>JAQPZY010001562.1:2340000-2805000 GCA_029931535.1 Margaritifera margaritifera
TGTTTGTTTCTACAGAAGATGCAATATAACTCAGATTGACAGTAATAACACAATCAGTTCTCAAATGGAATACAACTAAATACAAAATTAAATATATCTCTTCACACGATAATATATAGGTGTTGATATAATCAAAAAGATCAGACAATGTATTAAGATACGCGAAACACTCAGTATCCTATGAACTCGCCATTATTGGCAATTATAATTTATTACTTTAAACTAATATTACCAATAATGGCGAGTTCACGTGATTATTTTTGGTTCTTCATTGTAAAGCAAAGATTTTTCCACAGATTATGTTTCGTTTATCTTAATTTATTTCCCGTTCTTATTGAAAGAGACGACTCCCGCCCACCTAACTCAAACAAAAACAAAAATAAAAAAGCAGCATCAAGATAAGTTATAGGCGAAATTATGAAGAAATATGGGTTTCGAGTTTATGGGAGTACGTAAAAGATAAAGAATACACATAACAATGGAAATAAAATCCATATGCACTAATTTTGTGTGAACATGTTACCCGACTAGGAATGATTCTTGATATCTCGGCAACTGTTACAGGCGATCTGAGCCTCCTACGTCGGGTAAGTTGGCGTACTAGACAAGGTCCATTAGCAACAAGGAAATTATTTAAATCCTAATTTCACCATTTTAATATGAGAGAGAGAGAGAGAGAGAGAGAGAGAGAGAGAGAGAGAGAGAGAGAGAGAGATAGATATCATTCAATACTCTTCTTTCAAGGTATGTGATTACTATTGACACTATAAAATGTCACTAAACCGGAAATGATATAGGGTCATGTTGGAATGAAGCATTATTGATCACGCTCATTACAGAGCATACAAATATTGTTTCTTCTGTTCCCCGTACCCTTCGCCCGCATTTAAAAGTCTTCAATTTCATAAAGGATTTTGTTTGGTTTTGTGTTTTACGGCACAGCAACACAAATAGGTTATTTAGTGCCGAGGCAATTTGAGTAAAGTCCCTTGCCCAAGGAAACACCACGGTAGCTGACTGGGGCTGATCCAATGATAGGATTCCAACCCCGCACACTTTCGGTCGCGAGTCCGACACGCTTACCACTGAGCCATCGCGACTCCTGCTTCCAATTAATCGCCTCTTACAACATTCGTGATAGCGCATTGGGCCTATTCAACATATCCAAGCCTGCAGGGGAAGAATTTCATAACGGTACTTTTCGTACAAAGAGTGTGGAAAAGCATCTGTAATTGTAAAACATATTTAATGAACAACACCACTGCTCTGTTGAGAGTATTTTTGGGGTTTTGTTTTGTTGAGACACATACTTGTTATATATATATATATATATATATATATATATATATATATATATATATATATATATATATATATATATATATAAAATATCCGACCATTATTCATATCCACAAACATATTCACTTCATAGCCAAAGAGAGTCACAGTAGCTCAGTTCGGTACCTGCTCATGCCAGTCCGATTCAGCTGCCTCTGTGTATCCTTGGGAAAGGCACTTCGCTCCCATTTCCTCAACGCCCCAACCTCCAAGCCTATTCATTCCGTCAGGTCAAGACGGAGATCTGATTTTACTTACAACGCATACATGTGTATACCTTCTCACGTACGCATCGTGTCCGCTTTGTCTGCTTAAAGCTCACTAAAAACGTAAGTATATGCGAAATTGAATAAAATGCATTTAAAATATCGGCTTTGTATGGAATATATTGATTTCGGACCAGTCTCATGGCACCTGCTGATCGTTTCTGGTATTTAATTATAGTTAGTACAATCAAATTGCAATGAAAAATAAAACAGTTGTTCAAACAAGATCAGCTCATTAAGTACTTTGCACTTGAGGTTTAGATCCCAAACTTCGAAACACTATTTATCTTTAGGTGCAGTTCTGCACTTCAAAAGATTAGATCACACATTTTAAAGCTACTTAACTCAATTTGCTGTCGAAGAAATACTTTTTGTCCCTCCAAATAATCGTTACCTTTCACCGAAAAGATATTTTGGATCTCAAGGTTTTGTTTACTTTGTTTAAACATCCATTTTACGGTTTTCTTTCGAGTTACTGGTTTATTAGCAAACCATTAGTAGTTTTGTTTTTTACTTGACAATATTGCTGCGGTGAAAGAAGTGAAGACATTTTTTTTTAAAATGGCATACTATTTAATGTATTGTTAAATGTAGTATTTAGAAATAACTTCTAAAAGATAATGATATCAATAATGTTTTTAATTTAAGAGGAATAATGACTGCCATTTCGTTATTGTTATAATCGAAAAGTTTTTTAAATATTAAAATTTGGGTCTAATAACGCAGTCCAAAAAAAACTGGTTAAGTTATTGTCCTTAAAAGATTTTCTTTTTTAAAAGTGTATACAATTTCACGCACTTTTGTATTTGCATTTCAATTTCGATTGCTTCTTGGAGAAATGAGATAACCGAGAGTTTTCGATCCTCAATGGAGAAAAACATTACTCCTCAAGATGGCGTATCTGTAAACCTTTTAATTTCATGTATTTCTTTTTTTTTTAATGGGCGAAAGCAATCTGAAATATATTAATAGTCTAGAAATGCACATAGTACACTCACGTCATCTAGTGACAGACGAGAGCGATGGGCGTGTTCCATTCCATCTTTATTGATATGTAGAATTTGTACACAAATATGTAAAGAAACTTTTCGATCGATATGAGAGAGAGAGAGAGAGAGAATATCGAAACTACTGGTAATATAGCCATGCAGATGCATACCTTTTATATAGCATAACACCGGTATATGCATGAAGTGTTCACGAAAAACACTAATGTTCTATTATACCCGCTTTATGTACTCCAACACTTAAACCGGATAGTTAATGGATATGCATTAACATACAGCTTTGATCATGTATCAGTGCAAAACATTGCTTTGATGACTTTCCTGCGCCTTTGTATGCATCACTGAAAAGGACAAATCACAATTACTCTCATGAACTATGATTACAAATAGAATAAATAGATGCAAAACAGCTGCTTATCCTGCTGAATGAGGTTTATGATTTCCATAAATGCATGTAGCTTTTCGACATGAACTACCAGTTTATATTGTCTTACGAGTGTCGTGACGATGTATATGAAGTGCTTACCTCACGATGATTCCTGAAACATTGTTCTTAGAAGTCGAAGTTTGCATCTGAGAGAGAGAGAGAGAGAGAGAGAGAGAGAGAGTAATATAGCTACTACCAATTCGGATTCCTACAACAGCTAAAGTTCGCTTAAAACGACTGCTGTCTATTACCGAAACTAGCTACAATATACAAGAGACACCCTTTGTCGAGCCTGCCTTTTATAAGTTAAAAATCGTTAATATTAATTAATAAAATGCGCTGAGAGCGACCTCCTATGTATCGTTCCAACTCATTTTAGGGACCAACCATTGATATGTTTTTTGTGTACATTTTTATATCGGTGAGGGGTGGGAGATTTGGGATGGGGTTGGTGGGGCCTGGGATTTTCTTTCCAAGCAGGATGTTTTTCTTTTCTGTTATTTCAATACAATTTTGTTTTTGAACGACTATGATGAACATAATTAGTTCATTTTGTATACAGAGGAAGAGTATATTTCCTAGCTATTTTGGGGACTATAAATGCTATTTTCATTTTTTATAAAACAGCACACCCCCCCCCCCTCTGTCTCCCCCCCCCCCCCCCCCCAGCATTATAAAGCAGACAGTATATTCCCACGTATTGGAAGTTAACAGGCGATAGGTAATATACATACATGAAGATAGGTAATATGCATACATGAAGACTCGTCAGAAACAAAAGCTGATGTCAAGGTGACCGAATAGTTGTGCAATAATATGTTATCAATCCATTCTGTACTATTAAACTAACTCAGACAGACGTTTATGAAAGTATATGTAAGACAATTCCATCCATTACCAAAAGACAGCGGGGGGTTTCTTGTTGTTGTTTTTTTAAAGTGAAGTCATATTTTGTTCAAACAATAAGAGAGAATTTTCTACACTTGCTACTGTCAGAAGCATGTCAAAGCTACACATCGGTTTCTAAGATGGATTTCCGAAGAGAACTGAAAAATAATGAAGACAGAGAAATGAGGACCGTGAACCCATTGAAATACCTTTGGAACAGTGTGGTACGTGCTACACTCTGCATAAAAGGATGGCAGCTCTGAATATCAAAGACTTGAACTTTGGAACGAAGATGCAGTCTGCACTGAATGGAGATATAATTCAGTGTGCTTATAATGTTTTATACTTTGCACTTTAGGTTAGGATGTTAGGTTCGCCGATGATCAAGGAATGGTTTCAGGATCAGAAAGTGGTTTGCAAAAGTTGATGAACTCCTTGAACAAATATGGAAAGATATACGACATGAAGATCAATGTGAAGAAGACCAAGGTCATGAGAGTTTGCATAGAAGGAGGTAAAGATCTGAATATTACAATCGACGAAGAAAGAGCAGAACAAGTGAGAAAGTTTAGATATTTTTGATCTTTGATCTCGGATGATGGAAGGTCCCAAGAGGAAGTAAAAACAAGAATTGGAATGGCCAAAGATGTATCCAACAAGAGGAAAGAATTACTAACACAACAAATGAGCAAAGACCTAAAGAAAAAGATTGTCAAAACCATTGTATGGAGTGTAGCGCTGTATAGCTCAGAAACGTGGACGCTGAGAAAGGAAGAAAACAAAATAGGAAAAAGCATTTGAGATGTGGATATGGAAGCGCATGGAGAAAGTTAGCTGGAGTGACCGAAAGACAAATGAAGAGATCCTAAGATTGGTCGATGAAAAGAGAACTTTATTGAATTTATACTCAAGAGGAAGAAGAAGTGGATCGGACAGGTTTTTAGAGGTGAAAGCCTGTTAACAGAAGTCGTAGAAGGCAGAATGGAAGGAAAGCGACCAAGAGGAAAGCCTAGAATCATGCTACTGGACGATCTCAAGGAGAATAACTCATATGCGAACATGAAACGTAGAACGGTGCTAAGGGAAGAGTGGAGAAGATGGATGCCTTGAACCTGCCTTAAGGCAGAAAACCAATGATGATTTTGCACGCAACTAACAGAACCAAATATGACTTTGCGCGTAACTAAAAGAACCAAAGAGTGGTACATATAAGATGACTATTTTCAGATACCTAGAGACAGTTGAAGCAAACGAAACAAGAACATTCAGATCAATACATGGGAACAGAAAAGTACACCACCTTAGTTCTTTAGAAAACGGAACAATCCAAATGAGTCCACAATCTTGTTACTCTTGCGACAACTGCTTTTATTGTTAGAAGTCTATTAATTTGCGCCTATGAGATCATTTAAACAATTTGAAAATTTTGCCTGAAAAAAAAATAATGCAGACACACCAAATGAGGATAAAGCGGTCGATAGCATGCAGGTGAAAGAGCTAGATTTAAAGGGTGCTTTGGTAGCTTTGTACACCGAAGATGAGTCGTGTGACTACTGTCTCACGCAGGTCATAAGCTCAGTCGAGATCCTAAACGAAGATAGCAGTGATGAATGTGGAAATAAGTTCAATGCGGGTAACTGGACTATATTTTGCAACAAATTGTTAAAACCTGAATTTTAAGTTCAAAACTGCAATACTGTATTATGCAGCCGTTTACCATGTGTGTAAAAAAATATAAGTTACTATTTGCAATAACTAATTAAAAATATAAGTCACTATTTGCAATAACTAATCAAAAATATAAGTCACTATTTGCAATAACTGATTAAAAATATAAGTCACTATTTGCCATAACTAATTAAAAATATAAGTCACTATTTGCAATAACTGATTAAAAATATAAGTCACTATTTGCAATAACTAATTAAAAATATAAGTCACTATTTGCAATAACTAATTAAAAATATAAGTCACTATTTGCAATAACTGATTAAAAATACCAGAACATGTCCATCTTGACACTCTGGAAAATCTGGAATCATTTATTAAGTGAAGTGTTTGATATATGGATGAAACAGTCGGTCAATGGGATGAAAACAAATAAGAAGATGAAAAGGGACAAACTAAATTTTGCAGTTGTGCTTGTTTTTGATTCTGTAAAATCTATATTTCTTTCTTTTTTTTCTCTCTCTCTCATCATATTAAATAATATACTTTTAATGGCTTGAATACGCTGTTGACACGTTTAATTTACAAATACAATGTATCAAGAGCCGATTTCTATTTGTGAACCAGATGTTCCAAGAAAGGAAAATATTGACATTTTAATTTTGAAATTGTTGAGTAGAAACTAACGGGATTCTGTAAAGTAACATCAATTTAGATTATTAAACATAAATTAAATCAGGCAAAATTTTAACCAAAATTAAACGCGGTTTATTTATTTCATGTTTTACTAAAATATTTTTTTCCCCATTATTTTGGGAGAAGAAATTTCAGTAAAATTTGTTAAAGTTCTTACTATAAATGTTGGTGTAATTTTAAGTATTTTATTATAATCTGGCTAGAGTGAGTATTTGAAAGTTGGATTAACAACTCTACGAGCTTTCTCTATGTATTTACTAATACGTATTTTTAAGGCGAATCAATAAAATTAAAACGGTATTTGTTGTGTGTGATCTTGTGGTATATATCTGAAAGAGCACTGTTCACCAATCCATATCCTCCTGTAGGAAAAACACTATGTTAACACCGTGCATAAATGAGGTCTAGAGTAACCATGACGCCACGTTACACATCCGTGCGTCAACATATGACGACGTCACGTATATAAATTACTGACATTTAATCACGTTTTTGTTGTACTTAATTGCCGACTTAACAGATACCACATTCAATGTCATGCTCAAACATTTTAGGCTCATGTTGGTACTCGAGAGGAAAACGATACGATATGGCATTAGCTTAAAAGTGAAGAAAAAGAAAGAGATTAACAGTCAACCCTACCAAAATGAAAAAAAAAAGAAAGAAAAAAAGAAGCATCAGCAGGAAAATCCCTTAATTTCTTGCCAGTCTGAGAACAGTAAAGATTTCTGGACTTTATAAATCACACCGCACTATGTGGCCGTGGAATATATGGATTTTTATTAATAAAAATCGGCTATTAGGCTTATGAGGGAAAAAAGGACGCTATCTCTCCGTTCCCACCACCTTCTCTCTCTCTCTCTCTCTCTCTCTCTCTCTCTCTCTCTCTCTCTCTGAGATAATCACTTTGACACATAGATGTTTATGTGGAACATATGCTAAAATTACAAGAATAACAAAATAATGGCTTCTTACTCATGCTTTGAACAATAATTTTGATCAATAGGTTGTCTTTGATCAACGCTTTAATATAGCTATAAAATGTCACATAAAATTAACAATGTTTGGTCTTTGTTCTTAAAGCTTTATTGCTGTAATTGATGTATCAGATTAATTTATCCGACAATCGAAACCCCGTAATATCCACACATAACTTTATTAATCTAAGAATGATAGAACAATGACAAATTATAGGATGTTATGGTCACAGTAAGTTGAACAAATCTTAAGGTGCATTTCTGGAGTAAAGACAAAAAATATTCTTACGATTCAGTTTAATATGCGATCCTTTGAAGTTGTCTGGTCTATATTTCAAAGAAGTGTATGTACTATGTGCAGATTTGAGACAGACAGACAGACAGACAGTAAGTAATGTCTGTTCTGAAATGAAATCATATAACACGGTATTCACCAAATTTAGTATTATGTGTAAGAATACCAATGTCTCTCGAAAATCTCAAAAGATGGCTGAGGTAGCTGAGAAAAATTATGAAATGCAGAACAATTCAAACTGGATTTTAGTGATACACAGCGTAACCATGACAGCAATATTTTACTTCCTAAACAGAGGCAAGACTTAAAAAAAACTCCAGGCATAAAAAATGGTTACTTTGGCCGGTGAAAACAGCGCATACCTTAGACGCATGGCTCTCGGTCTTGAAATTTCGCACAGAAATAGCCAATTAGAAAAAGAAGCAAATTGCATAACTGAGAAAGTCTTCATGGGATTATGCTCACTTTGGAATGATCCGTCAGATTACAATGATTTAGAGTAAAATAATGTCATTATAGAATTATAGGATCTAAGTATGTAATATTGGATTGTCTTTATGTTTCAATCCAGTATCGAACATACTTTTAAGCCAACTCCGGTTCCAGGAGCGCATTTTATGTTCGTTTTTAAATTTACACTTTGCAAAACATCATGCGTGTCAGAAATGGAGACTTAAATGGTTTCAATGCTAATCTGGGTGTTTGATTTGTATTGTGTATTGCAGATTCAATTTTGGTAGGTGAACCCACAGTCTTAGTACCGCTAAAACCAGAAAGTATGTCTCAGAGTGCAGAACGAGAAAATTGATGGAACTGAGGGATTATGATGATTCGTTCCGTCCTAATGCGGTATTTCTTCACCAGTTTATGTGTGGATTACATGGCGAGTCATTGCGGATTATAAGAGAAAGTAATTTGGATCGAAAGAGTCTCGGAGTTGTTTCATTGAATTAGATGAAATCTATTCTGGTATATAATCATGCTTGCAGTCATGTCAACACAATGTGATATGAAAGGTCTCGAATGAGGTTTCATATAGACTGGAAAAAAGAAAAACAACTTAAAATGTTAGAGCATAGATTTGCGTGGTGGTAGATAAGCTCATGTAAGCAACACATAGTTTGGCCTGGTTTTACGGGCCTAACTCACGTTGATTAAAAAAAAAAAAATAACTCTTCTCCGGGAATTCTTTGAACAAGGAAAATCGATAATCATATAGATAGCAAACTAATCGATATATTCTCGGGTACTATTATTTCTGATAGCGTCTGACTCGTAATCCAAGCGTCCTGGTTTCGATACCCGCCCCGGCCAGCCTGGATTGGCGGACTCGGTGTGTCCTTGGGAAATGCACTTGGCTCCCATTTCCTCGGCATGATGAAGTCAATATTGTGCATGATGAAGTCAATATTGTGCTCACTGTGCCGTTAAAATCAACAAACTTGACCTTTTTGATCACCGTTTAATAATACTGCTTTATCAATTGCGATCCAGCTATGGAAATATATGTAGAGTATGAATCTATGTCAAATTGTTTTTAGTATGTCAAGCTTGAAATGATACATTATAAAAAAAAAAACAGTTTGCAAGTCTAAATTATCAGTATACCGTATGTACTCGCGTATAATCATATACCAACTGCAAACTGCATAGACCCAGATTTGCCGTCGCATAATGCGCTCGCAGATATGGGTCTACGCATTTTGTAAGGACTAATCAGTAGAACAAAAAACATAGACCCTGATCTGCCGGCGCATTATGTGACGGCAGATCAGGGTCTATTATGTTTGCATTTGGATCCGGAATTCGACGAGTATATACGGTACTTGCAAGTATGAATGGTGTTATAAAATGAAATCGTTACATATAGCTCTACATTACATAGTTACATCAAGTTCGCAATACGGGTGTTGCAATACGATTTATTGTTTCACTATGGAAATATAAATAACCACAATACGTATCGCTATACCGTTATAACTCTAATTTCCATAAGCACCTTCCTTAGGATGACCATCTACTGTGACCTTTGTCCATCTATATATTTTTAAGATGTAACAGAAGATTGTGACCTTTGTCCATCTATATATTTTAAAGATGTAAAAGAAGATTGTGAAAGTTGAAACAAATATTGCGATTTAAGAGCTGTGTACTATTTGGAAATGAAATTTGACAATCTTTTCATCTTGCAAAATTCAATGATGGATATAATGCAAGCATTTTGAGTCTAATATTCTAGTGCAGTGGTCCCCAACGCAGTGCCCGCGGGCGGCATGGCGCCCGCAACGGTTTTATTGTGTGCCCGCGGAAGAGGTTATACGGAAAGAGGTTATAATGAATAATGAAAAAAAAAGGTTAAGTTAATTGGTTGGTGCCCGCCACTTTCTCATAAACTCACAAATGTGCCAGTTGGCACAAAAAGGTTGGGAACCTCTGTTCTACTGTATAGCATAGACGAATTGTACGATGGCCGATAGCGGCCGACAGATTACAACATCAAAGTAACATAAATTTGTACATGTGCACATTTTGCTAAAATGTGCACGTGACGGAACTACATATTAAAGTAAGAACATCTGTACATGTACACTTTTAGCTCAAATGTGTACATGCACAAATTTTTCTTACAACTAAAGCCAATTAAAACATTCCTTGCGCAATAATAAATTAGAAAGAACAAAACAGTTTTCTAATAAGGACTTAACCTCTTGTGTTATTTATTTGTTCGTCTGAACCAATTAAACTGGTCTATTTTTTCACATTGATACATCAAGGAAGAAAGAGAAGAAAAACTACCGGGTACACACCATTTATATCAATTGTAGTTAGATCATCACAGTTCTAACCAAACATGTACATGTGTACATGTATAAAGTTATGTTACTTTGATGTTGTAATATGTCGGCCGCTATCGGCCATCGTAGAACTGTGTTATGATAGTCGTACTACGCGTCTCTTTACATTTTTGTATGCACACAATTATTTCTGTCGCTTCTACGGCCTATTATTGGCTTTCTCCACATGAGGTCAGGCTGAATAGTTTGACTACATCTTTCATTATTTGTATATAGTAGTATTTGTTTATTTATTTATTTTTAATCTTCTTTAAATTTTTTATATATTTTTTTAACGTGTATGAAATTTTTCTGATTGCAATGAAGTTATTTATCATGCTTAACTATTATATCATGTAATCTTCTACGGAAGGAAATAAAGATGATGATGATGATGATGACAATCTTTTCTTTATAATTAGGATCGGAATGTATATGCTGAAATCTTTAAGTTTACAGCTTGATATGTAGGTCACAGAATGATTAATTTTTGTTTGTTTGAGACAAAACTATATTGAATACGCGTCTGTTAGCTTTTAAGAGACATATTCGTACTATGAATAAGAATCAAGTCAGGTCTTCCATTATTAACAAGGCCAAAATAAACAGACCAGAATATGCTCTTTTCAGCTTTTGAATAGCTTTAAAAAATAAAAGGTCTTTTGTTTTGTAAGATTGAGTTCAGCAATATCAATCTGATAAAAAGGCATATTCATTTCTATATATTTTATGAATCCATGCTGGAATGTGATAGCAAGAATAATGCGGGTTATTGTGGTACCACGATAATTAAAGACTGACGGAACATAACCGATATTACCAGTGATGATGATGGTATGTTTATGAAGATATAGTGTGTTTGTGTACGCGAATGCGTTTATCACAAACACAAACAAACACACACTCGCATGCATACGCGCATAGAGACGGTATTTAAAAGTTGAAAGAAGTATATTGTGCTTTGAAAGAAGGTGAGTGCAGTATTTATGTTCCTACACATATATGCTCTTAGATAAACCAAAGAAAAACATCTCGGGTTATCTGTTTACAAAACGATGCTGCTCTCACACAGCAAAGGATTTGTAGATGGGTCTACTTTCACCCATCAACTGTGCTCCATCTAATCATTTCCATAGCGAAATCTTTCCAAGTGCAAGATCTTATTGTACAAAACTACATACACACTTCCAAAACACAGCTCAGTATGTACCGAAAGTTTCTTGAAACTTGGACACAAAGAGTAAAGTTATGAATATTTAAAACGCCGGTGGGTCTCGTCTGTAAGGACTCTGACAAACACGCCACGGTGTCTAAGTCTCGTCTGTAAGGACTCTGGCAAACACGCCACGGTGTCTAAGTCTCGGATGTAAGGACTCTGACAAACACGCCACGGTATCTAAGTCTCGGATGTAAGGACTCTGACAAACACGCCACGGTGTCTCAAGTCGCGTCTGTAAGACTCTGACAAACACGCCACGGTGTGTAAGTCTCGTCTGTAAGGACTCTGACAAACACGCCACGGTGTCTAAGTCTCGTCTTTAAGGACTTAGATAAACACACCTCGGTGTCCAAGTCTCGTTGGTAAAGACTCGAGAAACACGCTTCTGTATCCAAGTCTCGTCGGTAAAGATTCGGACAAGCACGCTTCGCTGTCCAAGTCTCGTCAGTAAGGACTTGGACAAACACGCCTCGCTGTCTATGTCTTGATGGTAAGAGCTCGGCAAACATGCTGTACAGGGTGCCATCATTCACATGGATGCAGCAGTATCATCGTTCAGCGGCCACTGGAATTACCGATAAGTAATGATTGATTGACAGTTTCTGACAGAGCACTTTTTTGACTGATGTGTATGCATGTTCGTAGAGCAAGTGTTTAGATGAGCATTCATTTCATATGTCCTTTGCAAATCGGAAATAGACCATAAATATGTCGTTTTCGCAGACGAACTGAGACTACTACAGCTATTCCGCCATATTATTATTATTATTATTATTTGGGGGTGGGGTGGGGATGGTTATGTTTAAAAAAGGAATTCCTGATAAATTGAGTCCAGCATAATTTACTCCCCTGTGGTACTCTTCTCATAAAAGAAGAATACGTATCTTATTTAAAAACAGATTGCAGTCAAAATGTTTCTTTTATTGCTGTGAAAAGATATATTTATAATTGTATTGAACTCTGAATATAGTGATTTAATTTCTTTTCTTTTACTACTAATTTAACACCGGCCACTGTTGCTATGTTGTTGTCTATTGCTGGGCTTTTCTCAGTCTATTTAAAGCTCGATGTAAGACGTATTGGTAAGCATTATGATGTCACAAATAAAAATGTGTTTGCATGCATCCATCAGAGCAACTTTTACATAGGAAAAACTCCATGTTGATAATCGATAAAGTTATCACCCAAGTCATCCCTTGTATACTTGTACACCATTCTTTCATTTGATAAGGTGATGTACTCGGTATTTATCCCTATAACACCTTCGATTTATTTTTCTTCATCGAAATATTTGTGTTATGTTAAACATTAAAATAGTTATTTCCCCTATTCTCTGAAGTTTCATCAAATGATTAGAAAATTTCTGATACTGAATTCGAACACATTCGATAAAGTCCGAGTAAACAATGTTTCTACCGGAAATGTGGCGTTGACCAGGAAAATAAAATTATGGATCACATTTGGGTGCGTATTCTACCATTGTATCTTCGGATTAACATCTAAGCATGTTAAAATACATTTCAACGTGGTCATGTAGGCGCATTTACTAAAATTAAATTAAATATTAATTGTTGTTCTATAATTTAATACTAATATAGTTTAACCAAAGTCTACTCAATCCTGACTGTTCAATGCTCTGCACCTTAAATGTCATCAAAAAACTTCCAGACGAAAATCATTGATCGCTATTGACTTTTACAATGGTGGCCAGGTACTAAACTGGGTCAAGTAAAGGGGACGTTGGGTCTATTATAATAAATAATAGGGTAGTACGATTTTTTTTCAACACGCGCAGCTTTTGTTTTGTTTTGACATCACAGCGCACGACATTCAATCCGGTTTGTACTGGATCACACATTTAGCTTGACCTCGTCCAAAAAATGTCCACGAACTTTAACATTGATTTTGTCATATGTATTTTCGGGGCGTGAATATAATGGCCTTCCAAGGAATATGGATGTATAAGGATCGAAATAAAGTGAATAATCACCATCTAAGGGTATGTGTAATAAAATTCTAAAAAATTGCACCTATTACTGAAATAGTCGTCGGTTCTGAACGCCTACGTGACCTGTTTGACTTGTACTTGAAACACTCTCCATTGACATGCTCTATGTGGAGGATATTGTTTTGTTACAGCATGTCAAATCTATTCAAGCACTACGTCACAATTTTATAGACTTCAGACATAATATTTTAAGTCGCTCATTCTCGATTACGCTCGGGAATTAGACTGTCTAAAAGTTGCACCCTTGTCAATTTTGATGCTATGGCAAATTTTCAAGCCATCAGAGCTGCCAATGAAAGTAAAGTGCATTACTAACCGAACAAAATGAAATGTCAGTTTAGATTCTGCTCAATAGGTTTTCCAAAACAGTTTCGATATTCCGGTTCCACCATTTATATGCATCCATGTTATCTTGTGTTTTGAACCGACACAATTTGTATTAACAAATTTAAAGTACCCTCCCTCATCCAAAATGCAAGACTTGTAGTAGCTGCAGTAGTATTATTATAGTAGTAGTAGTGGTGATGGTAGTAGTGTCAATAGTAGCAGTACTAGATGATGTGGTGATGGTGATAGTCGTGGTATCAATAGTGGTGGTTGTGATTGTAGAAGTAGTATTTGTAGTAGTGGTGGTAGTAGAAGTAGTAAAAGTTGTTGTTGTGGGTTTAGCGCCATTTTTCAGCACATGATAGGCTATACATGGCGGCCAGTACAACTAGCAAAGGAAGAACCCGGGAAAACCCTGGGAAGAACCACCGACCCACGAGAAGCTACTGGCAAGCTTCCTCACATACCTACGTTGGCCAAGCCCGAGACTCGAACTCACGCTGACAGAGGTGGGATGGCAGTGATCGGTAAAGGCGAGTAGTAGTTGTGGTGGTGGTGGTGGTCATTGTGTCAGTAGTAGTAGTAGCAGTTGTAGTAATAGTAGTAATAGTGGTGGTTGTGGTGATGGTGGTGGTAGTAGTAGTGGCGGTGGTAGTGATAATGGTGGTGGTGATAGCAGTAGTAATGGTGGTGGTGGTGATGGTGGCAGTGCTGGTAATAGTTGCAGTAGTGTTGGTAGTGGTGATGCTAATAGTGTTGGAGTGGTTGCGATAGTGATGGGAGTAGTAGTGGTAGTAGTAGTAGTAGGTTGAGGGATATCATCACTATAAAGACATAACGGGCAACTTTCAAGTTGTTTTCAACATGATAGTCCATGAAATCAAATTCGTTTCTATAAAGTGCATAAGGCTTTCTTATGGGAGCCGGTTAATGCCACGTCGAAATAATTTCTAGCTCGAAATTACGAGTTAGCTATCTCGTAATTACGAGTTAGTATTCGAAATTATGATTTAGTATCTCGTAATTACAACGTAACCATCTCATAATAACGAGTTAGCTATCACGTAACTACATTAGCATCGCGTAATTGCGACTTAACTATCTCGTTTCAACGAGTTATATATTTCGCAATTGCGAGTAAGCATATCGTAACATGTGTACCTGGTTAATAAAACAAATGGACTGAACAAAAATAATCTTTTTCTGAAAATCGATCCACGTGGTAAAGATCAATTACGTGAATCCAAATAAATACAATATATCAGATACTTTATTATCGAAGACGTCGAGCTCGTCAAGGAACATGGTAACTGTTCGGATAATTAAGAGTTCCAATAATAAAGCATTATATATTATGTTTTAGTTCTAATAAGGTATAGTTTATGGATGTATAGGCATCAGTTTTTGACTCTGGAACTATAGGGTACAAGTAAGGGGTTGGTGGAAGGGAGAGTAAACGGATTTCGAAGTGCCATTTCTGCTGTTATTACTGCATCTAATTTTGATTTTTGTCATCGTTATCCTGAATGTATAAGTACTATCTTGTGAAAATATTTTAACCACCTTGCTATGTTAAATAAGATTCATTTTTTGTTCCTTACGCAATAGATTCCATAAGAAACCTTCTTTTTCTTATTGTGTATATCGACACAGATGGTTGGGATTAGGTGACTGGCAGTACATGTAAGTACCTTTTCCCTAGCACATGACATGGAATCTCAACAGAAGACCTATTGAAACAATACCCAATCAAACCTTGGTGTGACGAGCACTAATTAGCACTATATCGTGCATACAGTTTATCGATATTTACATCTGGTGATAATTGAGCGCTAAATAAGGTCGAATCTCTACATTACTAATGTTGGCGTCATCGATTTAAAGGAAAAAGAAGCACGCGCCTGCACTTTTCATTAAGTCGATATACAAGCAATTTACCCTTGTTTGTTTATTCAGATCAAGAGATCCAGATGTTTTCAGTCACGCTATTTATTTTAGTGCGCATCACAGTTTGTCTTTCAAGATTATTGTATAACTATAGCATAATTATGTTTGTCACATCAAATGCGGCTGATTTCTTTATTGGCACATTGTAGAAAAGAGAACCCATAGCCAGAGAGAGAGAGAGAGAGATGCTAAATACGCTTCCATCTAAATCTGTCAATGATTTAGGAAAAATGGACTGACTGAATCAAATCGTTTTCTTGTTACACATATGTCCAATAGTTTGGAAAATTTGAACAAATATTCTTCGTTAATGAAATTGATAGGAGCAATGGAAAGGTTGTTTCGAAATGTGTTAAGACTTGTTTCACGTTTAGTCTCTATTCTTTATTAGAAATCACAAGCCGCATTATCGATATTGAATATCTATATCCACCTTTAATGAACAAGAATAAAATTAAATTAAATACGGTATACTTTCTGATTGATTTTTCACAAACCCCTCGTATGCGCGATGTGTGCTAATTTACAGTCAGGAAAATACAAAACTACTTCTAAGTTACAGAAATAGAAAGAAAAAAAAAACAAGAAATATTCTCTGCTGTCTGTAATGTTTCATATCCTCTGATTTTTCATGCACCATCGATCCATAATAAAATTGCAATTATTATTAATTTCTTTTATCCTATAATTTTTTTATCCAAAGAACTTTTTTCTTTTTGCAAATTTACGTACCTAAGAAAATGGTAAATATTTGTTTTTACCCATAATGAGTTGTACACTTGAAACAACAAAAGTAAAAAAAAAATAATAAAAAGTGGCCGAAAAATTACAGACAATACAGTAAGTAGTTTACTTTCTGGATATTTGCTCGGCTTGAAGATCCCATTAGGATAACCAGTATTCTTTAGTTTTAATCTGTATTCCAAATAATTTGCCTTGTTTAAAATATAAAATAGTATAACAGGTTTTGTTGATAGTCTGGATCAGAAAAATACGTTTTGCACTCCATCTAACCCCTTCACCCACCCACCCATCCCCCCCCCCCCAAAAAAAAAATACAACAAAATTCAAATCTACGATTTCGCAACGATGCGTCAACAATAGACATTGCACCGTGTGCACTTCTAGTTTAAAAGAAAATGTTAATGTTCACCATTAATGAAGGTGGTAACTGCAATGCATAGGGTTATGCAGTTCACAGTGAATACTATTATGCGTCGATTCGCCATATTTCGCCTCTGTGGTATATTCCTTTATATAGAGTTCCATTTCATGTTGATAAGGACGACGGCCTGTGCAATTCAATAAATATCTAAGAGTACATTAATCAAACTGGTAGCTTCCTACCAGTGTACTCTCAGCATAATGATATTTGATTTAATTAATATTTATTTGTCATCATCACACTATACATCAATATTACAAAAAGAGGATGGAGCGTCAAGCAATATTGCTTATCCCATGCTTTACAAACGTGATTTTGTTTCCATTTAACTGATATGATTTAAGCAACGAATTAATCAAAGTTACAAACGCTGAAAAAATACATATACACCGCAGCGATATAATGTTATAGAGTAATCCGCAAGTAATGATTGACTGTGACTTGTAAGACACAACACAACGATACAACTGCAAAAGTGTTCTATGCTGCTGAGATGGGGGTGGGGGTGTTGGAGAGAGAGAGAATATTTAGACTGGATACTTTAGTAATAACGTGCTGGATTGTAACAGTCTATTATATAAAAAATTATGTGAAAGGAGATTTTTTAAATATGGCAACATTGCATTAGAATCTTTTATTTCAGAAAAATCGATTCTACATGTTTGTATTGTCATGGAAAGTAGTCACTCTATAATAGGTATCGTACGTATCGTACTTGGATACATCAATTTAAAGAAATAAAATTGCATCCATTTTTAAACTAAGGTAAAAGTTCAGAGAATTCCCGAACTTTAATGGGGTCTTTTTCTCAGTTTAAAAGCAGCATGCAAATGACGTTGCTTGTTGCAGGGTAGTACAGTGACAATGGACTTTTGATTATGAGATCGCATATTTGTGCTCTAGAAATGTTATGTGTCTGGAACCGTGCAAAGCAACAGCAACTTTAAAATCACGGATTCATTAAATGTTACTAAAACATACAATGACTGAAGGAGAAAAATATAAAGGAAGCAAATAAAAAGCGTCCAAACAAATAATCAAGACTGATTGATAGACAATGAAAGAAAACTCCGATATTTTTTTCTTTTTCTTTTACGGTTTCTTATCCATTATTTAAAACAAAACCAGATGTAGATTTAGTTTTACTTCAATATTTTCTGTATCCAGATTATGTAGATGTTGCAAACTTTTATTTTTTTCTCGTTTATCAACGTGTCCAAGATACGTACGTATATATATATATATATATATATATATATATATATATATATATATATATATATATATCTCTGAATGGTATGGTAAAGTTAAATCTTGAGAGAAATTAACTTTTTGTAACTCTACAAGAGAAGATTTTGATTATAAATTTTATTTAAATGTATTGACAAAATGTAAACATCGAAACGCTCTTACATCTTTTAGAATTTCATCTCATCAATTTCACATTGAAACGGGAAGATTTATAGATAGATCTGAAATATACTGTAGAATTTCTAACAATGGTAACATAGATGACGAATTTCATTTTCTTCTTGTACGTCCAGTTTAGCAACGTCTACGTCTAAAGTTAATAAAAAAAAACTATTATTGGAGACACCAAAGTATGCTTAAATGTATTCGTTCTTTGCAAGTTGTAATGCGGAAATTGTATTAAATTTGGCCAAATATGTTTATGAAACAAATAATTCCAGGGAAACATTAATATCTGGATAAATCATCCTCTACTTGCAAATTATCTAACAAATCAGGATATGTGTATTTGAATGGCATATTTTTCTATAGTATATCTTCCACTTTGTGCTTCCTTATGCATGCCTTCGTCACTATAGTTACTAGTACATCTTATGTGACCATGGTGACGTAGAAGCACTATATTACTATTAAGGCTAGAGTTATTTGTCGAGGTTCCATGGTCACAACACTTTCTCAACATTGAGTTTGGACACAGCTCAGAAACCTCTAGTACAAATCAAAATATTTACTCAAATAAGCATAAACACGATGAAATATATCTCACCGGAACGTGTATCGATAAGGTTTCTATATCTATTCCCCGTCGTGTATTTAGTAGTTTTCTTTGCTCCTTCCCCCTACTTCATTATTAGAGTGTTATAAATCTTACATCAATATCCAACATCACCATCCCTACTTTATATATAGATGTATCTTTGTTGTATAGGACTTCAATAATTGCTACGTCGGACATACTGCAGATATATTGTCTTTAAAAGAAATGACAGAAAGTAATCGTCATTTGTCCCAAAAGAGGTATTTTTTTAAAAATTGAAAATCTATTTTTTTTATCTCGATAAGACAAAATATTTTAGGATGTTCTGAATAAATGGTTTCTGTATTTTCTATATATGTACCCCAACCTACTCCCATCCCGTAAAAATGAGATCGCAGCTTTGATCTGAGCTCAAAATAAAGTATCCAAAAAATAGTTTTCTTCAAATGTCGTATTTGTTATGGTGAGCGGGGGGTGGGGTGGGTGGGGAGGGAGGGCGTTGGTGTCAGATTTTAGAATAATACTTACCATAGAGCATAAGGGAGTATCTTGTAATGAAACATTTATATTTTTAAACATAAAACACGAACACTTTTTGAACAAATCGATAAATGCAGATGGAAACTTAAAATGCTTTTATCCATGACACTAAAACTGGTTTTCTTTGTTCCTCGTGACACCATCAAAACTGCACTTTGTTACTAGCTTGTTTGCTTAATTAAGTAGTCTTGTCGATGATTTTGTTCTTCTAATATTGCGATCCAAGCAAGAAGGGACACGATAACGTCTGAGTTGATGTACGTATAGTAAATACAAATCTCGTACCAACTGCCTACGTATTTTGTCAAAGGACTTTCAGAATAACATCTCGTGTGTATACCGACAAAAGTTCCTCTTTATTCTTACAATTCTAAGAATTCTATAATCGATAGTAATACCGCAACCAAGCAATAACTTTCGTATTTTTGATTAGGGGCGCATGAAAGGCTTATTAGAACATAACCCCGAGGAAGCTTTGTTTACGTACTGGGGTGAGTTCAATGGATAAAGGTGTCTTTTCTGTCTTACAAATGAGACAAAGACATGTGATATTTGCTTCTGAAGCCATTTCAATGCAGACATATTATGGCTAAATTCCTAAATTCAGCAAGTTTATTTGTGTAAAAGTTGCTTCAAGAAAACGAAATGGAATTTCTGTGATTTCTGCGGATCCTGATGAGCCGACAAAGCTGAAAATCCGGGTTATTTGCTGATCATAATCATGGGACTGGGAGTGCACAGTATATGCTTAAAACAACTATTATTATTACTGATTATATCAATTTTTGTATATCAATTATTTATGAGTTAATGCAGTGCAAGGATTCATATAGATTTTTAGATATTAAAGAAAAGGATGTGTTACAAAATTGTATTCATTGACACATGATTACATGCGCATATATATATATATATATATATATATATATATATATATATATATATATATATACACGTACCAAAAATGTACTTGTAAACATACATACATACATACATACATACATACATACATACATCTTGACATTTTTATACACATATTTACACGCATACGTATACATGTCTACATACATACATATATACATCATATATGCGTGCATACATACTAGTGCATGCATGTGTAAAAGTAATTTTATATATACTGTCACTTTCATCTCTATGATATTCTTAATTAATTAATCTTTTACGAGCCATTAGGCACGTTTTCCGGTCGAGATTTGTTTATGGGAAATACTAACAATATTGAAAGTTTAGTATTTGTATTATCATTAAGATGTTCCTCTCTGATGATTGCGTTGAAAGTAAAATAGTTTTCAATTTTAAGCAACTTTGCCTTCAGCCAGTGTTGAAAATTCTCTAAAAATTTAAACCAGACCACCGGACCGTTAAGTCTATAAGGTTACCATTCCAGTGCACAATATCTCCGTCTGGCAATGTGAATATGGATCTGAGCTGGGTAAATCTGCCCAGGCATTATTAATCTTTCTAAAATTCTCCTGATAATCAAACCTTCATATGAAAGGCAGTATTATTTTTATGAGCCGTTTGAATATATAATAATCGACTACGAGTCCTATCTGAATGTCGGACATTTAACTTAATAAGCTCTGCCGTCCAACCAAAACAAAACAAACAAAAAAAAAAAAAACAAACAAACAATGGGACGGGTTACGTGCTAATCTGGTCGAATTAATGGAATTACTTTCACAAAAGGCAGACTTATGGATGGATAGAAAGATCACACATACAATATAAACCAAAATATAGAAAGGACAATTATATCTTTTTATCATATAAATATAATAGGTCTGAACCTATGTGAAATAGAGTCTAATACCGACTTAACGTAGCGTATTGGTAGATCGCAGAGGCTGATATCCTTTGGGATTGTATACATACAGAAGTCATGACGAAAATCCAGGACTTTTTGTCAAAACCAGAAAATGTCTCCTGATGTGAATAATAAAAAGAAGCTTCAACCTCATCGATTTTATCAATGACTAGTAGTAACAAGTCGTGTTGAGTTAACAATGGAGATACCTTTTACAGATAAAAAATGAAATGTGAATAAACTTCTGAAGATAGCATATCGATAAATACTTTCAAAACTTGAGAGAAATTGGGGTGCTGAGCTTGGGAAACTTCCTTAGTAATAATTTATACCGTCTGTACTCGCTTTTAAGTCGAGTACAACTGCAAAAAAACATAGACACGGATCTGTCGCCGCACAAAGCGCAGGCACATCAGGGTCTATGTTATTTGTTCTACTGATTACTCCTAGCAAACTGCATAGACCCAGATCTGCCGCTGCATTATGCGATGGCAGATCTTGGTCTATGAAGTTTGTCGTTGGATTCAACTTATAATCGAGTAACCATTGTAAATGAAAATTTAAATATCCTATTCTATAATTTCAGATTTTAGTCTTTTGGTATATTAAGCGATACATTTTTCCCTCGTTTAAATTAGCTGCACCTTGTATATATGTAAGATGTTGAGAAACGAGAAACAACATTTTAACCACAAAATGGGTGTCTGTCGACCATTACACAAAATGGGTGTCTGTCGACCATTACACAAAATGGGTGTCTGTTGACCATTACACAAAATGGGTGTCTGTCGACCATTACTGATACAATTAATTATTGTATATTTCGTAATGAGATATTGAAATGTATCAGTGTGAGAAAAATGATATCGCCACAGTGTCGAAACTACTTTTGGAACTACTTTCTTTTAACATTTAGGAAATATATCTGCCCTTATGTATGTTATTCAAAATCTGTATTTCTATATTTAGGCCTATTTAATTTCTTCTTCTTTTTTGTCTTCTTCTTCTTCTCTCTCTCTCTCTCTCATCCACCTAAAAAATAAATAAATCAGGATGAACAGATCTTAAAATGTATCAAGACTGAATACCCTCTAGTATACATTTATTTAATCAATAAGGAGGCGCCACCAAAAAAAAGAAAAAAAAGGCCTAAAACCAAACTCCAAACAACAAAAAGTAGGCTTCAAATATTAACTTTTTTACATTAGTTTTCCACATGAATCCTGAAAATTACTAGTGACTGAACTTACATGAACTGTTGCTATTCGATGTTATATCACTCATGCAGTATCGTATGCCTTTTACACTCTACTACAAACGTAGACATTTTTAGGAAAACGCATGGTTAAATATAGTAATAGAATTGTTTAAGTAGCGATTCCAACTCTCAACACAATCATAATAATGCCTGAAAACGAAGGAGAAATTGGACATTGATGAGTGTTGATTGGAAATCGAAAATAAGTGACAATCACAATTTGGTGTGCAAAATCTGTTACCGAACTGGATTGCAAGCTTGTCAAAGCCAAAAATCCACGTTTGAATGCAGAAATTAACAAAATAAAGAACCAAAATCCATACAAGTAAACTCACAATCATTAAAAATCTTTTGTTGAAAGATGTTACGCTTTGAAATCTGTCGGATGTGACCGTTCTGTAATGTCTCTACAGTACTTCCACCCCAACAATGTTCACAGTATCAACCCGCGCAAGAAATGTGTTAACGAAAATAAAAATCTCTTCATGTTCGTTTGAAAACAGTCATTAATCTGACCAAATACACAATATAAATCATTATTTGTACAAGCTAAATTTATAAAGGTTGCTGCCCTGAACTTATTGTAAATTTCGGAACTTCTTCTTATCGAGGTAGTAATGCAGCCGTTAATCACATTGACACAGAACCGAAAAAAAAAATCCATGCACATTGACGGTTTTTGCCTTAAAATATATAATAGCAAGAAATGTATTGATAGTTGCTTATGTTATGAAGGTATTTTATGACTATAACTCATGTTTGAAATTTTGTGTGCCTTTATTAGCAGCCAATAGTAACATACGGACGGATGAATAAAGTAATCATTTCGGAGTTCATTTCACATCTGAATGGAAAAGAACGATAAGCGTGTCCAGTTCACGTGCAAGTAACAGTTTTAAAATATTTTGCTTTTCTTTGATGATACTCAAACAATGAATAAGTGTGTTGTTGCCCTTCAATTGAAAGAAATTATTACCCGGCTCATGCTATCTGCCCATAACATGTCCAGTAATTAGATCCAACACGAGCGTTTTATGGTCCTCAATTCCGTGGTAATGGTGTTTTGATCCCACTATAAACTTGGCTCGATTACGACCGTGATTAATAGGTACATTGTAGATAATTTGAAGAAGGGTGAATTACGAAACGTATATACTTTCCCATCTTACGAAATATTACCAGTTAAACGAGAACAGCGGCTTAATTTATAAGACAAAGGCACATTAATTTCATTACCACTGTAATCTGGTACAAAGTTTCAACGTGGGGTTTGCGACCTACTGGAAAATTACATCCTCGCATACTTCGATCAACAACAGTCATCAATTGTATTATTCTCGAAGCATGTGAAATACCGATTAAAATAATACCGACACTATAAAGAAACGGATAATTTTGGAAATGTATTTCTGCTACTAAAATCAATTTGTAACAATTTTCTATCCTGGTATGACCCGCTTTGCTTCAATAGTGAAAATCGTGGATGATTTTTCAGAAAGCCTTGAAAATGAAGGTAGGTTTTATGATAGGATCTTATATTTTACAGTAAGAGGAGTGAATTAATTATTATTTCAGATTTTAAAAGAGGGATGCATCTTTTGCCTGAAGGGTGGTGTTAGTATATAAAAAGTAAACCTTGTAAATTATTCAAGACATTGCGTAAGCTTTTCAAGGCATCCATCAATACGGTTTTTTTTGTTTTTTTTTTTTTGTTTTGCAAACGCAGGAACACTTCTTCATTGTTAGACCTTGGGCATATATTTCTTTTTCTTAGCTAGATAACACAATTAAAATAATTTTAATGATAAATAAAATATTTATTAAGTTATAGTTTGGTTAATGTCATTTTTTTAGGGTTAAATATAATTTTAAATGTTTCTAAGGTAAAAAAAAAATTAAAAAAATGAGATACTGTGAGTTCACTATTTCTAGTAGATTTTATGGTGTCTACAAATCACCAATTTAAACATCTAACTTACAATGATCATTCTGTCGAACTAACAGAATGCTTTTCAAAATCTATGACTCTAAGGTATCGACGAAAATATAATTATTCGCAAGATCACGAGAATTAATACCCACCAAAATATAATTATTCGCAAGATCACGAGAATTAATACCCACGAAAATATAATTATCAGCAAGATCACAATAATTAATACCCACCAAAATATCATTATTCTCAAAATCACGAGAAATAATACCCATGAAAATATCATTATTCACAAAATCACGAGAATTAATACCCACGAAAATAAATAAATTCAAAGTAATTCCTGGTAGATACTTTGTCAATCAAACCTGATTTATCTTGAACTCCTGTTTTCAAAGATTTCTCAACAAAATTTGCCGTTTCTGCTCAGATAGTATATTCAAATTATAAATAAAGTACGTATTTCGATTCTTCCAAACAACATACATGCCGTTTTGGGGAGAAGTAATTCTAGAACTGGACAGGAAACACGCTTTTAAAATGAATATTATGTTCAAGTTCTCCCTTCTCATTTGGTTTCAATATATCATTTTGTTTTCGCTATCTCAGAGGCTATTCGGCTCGGTTACAGGTTCTAATAAACATGTAGAATCTCATTGCCTACACATATAATACTTACAAATACGACACGATAAAATGGCTGAAGCACATACAAATATCAAAGGTTACTAAAGCACATACAAATATCAAAGGTAAGCACATACAAAATATCAAAGGTAACTAAAGCACATACAAATATCAAAGGTAAGCACATACAAAATATCAAAGGTAACTAAAGCACATACAAATATCAAAGGTAACTAAAGCACATACAAATATCAAAGGTAACTAAAGAACATACAAATATCAAAAGGTAAGCACATACAAATATCAAAGGTAACTAAAGCACATACAAGTATCAAAGGTAACTAAAGCACATACAAAATATCAAAGGTAACCAAAGCACCTACAAATATCAAAGGTAACTAAAGCACATACAAATATCAAAGGTAACTAAAGCACATACAAATATCAAAGGTAACTAAAGCACATACAAAATATCAAAGGTAACTAAAGCACATACAAAATATCAAAGGTAACTAAAGCACATACAAATATCAAAGGTAACTAAAGCACATACAAAATATCAAAGGTAACCAAAGCACATATAAATATCGAAGGTAACTAAAGCACATACAAATATCAAAGGTAACCAAAGCACATACAAATATCAAAGGTAACCAAAGCACATACAAATATCAAAGGTAACTAAAGCACACACAAATATCAAAGGTAACTATAGCACATACAAAATATCAAAGGTAACCAAAGCACATAAAAATATCAAAGGTAACTAAAGTTATAAGCGAGGGGAGACAAGAAGAAATTATTAAAAAAACAGTAATTACTTTAAAAAAAAAAAAAAACGAGCAAAAAAAATAAAAACGAAAAAAAAAAAACGGTACAAATCAACTAAGGAAAGAAAGAAAGTATATTTCTAAAATAAACGATGGGGAATTTTGGATTGAAGTGTTTCATGGTTTCGAAAAAGGTTTGCACGGACAAAAGTATTAAAGCGATGCTTTTGTACTTTGACCTGATATTTGCCCACAAGAAACGCATAATTTGTTCACTGGTAGTAAATACTACGTCATCATCACCACGGGAAAAGCCATTAAAATTGTAATAAATTAGATATGGAAAATTTCTTTGAATAGATCAAAAGAGTGAAAACAACAGTTGTACTTTCAAATGACAGAAAGATTAACGCGTTCGACATTCTAAATGAAGTGATGGGTCTTCTGGGTAATATACGGTAGATAGGAAATATTTTCTCCTTCAATCTCTTGCTTTGAAATACAAACCTTAGTATATCGGCAGGCATGCTTGTAATTTGCCAATATTAATTAATTCATGCATTTTTGAAGAAGACCGAACGATGCAGAGATTTAAAATCGTAAAATATGTTTCTATCCTTTGAAATGATATACGATTTTAACAGAATGAAAATCACAAGAAAGATTTACGGGTTTTTTAATCTTTTGTGAAATGAATCATATGTTGAAATCTTGCGTTGGTTTCTGATGCATTTATCAGGATGTCTCCTGTATACAGACAGAGCAACCATTTATATCTAAAATCGCCAAATACCCAGTTTTTACTAATAGTTATGACAGCTCTGAATTATTTCATTAAATTATTCCTATACTTTTCTCCATTTCTTCTATTATCCAGTTCAACATTTGTGTTTTACTTATGGACTAGCACAATTTATAGGAAATGTGAATATAGGAGGCATTTTTGAAATAGTCAAAAAGAAAAATGGCCGCAATGCGAAACTTCAAACGCCCATAACTTCTGAACGAGGGATGATATAGTCTCGATTTTTGCGTCCAATAGCATGTTTTTGATACCTACAAATACACCGAATACATCAGAATACGGATATGTTCAATATATCTGCGTGGAAACTATTATGAAGAGCATTTCAATTGAAAATAGTTACAAGCGGTTGAAGTTTCGCATGGTGGCCATTTTGTTTCCAGGCCATTTCGGTCCTAAAAAATTGAAATAGAGCGTGACAAACAAATTATTCGGTTTCAAAAAGAGGTTTTCCAACTTTTTATCGTTTTGGGAGTTTGAAGAAACAACCAATTCTAATATACATGTTATTTTGTTTCATTTTTAGAGCAGTACAATCGTGAATCCAGTCATCAATCTGAAGCGGTCAACTCCAGTATCCCTTGATCTGTGCATCATTTGTCAAAAATCTAAACGTGGTGTACTCCTTGATGCATCACCACAAGACCTCGCCGCTATGAAAGAAGCAACTACCGCAAGGCATAAGTTACGGGATGTCAAGTACAGAGATACCACAGACAGACTAGCATCAGCTTTCAATACTGGTTCCGACTGAACACCAGCACTGATCTGGCATATAAATCATGTTATGCCGATTACACACGTAAAGGAAACATTTAGAGATTAAAGAAACGTGATAAGTCTAATCTAAAACGTCCTCTGTTCAAACAGCTGATGTTCCACTGTCTAGATCTGCAGGATTAGACAGCCGTTCAAAGCCATTGGATTGGAAACTTTGCATGTTCTGTCAAGACACCAAAAGGAAACAAAAACCGTTTGCTCTTTGTGGCATGAACATGAGCAATTAACTTCCTTCAGCAGCTAAGTATGTGAAGCGTGTCAGTGCTCGCGTAGCGGGTGTTAATGATCTTATGGCAGCAGACGGGTGCTAGCATGATTTAGCCATGATTTGATTTGGGCAGAAGCACTCTGCAGATAAAGGTCATGTTTTGGAACTGGAAAAAAGTTTGGATATGCTACACAGAACTTGCGGATGAAGCAGGCATTGAGATACCCAAGATCCTTTCTCAGCCGGCAATCAACATTTAAAGAAGAATTGTGATTTTTCTCAAGGATCTCTATGAATTTATTGTACTGCGTGATCAGGCTGCACCTGATAGACAAACAATTCTCGTACCTATCAAATTCAGTCATATTCCGTTCTTCCAATGGGCAGTCTATGATCAGGAGTTGGATGAAAGATCTACTACTATCCCCATCTTCAAGGCACAAGAAGAAGATGAATTTCTTTCCATGATCCATGTAGCATTGTAACTGCGATCAGATATACAGTCTCAGCCTTCATAAACTAGATTGGATGTTAGCGAAGATGCGTCAATACATTGTATTCCGTCGAGTGTTTACATGTTTCTCCATCTATTGTTAGGTGGTCAGTCACTTCTGGAAGCAGAACCTGAGGGACCGGATTATGATAAACAAGAATCCCACAAAAGATCCAGAGTGCTTAGTATTGCACAGGAACACGTCTATAGCGTGAGTGGGGGAAGAAAATTACTCCAAAACATGTTGGCCTCGGATCAGGTCTGCACCAGGCTACTAGATCGAAACAACTAGTGGAGTTATTCCATAGTGTTGGTCACATTGTTAGCAACAGAGATATTCTCCAGATTGACACAGCATTGGCCGAGACCATATTGGAAAACATTGACCATGAAAACTGAACTGTAATCCCACCTAACGTGGTGCAGCAACGACTTGTCCACTTCTCAGCAGAAACCATACACATCAATGACTCAATTCTAGATGGCAAAACCACTTTCCATGGCGCACAAATCGCAGCTTGACAGCGAGTACCAGCCACTGACGACCTGCTGAAGAACATTGAGCCATCGAAACATTCGACTTTGAGTGTTCAGAAACACTGGAAGATATAATCCCTGTCAACATTGTCGAAGGCACCACTGAGCAACAGCTCAGGGAAGTGAAAGCAGAATGATTTGAGAAACCCAATGATTACCCCATGTTTGCATTAAAAGCTTCAGCTACAGAATGGCATTCATGTTTATACGCCAATAGAAACAGCCACAACCCACCTGGATATCTTTCAATCCAAAACGCAGTCAGATGGATCCAGAAGCAACAGTTGGATACATGCCAATTATTCAAGCCCCTGCACATGATACAGGAACGTTGAATACAATTGTTCAACTAGTTCTACATGTAGCAGCCTCTCTTCAGCAAAACCATGCAGTGCTTTCAGTTGATCAAGCTTTCTTTCCTGGACCGAGTTGAAATGGACAATACCACAATACAAGGATGTTCTGATTCCCCGCTTAGGAAGCCTCCATACGTCAATGAATTTTCTGAAAATCTTGGAACAACACACTCAAGGGTCTGGATTGGAAGAGGTCTGGATAGAGAGTGGAATGTTGGGACCAATTTCAACAGAAAATGCAATAGCTGGAAAATCGTTTGCAACGGGAGTACATGCACATACGTTCACACTGCAAGTTTTGTGGCAACTACTGCTTCCACGACTCCTGTCACATTTAGAGGAGCAGGATCAACGGTTGAAGGAAGATTTACTGAATGCAGCACGATCGGATGATCCACAAGAGTATGATGCACCTGTGACAACACTGGCATCTACCCGACTTTTGTAATCACATAGCTTCGTTTATACTCAGCAAAGAGGAAGACGTGAACTTACATTATTGGTGGCAGTATAGAAACATGGTCTGCATACTACTCCTGTTCATAAGGGCACAGCGTGATGGTCTCTGGGAGCTTTACTTCTTTGCTTTTCGACAAATGCTTCCATTTTTTCATCGCTACGATCACACTAACTATGCAAGGTGGGGTTGTGTG
Source organism: Margaritifera margaritifera (assembly GCA_029931535.1). Lineage (NCBI taxonomy): Eukaryota > Metazoa > Mollusca > Bivalvia > Unionida > Margaritiferidae > Margaritifera > Margaritifera margaritifera. The sequence continues at coordinate 2,369,859 of JAQPZY010001562.1, forward strand.
TACTTGGCTGAGACGAACCAGCTACCTACTGCAGTCAAAGATGAGTTCTACAACGGTAACTTTGTTGTGAAGGAATCAGAGCAAAGATTCAACCAAGTGGACTCTGACCACAGCCAGGAGTTGTTAAATGCAACAAGACAAAAAGGTGCTGGTATCGTAGTAATTACGAAGACCACGTCAGCATTGAACACATGGGCTCTGTCATACTACATCAGGACACGCATTGCAACCAAAACGAGGGCACTGTTCATGGCTGCGCATGATGTCCAAATGATTCGCAATGAAACCACTCCAGCTAGAATGAAACGGGACAATAAAGATGACAACAGCATTGTGTCAGTTCTACAGAGATTCAACGTGTTTGCACCAGACATGGTCTGTGATATTCTCCCAAATATTGCTACTAAGGATTTGGCATGTAGTGCTATTCAGGAATCTCTTCTGAATGCATAGGAGCTCGGTCAAGTACAGCTTACCACTTTTGTGAAGGAAAGACTCATCGTCTCTGATTATGGTCATACACAAGTCAAGTTCAGAGATCCCCTACCCAAGTCTAAGGCACTGACCTTTTCATCCATTTATGAAGTAAAAACAGAAACCAAGAGAAAAGAATCCACTAAAAAGGTAGACAGGAATATATTTCAGCGCACCATCAATGCCTACCAGGCTGGTAGGGAGGTGGATCTACACAAGATATTGCAACATGAGCTGATGGCTGTACCAATTGCCCTTGCATACACAAATGGTAGTCTAAGGACTGGCGACAAAGCCATTCTAGCCGATCTGATGACCAAGGGTGTAACCTGTCCACCAGAGGTTACCCTTGATCGAACATCATGCCTGGTGATAGATGGCCAAGTCATGGTAGTGTCACTTGGGAAACCTGCAGGAGTCACGAACTTTGGTGAACTGGTAGTTTCATTTGTCGAACTTGTCGTTCATGCGGGAAGACCCTTTGACAGGATCCATGTTGCTTTTGATTAGTATAGAGAAACTTCAATCTAGGTTGGTACCAGGAAGAAACGCTCGAAACATTCTCGTCTGATCAGAAGAGTAGTGGTAGATAGGTCTGTACCAGTCCCTAACATCTGGACCGACTTTCTAGCCTTACCTGCTAACAAGGCAGACCTAGCACGCTTCCTGTCACACCATCTGATCGAAAATGCTCCTGCAGACAAACCACCAGCAGTTGCTGGTGGATTCCAAATAGAGGACAAAGTACAGACATCCAACCCTGATTTGGACATTCAACCGCTACAGGCCAACCATGAGAAGGCATATACAAGTCTTGTCGTGTCTTGCATGCGCACCAATGTAGACAGTGTTGTTACATCAGCACGTAATACAGATTTGTTGGTGCTACTGGTAGCACATTTCCACAAAATGAAGTGCAAAAAGATGTGGATGAAGGCAGGCACATCCAAACGTCGTAGATATATTCCAGTGCATGAAATCAGGCAGAAGCTTTCCTTCACCGATCCGGTCATTGAAGCACTGCTCCCTTTCTATGCAATAGCAAGCTGTGATTATGTATCCTACTTTGCTGGACATAGCAAGAATATAGCAAGGAAAGTGTTCAACACAGACAATCACCTCCTCAAAGACCTTGGGAAAGGAGAACTGACACATAAAACAAGGAGGGGTGCAGAGAAGTTTGCAAGTTGTACAGTGTACCAGAAGCAAGAGGCCAGCATTAAACTGGTTTGCAAATGCAAATCGCCAGAAGCACTGTCTCCAACAACTGATGCGCTACGATTTCATGTTCAACGAGTACACTACCAAAGCATGGTATGGAAGCAGGCCACCAATTCAAGACTGTTCTACAATCACCTGCAACCACGGGCTGGAAAATGGAAGGTGGACAGCTGTCACCAAAGCTTGTATCACTTGCTCCAATTCCCGAGTCCTGCAAGGATATTGTCTTATGTGGACGCACAAAGGGATGCACATCGCACATTTGCACATACTGGCAGCATATGTAGGAACAATTTTGGCTGAAAACAATACCTGTTAATGCTATGTGACTGTTAATGTTATGTGAAGAAAGTGTTCTACTAGTATTAAATATATATATATATATATATATATATATATATATATATATATATATATATATATATATATATATATATATATATATATATCGCAGTAATAATAAAACTAATGAACAAATGAACAGAATAATTTTATTTCAAAACCTCAAAAATTTAGAAGATTTCGTGAAAATATAATGGATATGTTTACGTTTAGTTTGACAAATCAACTTTGTTTATAAACATGAACTTTTTACTTGTTTTTAAAGAACTAAAAGCAAGAGATAACAAAAATTAAAAACATTCTAACCTGAGGTAGAATAATAGAAAATAAAACACCCCAGAAGGTAACATTTGTTTTGTATGTTTTCATTTTTTGTTCAATTCTATATCAGTATGAACACTGATACAGATACGTCAGTTTTATATGCTAGGCGATAAAAAAATAAATATTAATACACCAAATGGAATAAAATAAATACATATACACAAAGTGTTATCCTTTTATTATACCTATTCACTCGATGTACACATCCCTGTCATGTCCTAATCTACATATCAGAATCACCGGATAAGGAGGAAACAGAAATACGTTAGAAGCTTTACAGTTTCTACTCTCGTTCAAGCAGACTATTTCCGGACTCAGATCTTCCCGGAAGGAGAGTCCGGCAAAGGTCTATACCACTGATTATAACGCTCAAAAAGACCTGATTGATTGACGATACCTGCTCCTACGTAAAGCGTTGCTGTTGTTAGTGTAGCCAACGGCAGAAACGCGTCAATAAGAAAGTAACCTATGCACATTTTTCTCTCACCAATTATAAAATGACTGTTATTCTAAATAAGGTGCTTACCAACCCCGTTTCATGGTTTAGAAAACGGTTTCCAGGGGTAAAAATATTAAAGCTATGTTTTTGTACTTTGACCTGATATTTGTCCACAAATAAAACAAAAATTGTGAACTTGTAGTACTTAATATATCATCATTACCACGGAAAAATCCATTGTATTTGTAATAAATTAGATACGGGAAATATCTTTGAATAGAAAAACAGAGTGAAAGCAGCAGTTGTACTTTCAAATGACAGAAAGATTGATGCGTTCGACATTCTAAATGAAGGGATGGGTCTTCTGGGTAATATACGGTAGATAGAAAATATTTTATCTTCCAGTCTCTTGCTTTGAAATACAAACCTTAGTATATTGGCAGGAACGCTGTAATTTGCCAATATTAATTATTTCATGCATTATTGAAGAAGACCGAACGATGCAGAGATTTTATAATCGTAAAATATGTTTTCTACCCTTTGAAATGATATACAATTTTAACAGAATGAAAATCACAAAAAGATTTACGAGGTTTTTTTTATCTTTTGTGAAATGAATCATATGTTCAAATTCTTGCGTTGGTTTCTAATGCATCTATAAGGATGGGTCATATATATAGACAGAGTAACCATTTATATATAAAACAAATAACAATTGATGAATACGACAGCCGAACCGAATACGGAACCGTCAGGATTACCGAAGTCGGAACCGTCAGCGGTACTGTCAAAACAAAATTCGGCACCTTCTCAGGATGTGATGCAGGTTACTAATGTTAAAAGCCCAAGTAGAGTTGCCGCCAGTAAAAACAAAATAATAAAAACATGCTGCTATGATAAACCAACGCGGGGCTGAGAAAAAAGCTGACACTCGCGCTGCTCCCCAGTTAAGTACAAACCAAACAGCAATAGCTGGAATAGCTGCAAGCATAGCGCGAGAGCACGATAGCTCGATGGCATCTTATGTTTCCTGTGTCTGCCTAGCTTTGGCGGCTGGCCTTGCGTACGGCTTATTCCGCGACTTGCCGCTGCAAAAAAGCAGCAGGCAGCTGGAATAGCGAGGAACGACAAACACCGTAGGCGCGCTGCAACAGCACCTGTAAATACCAGCAGACACTATTAGACACACACCCGATTCTCCTGATATGGAATAGTACTCTTGCAAGTAGTTATAAAAACAAAAACACTTAATGTCTACACCACATGCCAAAGACCTCGGAAATTTGCTGTACCGTGGTGCCGTTCTTGGCTTCCTTGAGGTCGGGTACACAATGACAGCCAAACGCCTGCTTAGGATGAGACCAGTCAACCTCGGGAGTTTCGATTTCAACGACTCAACAAAGGCCGTTACCATCACAGCGCTGAGCTTTCGGACAGAGGACATGCTAATTAAACAAGGCATCATTCCTGCTAATATCATCACAGCTGCCTAATGGTCTCTGCTGCTCTAATGGTCGGCGGGACGGCGAAATCGTTAACGCCCTCGCATTCTCCACCTCAAACTTCCTCTCCTCTCAGATATATTAAAAAGGGGGCCGACGAGGAATGCATTCGCCACGACCAGGCTATTGAAGAGCTCCAAACTGCGCAGACAGAGTATCAACATAAGCACAACAAGCGTCTCTATTATCTCAATGAAAGAAAGCAATACGAACAGCTGGCTGAACGGGCTTACCAAGACGTCGAAGAATATGCGTGCTCGTACGATCTGGTGACTAAGGGAAAAACAGACGACGGCAGCGCAAGCTTTGTGACTTCTACACCCCCTCGCATGAGCAGCAAAAATACGAGATATTTTTTATCGGAGGCCTCACCGTATATGGGCTACGTGACTTACAAGTACATGTAAAATATTTCTAAGCTGGCCACTGGAAGAGCGTGGCAGCTATAAAAAAAGCTGGCAGAAGCCGCCAAGTCTCACAATATATTGCCAGAATAGTGTCCAAAAAGCAGGTCATGTGGCAGATTTACCTGCTGACATTGCGCAAAATCCCTTGGCCGCGGTTCATATTTCAGCCTTAACAAGGTGCACTACGCCCACCTCTTGTTTCTGCCGCACGACAGCGACAAGCGTGGGCCAAAACAAGCGTCGTACAAGTATGCGCTGACCGTGGTTGATGTTGCCAGTCGTTAAAAGAAGGCCCAGCCCTTGCCCACAAAAAGAGGTTACAAGCGGAGGCAGCATAAGTAGCCCAAACTGCTGCAGGTTGATTCCGGCCGGGAGATTATGGTACCTTGTCGCAACTATAGGCCAAGAACAACGCGCACGTGAGGCGGGGAGAGGCCGACATTCACCGTGCTGGTCACGCTTACAACATCGGCGACGCAGTCGGTTGGCGTGCAAGATAATGTATTGAACACACATCTGGCGGTGGTGGTTCTGGAAAGCTAGGATGTTCTAGCCTTCCTCCAGTAAGGACACTCGCTGTGGCTTTTCGCTGATGCCGTGGCAATCCCTGGCGTGGTCTTTCAACAGGTTGTCCCGGCTAAAGACACGAAGACAGCGGCGAAAGATGTGATTCTTTATTTTTGCATTTGTTGTGAAGCGTACCATGCGATTTAGATTCTTTATCCAGACATAGTGGCTCTTGTCAACGGTTCCTGCGGTCCCAGTGGCCGCTTCACCTTCGGCGCTTGCGCAAGTGTCTGCCATGTCGGCAACCAGGAACAGGTCCACAGTGTGTGGCCTGACTTCCTTGCTAATACGCAGCGGATAGAGTACATTTTTCCAGCATAAGACATTAACCGCGATAGTTTCGTTGTGGCGCTCAAACTTGACAATATCACTAACTTTTATAGGAAAGTCAATGCCTGTAAAGTCAAGCTCGCCAAGGTGCTGTAGATACTTTCCTTGCCGGTCAACTTGCATGTCGTCTGCTGGGTATACGGCCGACAGAATAGCCCATTAAAAACAGTTGTCGGTGTTTTTCACATTAATAACATACCGTCACGGTATACATTTTGGCGTTGGAATGTAGCTCTGTCCTCGAAACAGTCGGTATTGCGACACACACATGTCAAGAACTATGCAGCAGACAAATACCCATACAGATCCCTCACGCATGTAATTTTCGACGTGCCTCAGTATGGCGGCATTAGCTTTGGCAACCAGCTGCTTGAGCTTACCGCTGCACAGTATGACTACGGAGTCGGTACTAAACTAAGCCGTCACATTTCTGGTTGCCATCTCAGCTTCTTTACCGTATACGGTTTCTATGCCAGTTATGGCTTTCTCCAGCTGTGGCTTTAGGACGAGGCTAAACGTTAGGCCATCAAGGTTACTGAACTCCTAGATAGGATATCGCTACCCTAGGTGCCATAGCATCAAGAAATGCGAAGGCGTCTGCTTTAAGCTCATGCTTTTCAGGCACGGTGACATGATAGTCTTTCGCAATCGCGCATGGTCTAACCTACTGCTTTACAAACTTGGGCAGTTGCCGAAGCCTGGTTCGTTTGCCAATTCGTGGTGCTGGAATAGGCCTCTGCGGCTGGGTAAATGAATACTCCCCGAGAATTCTGTTTAGTGCCTCGACGGTTAGCTGCATTTGCTGTTCTGGCCACGCGTCAATCGCTGGCTCAGGTTGTTGCACCCGCTTGCCAAATCGACAGGGTGTTGGAACTGGTGCTCGTCGCGCACGCCATCTAGGTTTTGGAACCTGCAATATACATATTATCCCTAATATCTAAATGGATTTTATTTTGTTGTGCTGACGTTAAGCTTTATACATATACTCCCTATTCTCCTATTGATTGTTTACCTCATCTAAAGCTCACAAGTAACTTTATTAAAATGTTTCCTTGCTCTGTTTTCTAGTCTTTTCATGTCTCTTGTTGCATGTTTGCCACCACACCTCGCAGATATTATATAATCGGTCCATGTTCCAGTACCAAACTTCGAACATGGATGGACTCTACATCCTCTTCTAAACGCTGCCATATACATGTCACAATACTCACCAACAGTTGTTTCCATAGAGGTCTTTACTCCCTAGTTTCAGCCAAGCACACTTGCTTTTGCCTTGAAACACCATGTCTGCGTGAGGTGTTATATACACTTTTCCCATATTTCTTTCAATAAAAATACCACACTCTAGTAAGCAGAAATACAAGGACCCAAAATGTGTAGGACAACGTATTTAGGGCCCCATTACAGTGGGTGGGGGTGGGAGTGGGAGGCTGGGGTAAAGTCGCTAGATCACATGGTGCAAAATTCTTATTTAACATCTACTTATGTTTTGCCACTGTTCGTTACGAACTGTAGGTCCAAGACCTGACCTATAAAAGCGAAGCACTTTACAAATGTCGCAGACGCCTTTCCATCACGATAATGGGGAAAATATCCCCACAAAAGAACTGAAAGATGAAAATGTTTTATTTTCAAGTAAAGAACAACTAATCATGCAGATCTGTAAGTTTCCTAAATACAGAGTTGCATTTGCTTCAGAATGCAATTATTGTCAGTAGCTAATAAATAAATATTTCCATTTTCATGCTTGGTTACGATGCTTGAAAGTTACAAATAGAGATTAAAAATTCATTTAAATTTGTACTCCTCGATATCTTTCTACATTCTTCTCTTGATAGGGCGGAAAGAAAAACGGCCAAAGGAAATAAGGCACTCAAAGAAAGAAAACGCATTAATTAAAATAATCTTTCAACCAAATAAATATTTAGGGCCATGTGGTCCAGACTGATACATTATATTTTCCCCACTTTTCACAAAAAAGATACTTAACAAAATATTTCTGGGTGTAGTCTGTATGAGGCTTGATTTTCTTCTGTATAATCGCTGATTAAAAGTACATTGCTGACACGGTTGGGAAATGTATAAGCATTTACATTTGTCATATAGAAAAATACGTTTTGCTGCAATACTATTGCATGATCTCACCGTAAACACGTGTTCATGAAGATTATAAACACATGGTTAGGCATGGCTTTTGAACAAACGTTCACCACTGAATTCGCCAAACTTATTTGTTTTTGCCGGTGGAACTTTTTTTATCAGCCACAAACAAATGCACTTTAAACCCTTTGTCCGCATGTTTTTATTAAATGTCTTATGCATTATTTTATCTCAAATCATTCTTTTTTTATTACTGCTAAAATACTGGTATAACGAAAACAAAAAGATCAAAACAATGATACAACTCATTTTTAAATGTGCCACAAGAATAAGTACACGTTCACTGTTAGCAATACAAAATATATCATAGCACACATGGTAACATTCAAAATATTTGTTAACACACCTCACATTTTATGGTAGCATTGAAAACTTATTGTAGCATACTTCCTGTCCATGGTAACACGCAAAACTTACCCAGGCATACCATAGTTTCATGGTAAATGAAAATATAACATATGGCCACGTCATGCTAGTTTTTTTTTTTCCAGCGTCAAAATATCTACACAATCACCAGTAAAGGAATGGCAGACTTGTGCCTAGATGCATGCTTTGCAAAATAACATTGTATCCCTATATTGTTGTCAGGGCCTGCCATGAGTCTACTCTGACCTGAATTTTCGTTTAAACTGATTTCGTTTCTATTTAATTTTGTGCGAGCAAGAGTACCTTTCATCAAAAAGTTGTTCTGATTGAGATTGTAAAATTTCAGGTGCTCTATTCGATCCAAACAAGTTCGGTATTTTCTATGCACTTCGGAGAATTCTGTTGTGTGTCAATTTTACGTTTACTACACATGGCAAAGACCTATCTCTAACACGAATGAAGTCCAAAAAATACTAGAATCATGTATAACTAAGCCCTCAGTCTTTCAACAAGCTATGTGATTACGGCTATTTTAATGGCAATGTTTAAACTTTACTATTCACATGTACAAAGTATCGGTTTCTCTTGTGCCAGTCGTCAGGTGAGAATCCTTAAAAACACATTTATATACACGCCTGTGTCATTGATATAATCACCCTGCTAATTGACTATTGATTTGGCGTAATTGGGGTACGATTTCAATCAATTCCTCATGATACATACATCATATCCATAATCACCCTGAAAGCCGATGTACGTTGTCAAAGTCTCAAAATTTGATCATTATCTTAAGAAACGTAACGCGTGAATTCATTGGTCACCATAGCCACTTTTTCTATCTAACACGATGATAGGTTGACTGCACATCATGATTGCACAACTGGGGAAAATGGACAGTTACCGACTGAGATATATGCTAGTCACGTCTAGAGGCGATCTTGGCTAGCGCAAAATCAGACCCTATTTTTTTCCACAAGTATATTCACCAGATGCAAATTATTTTCGCCAGAATGTCGTTTGTTTTTGCAAATGCGAAATTGGTGATGGAAAAACTAATCAATCCATGGACATTAAGTACTGCTATACTATCGTAACAAAATATACACCGAAGTAGAAGCGGATGCAAGAGTGGCAAATAGAATAGTTCGCACTGACCAACGACCCCATATGACCTATATTTCCTCACCTATACAGAACATTCAAATTCCAGTATTACTTAATCGACAAGAAAAGCTTTTTAGTCTCCCTTTCTTGCTTTAATCCAAATTCATTTATTGAAAGGTATTTTCACAAATGAAGAACATATCTCGAGAAAAGTAACATTTAATATCCAAATAAGATACTAATTATAAATAAGATACTAAATTCAAGAGTATATTTTTTGCCTTTACAAAAAGCATTCAACAATGTCTAGAAACGAAACTGAAAAACTCGAGCTACACTTGATTTATTAGGAACATAACCCTTCTTGTGTGACCGCTAGGCAACTTTTTATCCTTAATATGATTTGCTTTCTTTACTAAATGTGCTTCTACACTGTGTACGTTTTGTTCATGTGTTCATCAAAGGCATAACTACCTCAACAATTTCCTCTGAAAGATTCATCTCTGGTTCTGTTTTAACTCAGTTTTCATACAAGCATTCATACGTATATAAATGCATAAATACATACATATATTTATTCATATATGCCTATATTCATAGATACATGCATATATTTAGAGACGCAGAAATTCTGGCAAACAGATATACAAGTTCACAATACCAACGTAGTGTATTAGACTACATAAATTCATTCAAAAGCTTTGAGCTTGGTTTTTATCTAAAAAAATATATAGCATACCAAGACTGAATGTAAATTCCTGTCAGCTGTGGAATATTAATTTGATCACGTATTTAAGTCCTGCACAACGAGAAATGAAACTAAGCTGGTTCAATTGATTCCGTCTGGAATAGATACAAACTCCTTTGTTAAAAGTGGTTTTTATTCATGCTATGTGAAGGATTAGAGACGTGGAAAGAAGATTTTCCTTTTAATTTAATATTGGAAAAGATGTGTTTGTGTGACTGTGTTTCCTGTTGATAAAGTTCAGTTTAAATAACATTGTTTCAGGTAACAATATAGCCTGATACTGGTACACACACCCTGAATGAAAAACATGGCACGTAATTACAAAGGATACAATATATATTTTCGCCTTTCTAGCTTTTTAGTAATTAATTTTTTTATATCTGATTGCATTCAGACACGTAATTTACCTTCACAAAACCGATTGATGTGTGCTTAATTTGAATAAATCTCCTGTGTTATGTCATCTGACAACAGGAAGTAAAGAATCTGTGTCTGGAATCAACTCGGATGATGTCTGGAAAAAAAGGCCAAGGAAATGAACCTGCAATTGTCTGTCATTTAACAAAAACTGGTCCTGATTATCAGACTGGTGACAGCGTTAGGTGCATTAATTTCTTGCAGGTATTGCATAATGAAATTGTGTCAATGAAATGAAACTGTAATGATCTTTTATAAGAATGCTTTCATAGCACACATTTATATTCCTTTATGTTTTATTTGTTACTGTTATGTCTCTGTTGCTTTATGCAACATAATTCTGTCTGCTTTTCTGTTTCAACAATTGGATATTATTTTCTAAACAATCGGGGACTGAATTATGAAGTGACATACAGTGAGAGCAGATTACGGCAATCAATAATAATTGCCATAATGTTCTATTGGTATTCCGACCTTTTGCGCTGTCGATGATAGGAGCGTGTAAACAGATCAAAGCATTCGTTTCCGGCGAAGTATACAACATACAAGTACGCTCTGTTTACTGTTGAATTATGGTATAATGTTTCAGTATAAGAGCAATAGCATGGGAGGATAAAACACAACTATTTTACAGATCATTTTTCATATTTGTTTAAAGAAGAAGAAGAAAAAACTGAACAAGATTATCGAATGTTTAACTTATTAACATAAAAATTATATGTGAAACATGATTTTTGGTAAATACATTTTGAATGTATGTATTATAAGGGTTTCAATGGCACGTCAGCAAAATAATGGCCATATGGTGCTACATAATCATTGCATCCGAGTAGTAAAAACTCCTGATTTGATTTATCGTTTGAATTGTTGAAATGAAATCGTATGTACTAAAATACCTTTTGTATAATATATGAATGAAAATGTACATCGGTTTCATTGCCGCCTACAGCTTCACCAGAGGGGTTTAGTTTCAGCCTTAGCTATTTCAAAATACTGAGTTCGGTTTACCAAATGGTGCACGCACAAAGTGACGGCTGTGAGAAACCCGATTACCTCGAGTTCTCTGGCCGTGAATTTAACCACAATTAGGGTATTTATTGCCCCATTTCACTCTGTATCGTCACAATGCGGATGAGTCTTGTCAGCAAGCTGTCCTCTTTACGGAAACAATCTTCAGCTGTAGCGGTATGTGAAATGTACAACTTTGTTATTTCTTGCTATCCGTTATATGTGATAGAATTGTTTTATATATTAAATGTTTCGGAATTTATTATAAATTTTCGAGAAAGTCAGACCTATGTTACATAACGCAATGTTATTGGATAGAATATAGTCTGTTTCAAGTTTAGACATTTTATAGCTGAACAGACCAGTTGAATTCAATTATCTGCTGCATGCATTAGTTGACGAGTAACGTTCGAGTTCTTATAACCAAGTGCGATTATTCTTGCCGGAGACAGATTCATGTACAAACGTGGTTATTATAACAATAATCTCTTACAGTCGTTCTTAGGACATAATTTAATGCGTAACGAAGTCAACTCATGTGCGCGCATGCGTAACGTATGTCATTGTATTCGTACTTAACCGTATCTCGTGTATTACACGGCTCATTCATTGCAGTTTAGCTGTTCACAGGGAGTCTTCGAACTTTGGGGTTTTGTGTAACTCGGATAATGCGGTCAATGGGGACATTGATTGGAAGGGCGGTCTTGATTTACTCAGTGTGAGGGTCCAAAGGGTTCTGGACGAACACGTCTGCGTAATAAGTAGGCTCTCAAGGGATCTTACGGCTGTGTGGGAGGAGAGGACCACGCGAGGTCGTTCCTTCATCATTTTACGGAAGCTGTGGAATCAGAAATATCTTGTAATCGTCGACTGGATGTCACGAGATAAACACCATCGTATATTCCATTTTGAATCAAATTCAATGTCATTATATTTGTGAAAATCAAATTCAATGTCACTTTATGTGTTACAATCAATCATACATCCGTCATACATGTTGATGAACCATACGTTGTTCATATTTGTTCATAAACTCAATAGATTGTTCATATTTCATAAATTCCATACATTGATCATACCTGGTGATAGATCCATGTATCAATCATATTTGTTTGTAAGTTTCATCATGTCCGTTGCTGTGCGAGATCATTTGTGATTCATTTGTTAAAATTCCATCTTTCATCAGTTGCATTTTTGGAACAGTATATTTTACTCATATACATTGTTCGACTTTATGTTCATGAGTAAGGTGTACTCTTCATTCATCATTCGTTTGCATTATAAATAAAGATCTTCTTCACGTAATTGTTTTTAAGTGTTTTTGCTAGATCCAATTCCACCCGGCTTCATCCTGTTATAATCGTTGCTTGCATAAATACACCAATCCCCCTACCCCCCAACTTATCCCTCTTACGTCCATTGTTTTCAGCTTTTTAAGGTTGAAGTTAACTCTCAGATCTTGAAAATATAAAAAAGTTTCATATACCCTGCTGTGCAACACTAGAATATCCAGTTCACGTATATAGTGAGTACATGATTAATTTTCTATATCGTAGGAACAAAACTAGTGCAATAGAAAAAAAAGAAACATTATTAAAAGTATAAACGTAACCTTATCACTGTGAGGATGTACTTAAAATCGGAACATTTCTTCATAGTCCTAACATTTTTTTAATCATATTACTTATTTGTTTTATCAATCATGTGAGTATAAGTATATATATATATACTCTATAGTTCTGTGAGTGATACCTATTTATTCATTTATCAATATACTAGCAAAATCAAGTAGTGTATATATATATATATATATATATATATATATATATATATATATATATACACACACATATATATATATATATATATATATATATATATATATATATATATATATATATATATATATATATATATACTTATGTATGCAATTGACCAATTCAAATCTTTTGAAGAAAAAGCAACCTTTGATATAATAAAATCTACATATATTAACCGGTAATATTCTCTGGTCTAAATTTGTAAAGGATGTCAATCATTTAACCTTGTACCATTAAACGTTAGTGTAAAACAAATCAAGATATAATGTTGCATATGATGTTTTTTTATTGTCTCTACTTTTTACATTCAATAACGTAAACCTGTTTTATTACAGCTAGTTGCTATCATTCACTCATTTCATCCAGTAACCGTTTTTATTTTTATAACCATGTTTATTTAGCAAGCGTAACAGAGAGAAGAGCAAGTTAACAGTGTTTTATGCTGGTTTTATGTTCAGAGAATTTTGCGGAATAAAGCTGGGAAATTCGCAAATATTTGGTGAAAGATTAAATATGAGAAAGGATAGTTGCAAAAAAAATGCTTTTCTTTCTTCTGAATATTGCATCAATGACATGTCATGGACATCATAAGCATCTTATTTCATACCATTAATGCTTAATTTCTCAAGAGTCGCACCCGCCGTTGCCGTGCACGTTTATTTCCGTATTAGTGACGCCAATAGCGAACAGTTTCATTCTCTGGTAGGCTTATTTTTTTCAACTAAAAGAAAGCCATGGACTCGCGCTGCATTGTGAACAATCAGACGTAAATTTCCAGTTTTAAATAAATAATTATGCCTGGCGGGGTCTATGAAAGTGCTTTGAAATCGCGTCTAAACCCTTGCACATTTGAAGCTTTCAAAACAGGCATACGGTGGATCAAATGATTACCGGATTTAATAAGATCATGTCATTCATAATTGGCTTTTAAACAACCTGGAAATATCACTGTCATAGCTTTATATTTTCTGCCAACCATGACTTTGAAGATATCAAGTATTCATGAGTGATCAACGAGTAGAGCGATGAGTTTGATATCAGAAAAAAAGCAAACTCTCCAGCGAGATTCGCACTTGTGAGCAAAGCATCAACGCATTTGATCCAGGCAATGTCAGTTGTGATTCCTGAGTTATTATTTGAACCAAAATCACTATTTAAGGCACTCTGCATTCTTCTGAGATATATTGTCATGCTTAATACCTATGTACGAATGCAGATACTGACAGAGAATTATTAATATAGGTCAGAAAGGATGCTATGTAGTTAATTTACACAAAGCAATTAAATGATGGCATTTGGTTTTATCAATTGCGTAGATAATTTTAATTTGCAAGTACGGAATGACTTCGATAAAGACATCCTCGCTTCTGCTGAAAATTGTAAAAGTGATGAATTATTAAAAGTAATGCACATGCGCACTCAGTATAAACGTATGTACCTGAAACAGCTTCAAGGCCAAAACTTTGTAGTTTTCCTATTTCCCCTCAACCCCCACCCTCAAAGCAACACCAGTCGGCGCCATTTACGACATAGAAAAAGAAAATGTCCTCCTAGGTTTGAGAATTTGTTTTTAAAAAATATTCGCTTATTACTAAGGCCAACTCCAGGTTGTTCAAGTGCTTGATGATTTCTTTGATTGCTCTGAAAATAAGATGAGGCTATCCAAAAAAGTAAAGTATAAGTAATGTATAGAGGGACGATCAAAATGGCATGTTTCTCTTTCAAATCACTGAGAGCATTATTTGAGATGTATATGCTAGAGAATCAAGTCTGGAGATCACAAAACTCTGAAGATGAGTATGAGATTGAGTTTTCGCTAATAAAAAGTAATGTCATTTGTGATTGCTTGACACAAAATCTCAAGCTCAGGAGTTCATGGTTTTCAGGTCCGAAACTCGTATTGTCTATAAATACAGTTGGTTGTGGGAACTTGTCCACGTCAAAAGCAAAACATTGTGCAATATTCATCCTTCAAGGAAAGGAAAGTAATGTTTCTCTACTTACCTCAAGATTCCTTGAACAAATGTAACGAGCAACCAATTTCGAACTCCAAGAAGTTCCTATGACCGGCAGTGTTGATATTGTCTAACACCAAACTTTGAATGGCCAGATCACACTAATAAGAATAAGAAACAAAATCGTAAATACATTATGATGAAACAAGCTTCATTCCCTCTTGTTCTACATTAATTAGTGGCGGTAATAAAATACACTTGAAATTCTCACAAAGAATAGATAGAAACAATGCTACGGGGGTGGCATGCCAATCAATCAATAAGTATTTACGTTTAAAACTGTTCAAATATGGCACTGACAGATTTACATACTTTGCAAATTACAGACTAGGTTATGATACTTTTTGTGTTTCTTGACTAAGGCTGTCACGTTTAAAAATTTATACCTTTACACGACCACTGGAACACGAAACGATTCCGTTTAAACGTGATTCATCCACTTCCATGCCAGAACTGGCAATTTATGGCAAATGTGAGTTGTTTCATTAAGGATATTGATAAGAAAAGTAAAATCTTCTTAATTTAGTCCGAAAAAAAAATACTGTACGCAGTAATTCAGATTACTTGATAATACTGTATGCCTGCTTACCTAAGTTACCGCTCGAATTTTGACAGAACACGACCGCTATTAGTATTATAAAAAAGACGAAGTGTATTACTGGAAACGGATTGACTCATTGCACTGATGTTCTAATTATTCGATAAATTAGATTACTGTTATAAGATTAAAACAAGAATCAAACTTATCCTTCCATATCCAGACGAGTTTAATCTGTTCTGGTACATATATTTTCCTAACATCTGTTGTACATGGAGACAACATGTTACAAAATGTGTACTTGATGACTACACTGTTACACAAAAGTTAGCACTAGCATACCATAATATTACCTCATAGACAGAATGTAGAAACGTGCGAATTCAGTCACCTAGAATCTACAAGCGAATAATTACAGTTTGTTTTACTTTTCTCTGTTATTACTCATGAACAGTTTGGATATATGGAAGTCAGTTAGCATTAACGCCTATGTAAAACTAATATGCACAGCGTAACTACTTTCCCCACAAATATAGTCAGCTGCTTGGCTCTAGTGCCAAGCAACAGAGGTCATTTCAGACTGTTCTCCCAAATATAATTGGTCATAGCAGACAGAAACATAGTTGGAAATTGTTGCTTTTCCTGGCACTTTGTACAAGGGGCGTTTAATTCGGCACAAAAACGTTTGAATGCCTCCTTCTCAACACTACTGAGTGGTCAGAGATCACGCGAACACATGACGGCTATTTTGGATGAATACATTGTTTGCCTGAAACCAGTTGCTCACCTTTAAGAGACTTGCGTAAATGTTTCAGATGTTAGTCATTTTACCGGTACTACCCCCAGAGTAGGAAATCTATGGGGAGAATAGCTTACATTTAACTTTACGTTTGCCGCTGGCATCAACAATTGTGGAATACTTCGAAAGGGGAGATCGTTTGCCACGATTACTTTCAGCCATTTTTAACAAGAATACAAGACAGAGGCAGACAGACCTATAAATGTTTATTTAAGAACGAAATGTATACATCTATAACATCGAGGTTTTTTTTTCAACAAAGGTTTTATTACTTCCACATAACACAAGCACGGTTGTTCACAGGAATCGGAGCAAAAAAATGTTCCTGTAACTTCTAAAAGTATCTTAATATAAAAAGTATTTCTAGCTTTTTCACGGTAATCGTATTCAAAAAGTCAACATGTTAAAGCAAAACTTAACTCTTTCACATTCAAGTGATCCACAGTGCAAATTGCATTTATACATATAATCAGAATAAAAATATTATGGCTAGACTGAAATTATTAGCAGACATAATTTATTCCAAAATAATGAAAACACTGGAAACGAATTTGTTACTAATCATTTCAGGTCTCCTACTTATGCAGCTGTATGGTTCATATTCTGTGGCCAGATTAGTTAATACATAACATAAATGGAAGTCAAAGATGCAAACGTATATTAACCTCTTGTTACATGGTACAATTTTATAATTATCATCCTGTGGCATTTCGTCATTTAAATTTCATTTTGTCTCTAATGATATTTTTGTGCAGCCCACGTTAGTTGCAAGCGACACATATCAGTTTCGTTTCTGGCGTCGTCGTTGTCAACAGTTTGTAATGGTTTGGGTTGAAGTTTTTCAACAATGCTTTGATCGTGGACTCCACATACAGTCTCTGGCCTTTTGGTCAATATAAGTGAGAAAAAAATGATTGACATTATATGAATAAAAGCTAAGGTATGTGTGATGCCAGTACAATGCTTCATTGCTCGTACTTATGCTCCACCCTTCAAGCCAGGTAAATGTGATCTCTCTGGGCGCTAGGGCGCCTCTTATCAATGGTCTTAATTGGGTTCCAATCCAGAATTACCTGTGTCTTTAAGAGCTGTTAAATTGTTGACATACATTTTGTTAATACAGTGAAGCACTAAGAGCAATTTCCTCGTTAAATGTAGGTCAAAACCATCAAGAATTTTATTTTATCTAATGGAGCGTTATATTTTCATGACGTCATAAAACACTTAAGGAGAGATTGATTCAATGAGTGGACTAAATAAGCTTCAAGCGGTGTGCTGTTTAGCGGCCTACACAACAGTTAAATATCATGTAACCGTCTGCGACAAGAGCAATCATTCCAATTACTAACTCAGTGGTTCCCAGCCTTTTTGAGGACCCCTTTATAACCTCAAGGACCCCTTTATAACCTCAAAACATTGCACGAACCCCCACATGCTAATAGTTGTACTTTTAGGCTGTGGCGGGGATAAACATTTAACAGCTTGGCGCGCTAAATTCGAACATGCCTTGCTCGCAGCGACGGGGATAACAGAGGAAAGCAAGTGCTGACTGGAGAAGCAATACTTGCTGCGAAGCTATGTGAATTTGCTGACCCCTGGGAATAACATCGCGGCCACCCAGGGGTCCGCGGCCCACAGGTTGGGAACCACTGATCTAACTGAAACTTTTGTGCTTTATGCAAGACATTTTGGGGCAAAATGAACTACTAGCAATAAAAAAAATCCGATGTTCTCATACACAAAATATTCAACATGACCGGTTGATACAGATCTGGAACAGACGCACATTTTTCACCCTGTTACATTTGGTGGTAAGTTAAGGGATAATTCAAAAGAACAACAGTGAAATGCTCCATCCCGATACTTCTGCGTGATACTGGGTAATGCAGACACGGGGACACATCTCTGGTGGCTGGAGGGTTATCTAACAGAGACAGAATGGATCGGATAGTTCAGATGATAGAGCACACTACTAAGTTTAGAAAATTTAAAAAGGTCCTACATCCCCCCCCCCCCCGGTCTGACTGTACACACACACACACACGTCTGGCTGCACATCTCCCCGACCATTACTCACCAATATCTCAGAATGTAGCTGTAAAAGGTCGAAGAACTGTTCACCATTTGCTGTAACACTTAAAGTTTCTTTCTTGCCAGGTTCTTTAGACACGGTTGGTTTTATCAGAATAATAACTGATGCTCAAAACACACGGCAATCTAGTTCTTATGTCAAGTCAGGGCATTCAACTCAGAATCCAGGAGAAATATCATCACTCATTTTGTCTTAGAAAATAGTGTTCTACTGCTTATTATTATGATTATATATATATATATATATATATATATATATATATATATATATATATATATATATATATATATATATATATATATATATAAAGTAGAACTCGTATTTTGCCTGTATCTTTCACTTAAATATTTACAGCTTAACCCATATTCTGTTTCCAAAGAACATACAGAACCATTAAAGATAAGCAAAACAAGTTATATGGATGGGGCTGTTTGAATAATTGAGTCGTATCACGCTCTTTCGCTGGTCTAGCGTTCTCTCGACATTAAAATGAATCCTAAATGCACTGGCTTTGATTAGGCAAATAGTACTTAGGCACGAAAATACACAGTACTTTCGTATCCATATGCTATATTGGGTCGTGAAGAGCATCACCAGTTATCATTCTATAAAGAAAAGTAACCAGCAGGCTGTATATCCGACACCGTATTCATCGGAAGAGTGTGGTTCCAGTGCGTACAGTGGATCATTGGTTTATCGTTTTGAATTCCCAATATTTTCAATATAGGTTACCTCCCTTATCTAGCTGAATGAGCACTTACGCGTTACGTGTTTGTTTTGTCCTAATAACTATCCCACTGTTATATAAGGGCATGCCTGGGATATATATATATATATATATATATATATATATATATATATATATATATATATTAGCATACAGGTTAGAGGATTTAAATTTGTACTCTACGGAGATCTGAACCCGTCTCCGCGTGTTACGGCACACATCGTCTTGCCTGTAAGCACCAACCCCTATACCATCTCGACCATGCACACATCACCCAAAAACTGATGCTACAAAGTCGGTGGTATAGGCATCCGTGCGAAGCAGACATACCCGCATGTCGACCCAGTAATTATTTCTCATCTAAGTACACAGTCCATCTGGATTCCTACTACATAAATCAAGGTATATATATATATATATATATATATATATATATATATATATATATATATATATATATATATATATATATATATATAAAAATATATATATATATATATATATATATGTGTGTGTGTGTGTGTGTGTGTGCGTATGTGTATGTGTGTGTGCGTGTGTTGAACGCTGTTTAGTGCTATATATATGTATATATGTGTGTGTGTGTGCGTATGTGTGTGTGTGTGCGTGTGTATGTGTGTGTTGAACGCTGTTTAGTGCTTTTATCCGTTTTTGTTGAGTTTTTTTACATAAGATACGTCAGTTTTGTTTTTTTTAAATATTTACTCTAAATGCGGTAACAAAGTTCTCCAGACTATCCTTCTGAAGTATTTGGCGCGAGACTTTGACAATAAATGCTCTTCCCAATGTATAAACTAGTATAAATAAAACTAGACCGCCGTTCAAAAACATTCTTTTAAGAGATTACGACAGTCACCGCTCTGCATGAGACACAATAGCGTTAGACGGTACGGTTGAATTGACTGCAGACTGGAAATTTCGCGCTTCTTATATACGAATCATGTACGTTTTGCAATGCAATGCGGAAACATTCGCCGGAAAACGAGAAAAAAAGTTTAAACCAGGGGTTGAACTATTTTCCAGATTGCTGTAGCAAACATTTACACACATGAAATCGTGTATAATCGTTATTCTTACATGACCAGTTAAAATGCAGGAATGTCTTGATGAATTACCTACATATAACAATTACATAAGTATCAACAAAAACCTGTATTCCAGTGCCACATGCCAGTGCAACGTTTTAATACAGCTGACTTAACGAAATCGCACGCATTACACTAACTGAACTGGCCTAATTATGTAAAGTCCGAAAACCATGAAAGGCTTTGCCTAAATGTTGATACTTAGCGGTACAAACTTGAAGAAACAACGATGACGGTAGCGTATTCAGGAGGGCAACCACAACCTAGATAACAAGAAAACTTTGAGACCTTTGTTGCCATTCTAAAAATGTGTTACTATCAAATTGCATTTTCTGTCCACGAATAAAGGCCACCATATTTGACAATTTGTATGGATTGAAACTTCCCTGGTCAAGAATTGTAGTTGTTTTAAAATAAACCAAGTATCACCGTAAGTGAGTTTAATATTAGCTTTCTGAAAAATTTAAATTAAATAGGATCATTTAAAATAAAAAAGACCATGAAGTTTCGTTATAACGCCGTGCGTTATACCACCACCCTCACTTTTTTTCAACAAATTGCCCAGAACCGATTTTCTAACTATATTCTTTCTCCCGTCATACCGCCGTCCTCGTATACCGCCATCCGCCAACCTTAAATCTGGACATAAATGTAATTAGAATCCTCATTCAGTCTTTTAATATGTCTTTCCAATAGTAATTGCATTTAGTGTATTCTGAACATTTTCAGCTTTCATTTTAATGCTGAAAAGATATTTTGACATGTAGAAATCTTGAACTCACCGCAAATCTCTGGCAAAACATGAGATTCCGTGATAAGAGAACTCGTGTCAAATACATCTTTTAACACTTAATTGGAATATTTCGAATGACTCACAGTTTTGATTTATGATTTGAAATTTTGATTTCCGACATTATAAACTGACTTCTGATATCATTAAAACCCAATGAAGGACACAGGATATAAGTTTATACATTTTACAATTATTATTGATTGAATAAAACTGATTTTACTTGATTAAATCGTTTTTGTTTATTGCATATTTATTTATATTTTCTGTAATATTTAACTATGTTTCTTTTTATATATCCTTACTCACAATAATTGTTGATGTCAGAACCCGTTATATCACCATCCTCTTCATAACGCCAAATGTGTATGTGTACAAAAGTATGGCGTAATAACGACTGTAGATTGTATATTAGAACAAATAATAGGACATCATTTTGTTATTAGTTCCCAAAAGTTCAGATTATATCTAACAAATACAGATTGGCGTTAACTTATACATGGAATTGAAGAAACTCCGTAGAGTTTTAACCATTTACATGATAGATCTAGAAAAAAAAATCGATGGTAAGGAGACAGACAATCTTGACAATTCATAGACACATTCGATATAATAATTTCCCACCATCATTGTATCGTGTGTCCAAGGGTACAACTGCTATGCAAGCTATGATGTATATCCCTGCATTTGTAGTTGTTGCAGTACACATTTTAGAGATATTTGGTCGTGTGTAAATGGCGTGCTTTTTATGACAGCATAGATGAATTTTCTGTATATTATTGCCAGGGCACATTTTATTCTTTATTACCTTTCTGATATAGTTAACACATATATTTTGCGCAATCTTTTAGAAGATTTTTGAAAGTATACTAAGTGACAAGGCTGAGTACTGAAGCTATATTGGAGATATCAAAGGTTCAAACATCATGTCGAAGATTCAGGTACAAATTGTCAATGAATGTGTAGGATACCAGTGATATGAACATTCTCAAAGTCGAGAGTTAACAGGAAGAATGGGTTGGTTTCTTTGCGCATGTATTTTCAGTTAACCATAATTCTACGTATACACAAGATATATTCTGATAAGAATTCTATAATAAGCTTCTAAAGGAAATGATTTCTTTTTATTCTTTACCTCATGCTCACTCATTTTAGCTGTTGAAATCTTTGAACCAACTAATGAATTTCTTTAATTTTAATTTCAAACAACATGTTTGTGAACACCCTAATCTATGAATGCAAGGGTTCGTTCCGCATCATTTACTGCGTTTCTCTGTTTCAATGATTCTCCGCACCAGGGTTGCCATCAAAAATTATTCTGATTACTGATCGGTTTAAATCCAATTTCAAAAGCTTAAGCAGTGACCAGATAATGGTGGCGTTAGAGATACTTTTCAAGGACGAAAGATACCGTTCTTTTAATTATACATCAATCAAACATCAGAGGGATAACATCGTTCATCTTTAATCGAAACAGTAACATATATCTACCATTGGATAATACTCCTACTGAATATAATGAACGAAAAAGAAACTGAATTCTGACTTAATGTAATAGGTAACTTTTCAAAATGTTATACACAAATTGATTTTAACCACTCGAAGCCTATGTGTTTCCATTAATTAAACTTCAAAAGGAGTGAACTAATTCAAACGAGATACGATTAAATTTTGAGGATTTAATACATCAAATGCATACAATATTGTGTGCGTGGGCGTCATACAATATTAAGATCGTTGATCGGCCTAAGTCTAAGTATTAACGCTTGATTATTCATCTAAATTATTTTTTGCAGTTGATATGGTATGATCAAAGTACTGTGTATCTCGTCACAGAGCATACATTTGCTGGCTTTTCAGCTTCAGACTGACTTTTAGAAGACATGTAAAGATTGTGCTTGTCTCTCAAGCAAATGCTCGTACTTGCTTCCAAACACATACATGTCGTCGAGACCAGAACAAACTTCATGTTGCTGCCTGACTAGGACCCTTTTCACCAGACAGCCAATTGTTCCAAGCGCTTAATTAAACCGAACGACATCGCTTTGAATTGGTATAAGCCCCTACTTGTTGCGAACTGAGTCTTAGGCCTATCTGCATCCTTGATGTATATCTGTCAGTTTCCCAACATCAGATCTAATATCGAAAACCGGCTCAGGCCCGAAAAAACAAATCAATATTATTATCAATTGTGGCCTCAGACCACAATTATTTCCATTCTTTGTTATGTATAACCGTTATTAATTGTACATTTGTTACTATAACTGATAGACTTTTGTAACTTTCTGCATACATTAAGTCACCTTAGTACATGAAAATTCCGAACCTTTCATCATGGGTTGACTGGCTCGTATTTGTGTATTAAGACGGTAAACAGATTGACTCAAGGGAAGTAACAAAAAAGGGCTGGACTGACATGCAATTAGGTGACATTTTACATATCACTGTCTTCATTGCAGAGCGTGCATTTTAACAATCTATACAGTTTTGTAAACTTTAAAATATACCCTTTTATTATCAACATAGCTTATAACATTTCAAAGCAAGTCAGTTGTGAAAAACACCATTAAACTTGGTACTATTGTTTTCGGAATATCTTCCTGATTTTGGTCAACCTCAAGGGGAACTAATTGTGGTCTGAGGCCTTCTTGGAAGAGGAAATTCATCTCTCTTGGTAATCACATTCAGAGATCTATAGTCCACGCAAAATCGCTTCCTCTGATCCGACTTGGTGACCAATACCACCAGAGCAGCCTCAGGCTAACGGACGCGTCTATCGCTCCCTTCTTCAACATATCATTGACATATGTGTCAATTTTCTACTAGAGATTGAACGGCAATCTTATGGGCGGGACTTGGATTGGTGCATGGTCATGACCGACAACAAATCAAGACTATCGTTGATTTAAAGAAGAGGGTGTGCATGTCTCTCGGAAACCGAATTAAGAGTTCTACAGACCACGCAAAATCGCTTTTTCTCATCCGTTTCGGTAACCAATACCACCAGAGCAACCCAAAGGCATTCTGACGTTTCCATCACTCCCTTTTTCAACATATCATTGACTTATGTGTCAGTCACCTGCCAGAGATGGAGTGTCAATCGTCTGGGTGGGACACGGATTGGTGCAGCATTTCTTATTTTGACAGAGTAGTTTATAAAATTCGTTCTACCCAGGTCATTATCGTCCCAGGCTAATACTGTGCAAAATTCGTTCAACTGGGCATTGAGTGCAGTATTCTGATGAGGTGTCAAATCACTGCTTGATTGCTCGAATAACCCACACAAATGTAAAGTTAGATTTGCTGTTCGAATACTTCGTGGAACATTCGATATGTTGCCTCGATAATGCTGCACTGGCTTGAGTGCACCGAACGCCAGCTTGCAAATTGACTTCCTCTTTAGTTGGATTCAAAATCCGTATTGACACCGTTTCGTCTGTAGCTTTAACAACTGCTCTCGAGACGAGTTTGTTCGTTTCCTGCTGAAATGTCGAGAGAGGCTACAGTAGCGGTTCTGCAGAGGGCCTTCCACACCCAACGTTCGGCATCCGTCTTCCTGTTAACTTTTCTCTTTCGGAACCTTGATGTTCTCAGCCAAAATAATACGGTGGCAACCCATATCTCCTGCATAATAGCGCAGTTGCTTCAATCTATACATCCCTAATTTGTATTCAGTAATGCTTATGTCACACCTATGCTGACGGAAAAATCTAACCCAATAATTCCGTCAGGTTTAATGTCAACTACGACACAAACACGTCGCCTTTTCAAGTAATCATGAATTTCAGCTTGCCCTTGAATTTCAATCATGTCACTGGAAGCACTAATGAGTTGCCTATTAACGGTGCTGAACTTTGGTTTTCGTGGACCAAATGTCTCGTACCGCCGGCTGCTGATGACAGAAATAAGCAGCGCATGTGCCCGCTAGTAAAGCGAGCTCCATTCTAGCTAGCCTATCTTCCTCTGCCGACCATTGTCTTTGTAAAGGCTTGATACACTCGTTGTTGCAAATTCAGCACTGGACTTCTAATCGTCTCGTATCATGCTGTCTGTACTGCTTTTGGCGCTGCTGGTCTTCTCTTCTGTATGCTCTTTGCTCAGTCTCAAGTTTTACTACAATAATATCTCTACATTTGCTTTCGAGTTACTTGATTCAAGTTTTATAGTCAGCTTTTTATATTAGATTAGGGGTTTCAGACTCACCTTGGCTCGTAAAAGCTGAACTTGCAGGCTTTTACCTTAAACCAGCACGTAAGAAAGCCTGTCATTCTGCCCAGGTTTTGATTGCTTCTTGTAAGCTGCTAGCTCGATAGCGCTCTATGTCACATCTCCGGATTTTATTCTACACGACTTCCAAGAAATATTATAAAGTGGGCAACAAGAGTATGCCATCGAAAGAGGTCTTTGTATGGTTTCACCCTAGATCAGAAAGTGTTTCACCTCTTCTTTTGAAACGGTTTCAAAGTTGCGTCTTGTAATATTCGTCTTGATTGTGTGGCGCAAAGCGAATTCCTAAAGCATCCTTTAACTCTCTAAACACGACTTGATCGAGTTGGACTTGGGGTTTATTTATATTCTATCAAGACTTTCTTAAGCATGCCGCCAAGCGCAACACCTTCTCGCTTTCGGTCCAGTCGTAGATAATTGCCCAATGCTTAAAATAGGTCATATAGTCAAGAAGTGACTGTGCACCATCATACGTATCTACCTTAATAATCTCCTTACTTTGAGTTGGAGACTAATTGAATTCTCTTCTCATAGTACTGGTTTCCATAATCAATCGTGAGCTTAGCGTCTCTTCTGATCCCTGACTTCACTGGAATTCTCAGCCGAACTTGCTCTTAAAACATTATCCATGGTTGTACATTATTTTTCAATTTTCTCTGTAATGAGGGTTTCCATAATTTTGATAAGACTAACCGTTTGCAAGCTAACCACTCCACCTGGTGTGTGACGATCAAGACTATCAAAATTAAGGTGATCCCTCCTTATAATTCGCGAAACCTGAATCTTCGGGCCGAGCATAAAATGCAACTAAGACTTCGTCAACATTCTCGCACGCATCTAGTGTAGACTTAATAATTAACTGATCATCAATATCTATATCGATAAGCTTCTTATGTTTTGCAGAAGTAAGTGGTATTGACGGTTGGAATGATCTGGGAATAGCCCGCGGCACTGGCGCATTGAAAAGCGTGCTTTTTGTACCCTTTCTAGCAGACCATTATAACAACCACACAAAAGATTGTTAATCAATCACTATTCAGTATTTTCCCTGTTGTGAAATTAAATAATATTATTGTTCAATTATGTTTTCCTGTGTAATAATTAATATTCAATTGCATTTCAAAGTTTGGAAAGTAATATAGAAAGGTCATCAAGTTTCTCAGCTATGTCAAAACATGCGGCTAGAAGGAAACAAAGTCTATCGCAAGGTTCTCTATATTTTCAATTGAATGCGATAAACTATAAATTCATAAACCCTGAATGGAAAGGAACTCATTACAAAATCATTTTTATGTTTCAAATTCGCCCATTAGAGATTAGGAAGTTTCAATCACGTTTTCTATACCTCAAATAGAGTTCAACTTGTCTCGTACCTCAAATACAGTTCAACTTGACTCGTACCTCAAATACAGTTCAACTTGTCTCGTACCTCAAATACAGTTCAACTTGTCTTGTACTAGTGATGGGAAATATGTTTAAGATAACTAATTGAACATACAAACAAAACAACAACAACAACAAAACAAAGAAGAAGAAGCTTGGAAGTGGTTCAGTTTCATTAAAGAACAATTAGTTAAGAAAAACGAATCTTGCTAGCACTTTTAAATATTTCTAATAGTTTTGCTATTTGTTATCCTATTGTGCAGAAAGAGAGTTAATTCTGTTTAACAGTTTGGTTACGGCCTTTTTCAATGTTTTTATTAACAATAATTTCCTTAATATTATGTTATTTTTACCGAGTGTATTTAATTATGATTCGAAAAATTACATATCATATGGCAATTTCATGCTTGATAGAATTGCAAAGAAATTTCTAAAGATGCAAGTTAGCATGTGAATTATGCAGGGTGTTTGTTGAAATAGACTTTACTATATCTGGACGTTTGCCGAAATAGACTTTACTATATATGCACGTTTGTTGCAATAGTCTTTACCATATCTAGACGTTTGCTAGACAGTGAAATAGACTTTACCATATTCAGACGTTTGCTAGACAGTGAAATAGACTTTACTATAGCCAGACGTTTGCTAGACATTGAAATAGACTCTACCATATTCAGACGTTTGTTAGACAGTGAAATAGACTTTATCATATTCAGACGTTTGCTAGACAGTGAAATAGACTCTACCATATTCAGACGTTTGCTAGACAGTGAAATAGACTCTACCATAATCAGACGTTTGCTAGACTGTGAAATAGACTCAACCATATCCAGGCGTTTGCTAGACTGTGAAATAGACTCTACCATATCCAGACGTTTGCTAGACAGTGAAATAGACTTTACTATAGCCAGACGTTTGCTAGACTGTGAAATAGACTCTAAAACATATCCAGACGTTTGTCGAAATAGACTTTACTATATATGGACATTTGTTGAAATAGACTTTACGTTTGCTAGACTGTGAAATAGACTCTACCGTATCCAGAAGTTTGCTACAGTTTTTTGTCTTAAACAACAGTACATCTGATGTGCTTGTAAATGAGCAATCGATGTAATATTTCAGGGAGAATGCGGTGTAATTTTTCAGGGAGAATTCTTTGTTTTGTTAGCTTTGATTCGCTCGCTGTAAAATGTGACAATATATAAAAACTCTGGTACAAACTTCATTTGTTCCTTACGATGATAAATAATACTATGTCTCTATTTAAATATTACAAAGCCTCGCTATTTTAAAAATGTTAATTTGCAAATGAGTATAGACCCTCTTAAATGTACAAAATTACTTAGGCTTTGCACCTTTTGTAATACGTGTATAAAGTAAATGCCGATAGAGATTTCACAGAGATGAGCTGTGAGTATGTTACGCGTATAACAAGCACCTTAGCATTGATTCTCTCACTCGTCACAGGAATTGTGCATACCAAATTTTTCCCTCACAGTGCCGTTAACCGTTAATTCCTTTCCAACTCGTGTAATGAAAGAAAGTATGCTAATGTGCATGACCCATTCAAAGATAATCGCGATCGCCATGTAGTTACAGATATTCACTTCCATCCCTTTGTTACAATTCCATCCGAAAATTATCTCCCAGATGTAGGAATTCAGCGATATTCACTCATGAATCAATATATCTACTCACCAGTAAATGGAAACTTTAAAGATAATAATAACCGATAGTAAAGTGACCATCACGGACTATCAAAGTGGCGGCGCGAGGGGGGGGGGGATGTCGGGGGGAGGGCAATTGCCACTGGGCGTCAGGCGAGAGGGGGCGTCGACGGGAGTTTTTTTTGCTTTTGTTTTGCAGTTGTAACCGGCGCGTTGATTGGGCGCGTGGTTTGCGGGTTGGCAACTGACATAAAAACTGTTCTCTGCGGCAAAGTATGGGCTCCACAAAAGAACATTGCCCTCGGGCGCCTGGAACCCTCGCACCGCCACTGACTATCACATTAATTAATATCCAAATCAGTAGAAGAAACAACATAGACCCTGATCTGGACCCAACTTATAAGCGAGTAAATCGGTAATACTGAGTATTCATTTTCTTTTTTTTTTTTCATGAGTATACATTTTTGGGTCTTTCAATTCGTGGTTTGTAGCAGCCATGAAAAAATACTGAATTCTACAGTATGCAAAAGAACTCTACATTGAAACTAGTGTTGACTGAAAGTCTTTCCCAGTCTCACTGATGTCATCGTTCCTTGGTAGCCATGGGCTCCTTCATGTTAGAAAGAAGGAAAAACAATCTTCTGCTGGAGTTTACATCATCTATAGTGCGAACATAATAATAATAATAATAATAATAATAATAATAATAATAATAATAATAATAATAATAATAATAATAAATACTAGAAACTAAGAAGAAGAAGGAATAGGAGGAGGAGGGAAGTAAAAGAAGAAGGAAGAGTAGAGGAAGAGGAAAAACGATATTCAGCTAGAGTTTATCTCATTTATGAACACAATGCATTGAAAACAACAGACGAATCTGAAAATAGACGATAATAATAATAATAATAATAATAATAATAATAATAATAATAATAATAATAATAATAATAATTCTCTCTTCCACGGCCTCTTGATGGTATTGTGGTTGGTTTGTTGTTACCCGGGATCGGGACACTTAATGTATCCTTAGATCTCAAAGACATTCCTTAGTAGCAATGCTGTCCCGAGGAGTACCGCTTTCTGTAGTAGGTTTGGCTTTAATGCTATTCCTAGATTATGTGGGTTGCCTCGTAAATTATGTAGCATAACTCATACCACATTTGGTACGATATATGCTTGCGGTTTTTTTTTCTTTCTTTTTAAAAAAATACAGATTCTTCACTTCTTTCGAGGATCAAATAGCTCTTTTCTACTCCGGAGAATTATATATCCACGGAAACTGCACTTTACATAGGTAAACCATACTCATTTTAAAAGTGATATAAGATGATTAATCAAAGATTGTGCTTCCCCCTCTATGAAATTAATTTGTAAACGAAGTGTACCAAAATTGATCTCTATACGGTAAACGAAGTGTACCAAAATTGATCTCTATACGGTAAATCTCGTTTGAGAATGAACTTGATTATTACAAATACCCGGAGTGAAGAGGAGTAAATTAAAGTCTTGGAGATTCAGTATCTATAATTATATCACATTTACAAAAATCATTTTTGAAATAATTCCTTTTTTTCACACGTTCAAAGCCATGATCATCAGGGAAATGATATGTGTGTGTTTCTGCCAAGTGACAACAACCAATACTTCAGGAGAAAATGTTTGAATGCGTACTGTCAAGAAAACATTTGTGTGTGTGTGTGTGTGTGTGTGTGTGTGTGTGTGTGTGTGTGTGTGTGTGTGTGTGCATAAAATGAAACGGTACTGTGATATAAGCAAGCAAGCAAGATAGATAGATAGATAAAATTAGCCAGCAATCCATCACTTTTTACCGACATCTGTATGGCAACTGCAGTAGTTTGGATTGACTGTAATATCATGTAGGTAGGTTCCCCTTTTTACAGTGAATTACCTTCCCATAGTAGACATTTGACTAGACAACACATAGTAAAAGCATCTTAAATCTTTACTAAATTTGTTTCCTAACATTAGTTATAATAGTAAAAACTAATTATAGTTATGTTTATTTTATACACATATGATCAATCTTGTATGAATCCATTGGCAACTTTTTTGTTGTTGTTGTTGTTGTCAACATTTTAATATTAGAATTGCAAAGAAATTTCTAAAGATGCCGCTAGGGCTGCAGTAGGTATATCTCAGTTAAATATGTATAGTTTCACTCATCTTTATTTCTGAAAACTGTTTGGTTCCATAATTAATTGAGCCGTTTTTGGAAGCTGGAGAATTAATTACATCATGAACACACCCTGGTGATTATATCTGATTATCACGCACACCTTTACATAGGCCAATTTATGGCTTTTATTTATTCCATCGATATATGTAATAAGATATACATTATAATCACATGGAACAAAATGTAGACTACATAATGATTGATCTGTAGCGTAGGTAATATTCTGGTTGTTAAGAAAGACCGCCTTATGTAAGCCAGCCTCTTCCAACAAGGAAAAGTTGTGTAAAATATCATGGCTTAATGTATTTGACCTAAAAGCCTCTTATTTTTGACTTAACTTTAATTATCATTTTAATCAATATTCTGTATCAATTGCAATTAATTAAGCAATATAAAATCAAAAAGAACCTTTTGGACTTGTTTGACAAATATACATTTTTAGTTTTCGTCCTGGCACCCCACTGGGTCATGTACATTGGCAAAACAGGGAATCGGGCAAATGTCCATTGTGATTGAGCGACTTTTAGAATTGCGTATATTGACATAACAGGTAGCATAAGAGATGGTTATAAGATTGCAGAATGATTAAACAGTAAATGTGTTTCAATAAATCAATTATCACTTCCTTTGAAATAAATGCTTGTAATTTTTCTTACGGATATCACGTTAAAATGTTATGGCACTTTTCTTTTGATGCTATATTTACTCATGAGATCAAGAAGAACAAAAAAAAAAAAAAAAAAAAAAAAAAATCCCAACAATGTTATGTATAATAATTTCTAATTATTGCACACTATGTTGAAACAGAATTGAAACCTCACCTCAGATTGATTTAATCAAGGAAAATATTTTAAAAATACCTAACTTTGTGCCCCCTCCGGCATCCCCTTCCCCATCATGAAGCTGCTAAAACCTTGCGTAAACTTGCTCTCTAATTCCAAAGTACACAATCCCACAGAGTACTTGGTATGTTGATCATTGTAATACAGCTTAACCTTGAAGTATACCCATATTTTACAAATAAACGAAATAAATGTAATTTAAGATGGATTGAAATCGTTCGATTGAGTATGATCACTTGCATCACTGCGTTATTTCGATTATCATTGTTATAATGACCACTGATGATACCGTTATATTACATGGGTGATATCTTTTAAATCTTTAAATAAATGAGCCTTTCAATAATTATTTTAAAGATAAATTGCTTAAAAAAATGACTGTTCATGCGTCTCAAAATTATACACCTTTTTAGAGAAAAAAATCAATACAACGCAAGTTTTTGAGAATTCAATGAAATCATTTGTAACATATACACATTTATATTACGGCTCTGTTTTGATTATCAAGTTATAATTACAGTTAACAATAAAATGATATTACAGCGATGATATATGACTCCTAAAACAAAAACAACCCACCCACCCCTCAAAGAATGATGTATAGAGAACATACTTTTTAAAGAAACGATTGTTTAGGGGTGTGAAGAAATAAAACTTTTAATTGCAACGTGGATTTTATTTTCTTAATGCACAGATATCAGAGGTCTAAGCTTAGAGAGTAGAATATTTTTTTTTTCCATCAGAGAATTTCTATACTTGCTCATAATTAAGACGTAAAGAGCACTAAAATTTCACTTTGTTTAAGACGCTTCTCAAGAGTTGTTGCAAACGTAACGCTTACTGTGTCCCTTTTATGTACGCTAGCGATCCAGATTTAAGTGTTCCTTACATGGATAATTGTAGAGATCTAGATGAACCTGCTCTATCTATCTATATATCTATCTATCTCTCTATCTGTCTATCAATCTATCTGTCTATCTATCTATCTATCTATCTATCTATCTATCTATCTATCTATCTACCTCTCTCTCTCTCTCTCTCTCTCTCTCTATCTATCTATCTATCTGTCTGTCTATCTATCTATCTATCTATCTATCTATCTATCTATCTATCTATCTATCTATCTATCTCTCTCTCTCTCTCTCTCTCTCTCTATGTGTGTCAGTGTGTGCATGTCTGTATGTCTGTATGTATTACTGTTTCTAAAATTCTTGTCATCATTTATTTCATTAAGACATTTTACAATGAGATATGAAAGTTCCAATGTATATGTAATTTTTATAATGTATTACTAAAGCCATCCAATGTATATGTACTTTTTATAATGTATTCCTAAAGCCATCGAATGAATTTTTGAAATAATAATTGCGCTATATTAATAACCATTTTAACTAAGCCATGGGTATGATCAATTTCATTCCATTTAAATATAAGGAATAAGACAAGAAATATGCATGTATTTTATATACAAAGGACAATAAAAAACTGTTAATATGTCGCTTTTCATCATGCTCAATTTGTTTAATATTCTGGCCTAGATTTCAACAACAGAACTTACGTTAGCACTGAAACTTAAGTCTATAATCCAGCGATATGGTTTCAATTATACTAGCAAAAGTCATAAAGTTATGTCTAAATTTTTGATAATTGATTGGTCAATTTCAAGGCGAACTTCTGTTTCAGACAATAAGATCGCTGGATTATTCTAGGCTTCCGTTAAGTCTTGACCTAAATGCTGTTGATGAAATCCAGGCCAAATAGGCTGATATTTAAGTCTGACTTAAAACTGACCAATCAAATGTCTTAAGTCTAGACTTAGCTTTCTGACATGTTGGTGAAATTGGAGCATGATGAATTCAGCCAAGACGAACCCACTGTGGATCATTTTGCCATGTTTGCGAGCATGCAAGCAAGGAATTTACTTTAATGTTTCGCCTTGCAGCATCATATAATAATAATAATAATAATAATAATAAAAATTATTAATAATAATAATAATAATAATAAAGTGTTTGTTTATGAGGGTGACACAGTTAGTACAAAAACTAATCTCTTTTGTGGCCCTCGATTATCTATGTATGTACAGGCAAATATGAAAAAATACAGATAGGAAACAAACGTACAAAAAGTTATTATGGATTAGTGTACACAAGACCAACGAAATATGGATTCAGTACAGAGAGCATTGTGTACACACACATGCATGATTAAAAAACTTTTTATTTCACACACACACACACACAGACAGACACACACGTAAACACCCATAGACATTTTATATTATATATACATACACAAATATACAAAAAAGTTGGCCATAACCTGTTTTAGACATTATCTGGATTGCATCCATTTCAAGCATCTGTGCGAAAGTAAGGCATTGATGCTGCTTCTTTAACATCTTTAGGTAGACAGTTCCAAATGATTGGACCTGAGAAAGCCAAACTATTTTTTATACAACTCAGTTTTAGGCTTAGGAAGAAGAAAGTTATTAGATGACATAGAGCGTAGTATCGGTAGACTAGAATATGTATTGGCATTATTTGTCCTTTTACTGAACATATCATTTATATAGATGGGCATATATAGAACCATTAGAATTTTTAAACATAAATTTAGCTTTTCTTAAACATATTCTTTCATAGACAGTCATGATCTTCAAATCATTCATACATTCATGGACATTATCAAAATTATTGTCAAGGATAATTCTGATGACTCGTCTTTGTAGTTTTTCCACTTTTAACAAATTTGTTTTAGAAGCATTACCCCATATGATGTTGCAGTTGTCCAGATGAGGTTGAATGTAACTTTTATAAAACATTATCCTATGATTAAAGGTTAGGAATTCTTTAAGTTTATTTATAGTAACCAGATATTCGTAGCCATCTTTTTGGTAATATTACTGATATGCACTGATCATAACATATTATCAACTTGAACTCCTAAAATGTATCTTGCGTAACATATTTCGGTTCATCGTCATTAAAATTTATGTGGAGAATTTTATGCTGACATGCCGTTAAACAATATAAATACCTCGACGTCTCTCTGCACATTTTAAAGTCCCAACCCCTCTTCATGATTACTTGAACTCGTGATCTATTCGAGCATGCAATGATTGAAACATTCTTAAAAAATTAAAATGACATTTAAAAGAAAGTAATTGCACTCCGAACTAAATACTACAGCACTTGTAAACCACACATCAGTACTAAAAGGATACATAAAGGTGGATACAAACACCTTATGCATTACTCGATGATAGTTTATTTTTGTACGCATGTTATCAGTACACATAAAGATAATATACAAATACAAACAGCTGATAATTGTATAAACTTACCAGTAAGAAATTTGATGCTGATACTGTTAGTTCATGTAACGATACTTTTGCTTCAATATGCTAAATTACCAGCAGTACAAATGCTTGTGGCGTGTTGTTTTCCACAAACAGCCACGAATCAGGTCACAGAATATCTCAGCATCATATTCATCAGTATCTATATAGATTTTCGTTCTACTAGCTGCCAAGCAAAATTTAAAGAACCACAAAATGTAGTATCTTTATAAAATTGCTATATTGCGATCTAAAAATGTGATCTAACATTGTGTTAATAGATACCCTCAAAACAGCTTCTCGGTAAATCATCAGTTTTGTTAGAGAATTATCAAGTTCAAGTTATATTGGCAAAGCACAATATCGGCTTTTAACCATAAATTAACATGCATACGGTGAATGTACATCAAGAAGAGCAAACAACGAACAAGACAGTGACATCGAAAAAGGGTTCACAAATGACATGCTTTATAATCAAATCATAAAAAATACATTTTGACATCAATGTCCACAGCAAGAAAAAAAACATTACTTTTTAAAATTAAAATCTACCCCAATTCCCCCATTTGCAACTAACCCAATTCCACATTAGTATCTACCCCAATTCCCCATTAATATCTCCCTAAACTTGCCATTAGTATATACCCCAATTCCCCATTAGTACCTACACGATCCCCCATTAGTATATACCCCAATATCCCAGTGGTCACAATTATTTTTTTAAAAGTATTAAACAAAACATCGAAGAACGGCTGATTGTTTTCAAAACAGCACAGTATCATTGGCGAGTAATAAATGGAATGTTATTAGTTCTAAGCCTTTAGAATAAAGCGTGGGAGCCATGCAATTCTAACCATCCGCGTGATCAGTTTGATTACATGCGTTGGTATTTACATTTATTGCTATGTAGTACACTGTTTTGGACTTTTGACAGGTGACATAAAGCTTTGTCAGGAGCGATCATCATTGAGACATTAAATGTTCTATCCAAAAGTGACTTAAGGATGACCAGAATTAGAGTCATTTTTGTTTTAACAGTTTAATTCTAATGTAGTAGCAATATCGGGATGTCAGGTCCTGCCTGAAGTTAAAAGAAATCCATGCCAACAAGTTGATCTCACCTATAATCTGTCTTGGAAACATTACATTGATCATATATCTACCAAGGCCAATAAAGTCATAGGACTCCTTAAGGGTCCTATAACTACCAAGGCCAATAAATTGCTAGGAATCCTTAGGAGTACTATGACTACCAAAACCACAAAAGTCCTAGGACTCCTTTGGAGTATTATAACTACCAAGGCCAATAGACTCCTAGGACTCGGAAGTACTCTAATTCCAAAGCCAAACGGTCGTATGACACTTTAAAGTCCTAGAACTGCCTGGGAGTACTGTAACTACCAAGGCCAATACAGTTCTTGGACTCCTTAGGAGTACTTAGACAAAGATGGTAATGAGGTCAAAGAAAAAGTATATTTAAGAGTTGATAGACAGACACGTATTAATATTTCACTCAATATTCAAAAACATATAAGATCAACTAGTTCACATCCCGACTCCTTCATTCAATCCGTTGCAACACAATTCCCTTCCACTGCAGTTACTTTCCCAGGACCCTTTGTGAATGGAATAAACTTTTTTATCATTTGATTCAATAAGCAGACATGCGAAACTTCAAAGAGGAACTGCAGCACTATTTTGATTGAGACCCCAACTACTGTATTCATTTCATACCCTTTTAATGTTGCCGATGTCACGTGGACGAGACGCCATGAAGGTCCTGTCCAGTGTCAAACCTATAGTAGATTTCTGTACAAGCACTTAATTTGGGAAGGATCTTACGCATGATATTATTTAGTATATTCATAGCATTAAAGAGGATAAGTATATTCTAAATGCAAGCACGTAACGTTTCCTGGTCACTGATCAAGACTGAGAGTAGTACCTTTTATCTGTGAATATTCAAGTCAAGAATGATGGCATGTAATTGCACAATATATAACTGATATGTAGCATTGATGCAGTTTTGCAGGGAAAAGAACAGAGAAAAGTATAGCTAACCACTCTGAAATGCATGGCCTTGAATGAAAACTGGATGTTCAGTATTTGCTGTTTCAAACTGGCTCCGCAGACAGAATAAGGAAGTATATAGTGTTGAATTGGGCACTGTAAAGGGGTTTGGGATAAAATGAAAGTTTTCACTAGTTTCCTGTCATCTCCGCAAGTCACAGGCGAAAATCCGGTATGCTCTCTTTTCACATGTGGCTGTCTGTCTGCGATATGATTTCCTCTTTTCTCATGGATATTGATCCAGCATGACCTATACTGCTAACTGAGTGAGCCAATCAGATGATTTCTTCCAAACACGGTCACTTATCGCTCGATAAGTGGTCACTTCTGTTGATCTATAAGAGCTTATTACATTGGCTAGTTGATGACGTATTTTTCGCACGCATATTCGCGAAAAACGAGGAAATGTTATCCCGGCAGCCTCGGGTGAACAGAGAGTGTAGCGAATTTTCGCCAGTGGCTTCCGACGACGGTTTCCTGTTGACTGTTGGAACAAGTAATCCACGAATGAAACTACATCTCCGTCGTTTCTGTGCCGATTCATCATTAAGTTTGTATTTAAAAAAATAAGTCTGTCTACAAATACTAGTATAAAGCCAGTTTCAAACATCCTTCAGTCAAAAATGGTTATTTATTCTCGAAAGGTTTGATACATAATTACTGTTTTGTTGTTTTCTAGTGTTAATTTTGTTACAATATTTATTGTATTTCTGTAAGTAAGTGTATTTATGTACATACAATAGTTACTGTATTTCTGGATACATATTGTTTCTTTTTTAGTAGATAAGATCCAACTAGGATCTCAGCACCACGAAGACTGACGTCAATTAATGCTTTCTATTTTTCCAGTCTATTGAAATTTTAAATTAGAATAGATTATAACAATATTAATGAAATAAATGTACTGCAAAACTTACATCACAAAAAAAAAAAAAAAAAAAGGAAACGTAATTTCAGCTTTTGGTCAAGGCCGTTAGTTTATGACTGATTTTATAGCATGCTTACACGTAACATTAATTATCAGAAAATATGTTTCAAGTGCCAATAAATATAGATTCTCCTGATTCAATAATTTATTACACTGGATTTCCTATGTCATTGTTTTGAATCATGCTAAGTTTATTTTCACGTTCAAGACAATATTGATCATACTTTTTCGGTAAAAATATATTGACGGCATTATTTCCCATGAAAATAAAACATTATGTTCTATCAACAATAAATTAGTTTCATTTTTTTTTTACGATAAGTAGTGCAGCTTTTATCGTTGTTAAGTAGTACTTTTTATATTCCTTTAAACGATTCCTTTGTTTGTTTGATGTTTTACTGCTCAGCAACACGCCTCTTATGGAGACACACCACGGTAGTCTCTAGGGTTGATTTCATGATGTACCGTATATACTCGCATATAATTCGGGTCCAAATGCAAACAACATAGACCCTGATCTGCCGTCGCATAATGTTCTACTGATTAGTCCTGATTAGTCCTTACAAACTGCATAGACCCAGATCTGCCGGCGCATTATGCGACAGCAGATCTGGGTCTATGCAGTTTGCAGTTTGTATCCATTTATACGCGAGTATATACGGTAATTCGATCCCGCGCCCTTCTGGTCGAAAATCAGGCACGCTAAATATCGAAAACGTGATATAAATCGTATGAATGCCTTAGCACGTGTTGTTGTATCATTTTATATCTTTTGAATGCCTTAGCACGTGTTGTCGTATCATTTTATATCTTTTGAATGCCTTAGGACGTGTTGTCGTATAATTTTATATCTTTAGAATGCCTTAGCACGTGTTGTCGTATCATTTTATATCTTTTGAATGACATGAGAACACACAGGTATCAAGAAGGGTACCTAAAATCTTCATTATAATATTTTCACAGAAAATAAATTTGTGTATAAATGCAGAAAGGAAGCCTCCAATTTCCTTCAGTATGAAAAACTATTTCCACAAAATTCCTGATTGATATGTCATTTTATTCTCTCCCACTTAATTATATATGCACAAATATCGCTATTGTTGATAAATTGTACAAGTAATTGATGCAAGAGATGACATTTCAATCAGGTATGCTATACTATAGGGTAACTATGTTGCAATGCGACTACATATAGTACACACTTTTGTGAGTTCATTTCATTTTCACCTATGAGGAACGCATCGCCATTTCAGCACATTTCAGCACATGCTTTATTTCCTTTAAACTGTAAATCAAGATCTCTTACAATGAAACCACAAAAGCACAGCAATGTCCAGTGATGTGGACTCACTGCAGCCCAAGCCTGGCATTCTCAAAACTTGTAGAACAAAAACTCACGCTCAAGAGCTAAAAAGTCCACAAACTTATTTTTATGTACCGTGAAATATAATTAAGTTGCAATGATATACTCATCCGGATTTTCTTCACCTGAGTTCCTCATAAAATATTAAATTTCAGATAACTAGATGTATTCCAAGTAACATGTTCAATTTGGTGGACATTCACTTAAGCTTGATTTGCGTGCTCAACAAATTTCGAGACTATGGGTCCTCGATGTTTGAATGAATCTCTATATTTATTTTGTTCCCATTCCCCCATTGTTCTCGTGACTTATCCTTTATGATGTTATATCATGTAGAACTATGTTAAAGACATCATCCGAATATTGCACCATGTCTAAAAATGTATACATTTAAACACGATGCCATTGTTGATAGGACTCACGTTATTAATTATATGAAAAAACTGTGAACCAGTCTTGAAATGGGTGAAGATAAAATAAAGTATATACGGGTTTGGTTATTCATAATTGGTTAATAATGAAAAGTTAAATTTTAGTACAAAATTCTTTTGAGAGCTTATTCTGTCTGTAACTGAAAAAATGTAGAGACAAGATTCTATTGACGCAATTTTAGTAATATTACAGACTCGATTTAGGAACAATAAATAATAACCGTAGCATCTGATTCAATAGGTGCAGAATGGATAACACATGTTTCATGCACATGCAGATTCAAAATATGCAGCGATTCATGTGGTTTTCTTCACACAGAAGCTTTTATCATGGATGGGTCTATACTGGTAAATCTAGGTTTGATCATGAGCATTTAGAAATTTAAAGTTTTTGAATTTTTAATATCATGGAGTTTCCATAGGTTTACAATGAGATTTGAATTAGTACCGTGAGTCCTTAAGACAACGAAATAAAAACCATATAATGGATGTTATGTTTGTTTTACATCGACTATAATTCTCTACGAATCATAATGTATAGTTTGAACAAGCAATTGCTAGATATTTCCATCGCATGCACTGAAGCACGCACGAATTCACGCATATAACAAATGAATGCATCCAAATGTTTCTACTTTTTCTTAGAATATTATACAAATAAATCCCACTTATTCTGCTACTTGAATTAGAATAATATTCATCTAATTAGCCATTTCAATATTAATTCCATGGAGAAATAGTTGCTACATGAAAGACAAATTCAATATACATACGATGATATGCATTTGTTTAAATTGCTCCAGTTAGAATGTTCATCTTGACATATTGATTTTGCCCGCATGTCATACATATTTATTATCTTTTACGACATTAATAACTATTGTACGCAGTACGATTTAAGGCATATGCATGTACATAGTAATGGCAAAAAATAACCAAGAACGGGTTCCAAAAATGACATTCAGTGTAATGCATCACGTTTGTTACTAATTACAACATTAATATTAAAGTAAGGATTGTTGACTTTTTGATATATAATAACATGTGTACTATCCTAGCATGATTATATATACTCTTTACCAAATGTTGCATTCTCCATAAAGATACAAATCTCACGAAAAGTAGAGTATATATGTGTGAGTGAAAAGAAGCATTAACAACGCCCATTTTTATTTCAAATTTATTCTTCTTGTTTATGATTAAAAGACCCATAACTAATAAAATAAATTTGAAAGAAAATTGTTTCCCAGTCTAAACTTACTGTACTTTGAAACCTGAGCATCTCAAGTTATAAAAAAAAAACATCATTGCCAACATATTAATTAAGATTTGCTTCAAATTATGCTTCCTAATCTTTTCTAATCTATACAATTTGTATAACTTGTGCACACATGTTCTAAATCAGTGTAAACACATCGTGTAAGTTAAATGAGGTTATATCAAATTTCTTTTCAACTTCTGTGTCGTTCATTGGTGCCAAATTTGGTGCAGCGTTTACTACAGCGTAGTGATTGGGTATAATGTATTTAGTATGAAATTTCCTAAAGGGTGATTGTGCATTCTGCCACCATCTTAGAAATTTACCAGTTATACAAGAACATTGGTGTCAAAAAATGAGACAATATATCATAGTTCATATGTCCAAAGTTGTCCTTGTATTCTGACAAAAGGAAAGGCCATCGGTGAATGTATTGTCATAGTGTGATCATTCTTGTTGAATAAATTCATTTGCTTTTATTTGAACGTTTGACTTCACAATATAAAGATGACAAAGATGATCATTATAATACTTCACCATATAAAGATGACACATGATCATTTTAAGACTTCACCATATAAAGATGACAAGGATGATCATTATAATACTTCACCATATAAAGATGACAATGATGATCATTATAATACTTCACCATATAAAGATGACAAAGATGATCATTTTAAGACTTCACCATTTAAAGATGACAAAAACCATGATCATTTTAAGACTTCACCATATAAAGATGACAAGGATGATCATTTTAAGACTTCACCATAAGAAGATGATAAAAACGATGATCATTTTAAGACTTCACCATATAAAGATGACAAGGATGACCATTTTAAGACTTCACCATATAAAGATGACAAGGATGATCATTTTAAGACTTCACAATATAAAGATGACAAGGATGATTATTTTAAGACTTCACCATATAAAGATGACAAGGATGATCATTTTAAGACTTCACCATATAAAGATGACAAGAATGATCATTTTAAGACTTCACCATATAAAGATGACAAGGATGATCATTTTAAGACTTCACCATACAAAGATGACAAGGATGATCATTTTAAGACTTCAGCATATAAAGATGACAAAGATGATTATTTTAAGACTTCACCATATAAAGATGACAAGGATGATCATTTTAAGACTTCACCATATAAAGATGACAAGGATGATCATTTTAAGACTTCACCATATAAAGATGACAAGAATGATCATTTTAAGACTTCACCATATAAAGATGACAAGGATGATCATTTTAAGACTTCACCATATAAAGATGACAAGGATGATCAGTTTAAGACTTGACCATATAAAGATGACAAAGATGATCAGTTTAAGATTACACCATATCAAGATGACAAAGATGATCAGTTTCAGATTTCACCATATAAAGATGACAAAGATGATTAGTTTAAGATTTCACCATATCAAGATGACAAAGATGATCAGTTTCAGATTTCACCATATAAAGATGACAAAGATGATCATTATAATACTTCACCATATCAAGATGACACATGATCATTTTAAGACTTCACCATATAAAGATGACAAGGATGATCATTATAATACTTCACCATATAAAGATGACAATGATGATCATTATAATACTTCACCATATAAAGGTGACAAAGATGATCATTTGAAGACTTCACCATTTAAAGATGACAAAAACCATGATCCTTTTAAGACTTCACCATATAAAGATGACAAGGATGATCATTTTAAGACCTCACCATAAGAAGATGATAAAAACGATGATCATT
Source organism: Margaritifera margaritifera (assembly GCA_029931535.1). NCBI lineage: Eukaryota > Metazoa > Mollusca > Bivalvia > Unionida > Margaritiferidae > Margaritifera > Margaritifera margaritifera. Next base: position 2,412,642 of record JAQPZY010001562.1, read on the forward strand.
TTAAGACTTCACCATATAAAGATGACAAGGATGACCATTTTAAGACTTCACCATATAAAGATGACAAGGATGATCATTTTAAGACTTCACCATATAAAGATGACAAGGATGATTATTTTAAGACTTCACCATATAAAGATGACAAGGATGATCATTTAAGACTTCACCATATAAAGATGACAAGAATGATCATTTTAAGACTTCACCATATAAAGATGACAAGGATGATCATTTTAAGACTTCACCATATAAAGATGACAAGGATGATCATTTTAAGACTTCACCATATAAAGATGACAAGGATGATTATTTTAAGACTTCACCATATAAAGATGACAAGGATGATCATTTTAAGACTTCACCATATAAAGATGACAAGGATGATCATTTTAAGACTTCACCATATAAAGATGACAAGGATGATCAGTTTAAGACTTCACCATATAAAGATGACAAAGATGATCAGTTTAAGATTTCACCATATAAAGATGACAAGGATTATCAGTTTCAGATTTCACCATATAAAGATGACAAAGATGATCAGTTTCAGATTTCACCATATCAAGATGACAAAGATGATCAGTTTCAGATTTCACCATATCAAGATGACAAAGATGATCAGTTTCAGATTTCACCATATCAAGATGACAAAGATGATCAGTTTAAGATTTCACCATATAAAGATGACAAAGATGATCAGTTTCAGATTTCACCATATCAAGATGACAAGGATGATCAGTTTATGACATATATGGAAACCTTTTAACAGGGATACAAGCTGTTTTCTATGTCTGTCTGAAAATGACCAACTTTCTCATCTTTCTATCTCCTTGTCTTAGAGTGACTCTACCTGTTTGTGTATCTCAATGTGCGCCTACCTCTTTATGTGTCTTAATGTGAGTCTACCTGTTTGTGTTTCTTAGTGTGAGTCTACCTGTTTGTGTGTCTTATTGTGAGTCTGCCTGTTTGTGTGTCTTAGTGCGAATCTACCTGTTTGTGTGTTTTAGCGTGAGTCAACATGTTTGTGTATTTTAGAGTGAGTCTCGCTGTTTGTGTGTTTTGTTTGTCTTAGTGTGAATCTACCTGTTGGTGTATCATAGTGTGAATCTACCTGTTTGTGTATCATAGTGTGAGTCTACCTGTTTGTGTGTCTTAGTGTGAGTCTACCTGTTAGTGTGTTTTGTGTCTTAGTGTGAGTCTACCTGTTTGTTATCTTATTGAGTCTACCTGTTAGTGTATCATAGTGTGAGTCTTCCTGTTTGCGTGCTTTGTGTGTCTTAGTGCGAGTCTACCTGTTTGTGTATTGTATGTCTTAGTGTGAATCTACCTGTTTTGTGTGTCTTAGTTGAGTCTACCTGTTTGTGTATTATAGTGTGAGTCTACCTGTTTGCGTGTCTGTGTGTGAGTCTACATGCATGTCTTAGTGTGAGTCTACCTGTTTGCGTGTCTGTGTGTGAGTCTACATGTATGTCTTAGTGTGAGTCTAGATGTTTGTGTCTTAGTGTGAGTCTACCTGTTTGCGTGTCTGTGTGTGAGTCTACATGTATGTCTTAGTGTGAGTCTACCTGTTTGTGTCTTAATGTAAGTCTACCTGTTTTTTGTTTTAATATGAGTCTACCTGTTTATGTATCTTAGTGTGAGTCTACCTGTTTGTGTTTTTTGTCTTAGCGTGAGTCTACCTGTTTGTGTATCATAGTGGAAGCCAACTTGTTTTTTGTCTTAGTGTGAGTATACCTGTTTGTGTCTTAGTGTGAGTCTACCTGTTTGTATGCCATAATGTGGATCTGCCTGTTTGTGTATCATAGTGTGAGCCTACCTGTTTGTGTGTCTAAGTGTGAGTCTACCTATTGGTGCATCATAGAGTGTGAGTCTACCTGTTTGTCTATCATGGCGTGAGTCTACCTGTTTGTGTATTATAATGTGAGTACCTGTTTGTGTATCATAGTCTGAGTCTACCTTTTTGTGTGTCATAGTTTAAGTCTGCCTCTTTGTATATCTAAGTGTGAATCTAGATTCTTGCGTATTTTAGTGTGAGTCTACCTGTTTGTGTATCTTAGTGTGAGTCTTCCTGTTTGTGTGTTTTGTGTGTCTTAGTTTGTGTCTACCTGCTGGTGTATCTAAGTGTGAGTCTACCTGTTTGTGTATCATAGTATGAGTCTATCTGTTTGTGTATATTAGTGTGAGTCTGCCTGTTTGTGTATTTCGTGAGTCTAGCGTGAGTACACCTGTTTGTGTATCTTAGTGTGAATCTGACTGCCTGTGTGTCTTATTGTTAGTCTACCTGTTTGTGTATCAGAGTGTGAGTCTACATGTTTGTGTTTCGTGTGTCTTAGTGTGAGTCTACCTGTTTGTATGCCTTGTTGTGAGTCTAACTATTTGTGTGTCTTAGTGTGCCTACCTGTTTGTGTATCATGTTGTGAATCTACCTGTTTGTGTATCTTAGTGTGAGTCTACCTATTTGTGCGTTTTGTGTGTCTTAGTCTAATCATTATTCGTAATCAATCTTTCTATATCTGTATCTTGCTCGGTACATGGCATATGGAATTAGTATCATCTTTGTATTAGTACAACATTATCAATGACTATCTATCTATCCATTGGAGCAGGTATGTATTAGTACAACATTATCAATGACTATCTATCAATCCACTGGAGTAAGTATGTTTGTATTAGTAATACACTATCAATGACTATATATCTATCCACTGGATTAGGTATGTGTGTATTAGTACACCATTATCAATGACTATATATCTATCCACTGGATTAGGTATGTATGTATTAGTACAACATTATCAATGACTATCTATCTATCCATTGGAGCAGGTATGTATTAGTACAACATTATCAATGACTATCTATCAATCCACTGGAGTAAGTATGTTTGTATTAGTAATACACTATCAATGACTATCTAGCTATCCACTGGAGTAGGTATGTGTGTATTAGTACACCATTATCAATGACTATATATCTATCCACTGGATTAGGTATGTATGTATTAGTACAACATTATCAATGACTATCTATCTATCCATTGGAGTAAGTATATTTGTATTAGTACAACATTATCAATGACTAGCTATATACCCATTGGAGTAGGTATGTGTGTATTAGTACAAAATTATCAATGACTATCTATCTATCCACTGGAGTAGGTATGTGTGTATTAGTACAACGTTATCAATGGCTATCTATCTATCCACTGGAGTAGGTATGTATTAGTACAACATTATCAATGACTATCTAGCTATCCATTGGAGTCGGTATGTGTGTATTAGTACACCATTATCAATGGCTATCTAGCTATCCACTGGAGTAGGTATGTATGTATTAGTACAACATTATCAATGACTATCTATCTATCCATTGGAGTTTGTATGTGTGTATTAGTACACCATTATCAATGGCTATCTAGCTATCCACTGGAGTAGGTATGTTTGTATTAGTACAACATTGTCAATGACTATCTATCTATCCATTGGAGTCGGTATGTGTGTATTAGTACACCATTATCAATGACTATCTATCTATCCACTGGAGTAGGTATGTGTGTATTAGTACAACATTATCAATGACTATCTATCTATCCATTGGAGTAGGTATGTATTAGTACAACATTATCAATGACTATCTAGCTATCCACTGGAGTAGCTATATTTGTATTAGTACAACATTATCAATGACTATCTAGCTATCCACTGGAGTAGGTATGTGTGTATTAGTACACCATTATCAATGGCTATCTAGCTATCCACTGGAGTAGGTATGTATGTATTAGTACAACATTATCAATGACTATCTATCTATCCATTGCAGTAGGTATTATTAGTACAACATTATCAATGACTATCTATCCATTGGAGTAGGTATGTATGTATTAGTACAACATTATCAATGACTATCCATCTATCCACTGGAGTAGGTATGTATGTATTAGTACAACATTATCAATGACTATCTATCTATCCATTGGAGTAGGTATTATTAGTACAACATTATCAATGACTATCTATCCATTGGAGTAGGTATGTATGTATTAGTACAACATTATCAATGACTATCTAGCTATCCACTGGAGTAGGTATGTATGTATTAGTACAACATTATCAATGACTATCTATCTATCCATTGGAGTAGGTATTATTAGTACAACATTATCAATGACTATCTATCCACTGGAGTAGCTATATTTGTATTAGTACACCATTATCAATGGCTATATATCTATCCACTGGAGTAGGTATGAATGTATTAGTACAACATTATCAATGACTATCTATCTATCCATTGGAGTAGGTATGTATGTATTAGTACAACATTATCAATGACTATCTATATATCCATTGGAGTAGGTATGTATTAGTACAACATTATCAATGATTATCTATCCACTGGAGTAGGTATGTATGTATTAGTACAACATTATCAATGACTATCCATTGGAGTAGGTATGTATTAGTACAACATTATCAATGACTATCCATCTATCCATTGGAGTAGGCATGTTTGCCTCTCTTAAGGTTATATTGTCTTCAGTGCTTGTGATTGCGAGCATATAAAGTTCAGCCGGAAAAAGAATGTCGAGTTCATATTTCTCTTGATCTTAAAGTAGAGGCTTACCTACAGTACACCAGTATTGTCGATAGTGTTGCTTTGCATTAACATAATCGCAAAAGAATCGAACAAATACAGATTCCGTGCACTTCATCTTATGCTTGTTCTTAACTACACTACTTTTTATTTCAATTTTACACCCACTGAAAAACTGCACTATGATAAGTATGTGATTTAATTCGGAAAACAATATTTCATCACATCGATTGATGTATGTTGACTAGTCAATGTAAATGCATTACATATGAAAATAAAATGAACATGATTAGTTGCATTTATGTATGTATATTTGTTTGTGTGTATGTATGTTCTAAATGCTGAAGATATTTATATATTTCACATGGTAGCTTCAATGCTTTGAATATATTTTAGAATAATATTGAAGTTCCTCTTGCGAGGCATCCGTGTCTAAAATTGTCCATGGCCCAGCGACATTGTGTTCAATTATTAGTTGGTCCCAAGGTGACACCTTACTATATATAGCTATGTTTATGACATATAATATTCTTATGAAAAAAGTGGAATCTAAATCTAACATGCGATTTTTGTAAATATTAATTCTTTGAAAGCAAAACCGAAGTTTAGATTAAAAGAAATTACTATGTGCCTAACAGCAAGGAGAGAGTATCAACGACGAAACGGGTTTAATTTACTGTAAAATGTACAAGAAGCAAGTTATATCTGCTAACGTATAAGTCTACTGAAACAGGTGGTGACGGCTAATTACTCATTTGGCATGTGTGATTTTGTTTTCTTCAGCTGAGGAGCATCGAATGAATCCAAATTACGTTAAACAGCTCCACTGACATTGGATAAACATGTCTGATCTAATTAGAATGGGTCGACCTTGACCGACGATGTCTTTATGTAATCAGATGTTTCAAATTAACCCTCAGCTGATAAAATGATGATAGAGTGATATTTATATCGCCTCATTAATCGTAAGCTTGAAGCCGGGCAGCGTTTCAGAATGGTGCAATTTTCCGGAATCAGTTGACTACTGTTTCATACTTAGACTCTAATTTATAAAAAAAAAAAAAAAAATCTTCAAATTAGCCTTCATTTTTGCATTGGTTATGAGACAGTGACGATGTCTTTGCCGGTAAGAAAACAGATAATCTACTCGTCCAGTTTTTAATCGAGATGAAAAAGTATTACCTAATATCTAACTTGGTATGGTTTCAACAATATTTATTGAATATATACATCAGTATAGGATACATTATTATAGTATTGGTAACCCTATTTATACATCAGTATAAGATACATTATTATAGTATTGGTAACCCTATTTATACATCAGTATAGGATACATTATTACAGTATTGGTAACCCTATATATACATCAGTATAGGATACATTATTATAGTATTGGTAACCCTATATATACATCAGTATAGGATACATTATTATAGTATTGGTAACCCTATATATACATCAGTATAAGATACATTATTATAGTATTGGTAACCCTATTTATACATCAGTATAGGATACATTAATATAGTATTTATAGAGCTTTGAGCAACAAGCAAAAGTATTTCATTTAAGCTCTCTTCTCAGGAACAATAAACTTGAATAATTTTTTTAATCTAACTGACGCAATTATTGAAAAGTAACAGATAATCACAAATACTGAAAAAATATATAAAAATATATAAATACAAAAGAGGTAACAACCGCAACAAATCTGATTGACGCAAAGTTTACAATTTGACCAATGCTAGTACTAGGGTATTAGTATATATATATATATATATATATATATATATATATATATATAAGTTTTTAAAGATAGAAGTTTTGTCGTTGCACTAACACATTGGATGACATCAAAATAATTTGAACATGCAGATCAGAATCATATTGGAAAAAAATAAATCTCTGCATAGCACCAAATATCGCCTCAGTCATAGCAAAGGATTGCCCATTTGGACATTTGGAATGAATATATATATATATATATATATATATATATATATATATATATATATATATATATATATATATATATATATATATATATATATATATATATATATTAAGCAATACTGTATTTATTTCGACAATCTAAATGAAAATATTCTTCGTCTGCTGGTATAGCACACCAACAATTGTAATTAGGTGCCAAATGGTTACTGATGAGGTCTGATTTTGTAATCTGCAGTGTATCTAGAATATGAGATTTTCTATAACCTTGGTAGTGATGATATGGTGTCTATTTCTATTCAAATGCAATTGAAAAAGAGTTTGTATATCGATTGTATCTAACCTGTAGTTGGGGAAGATTCCATTCCATAAAAGATTTTAATATAAGAGAACTTTGATATAGGCTTCGTCTGAGAAAAAGCGTTAAAAATGTTGTATGTTCCTCACGTGCTGGACACTCAGCGGAACCAACGCTCGCAGACAACCGAAGGCCGTACAATATCATATTTAAAAGGTCATTATTCTATGTTTATACCATCTTGTTTAAAGTGTTAGTCATTATTTTTCATCCAATATTTTCGTGCATGATGTAGACCTCGTTAAACGCATTTAATCATGTACTTATTTAATTTCATCTTTTTCATATTGAGTGCAACTGTCCTAAACAATATTTCTGTATAACGGGTGTATTTTTTATTCTTGCGTATGAGAATAACATAAAAATAATCCGTGTGATAAATTCAAGGATCAACCATCTCTCCATTCATAACATGTGTTCATTCTACCTTATTCCGACTTGTTTTCATATACAATCCGTAAAATGAATTACAGAATAAGTGAATTCACGAATGAATAAATTAATTAATGAACAAAAAAAAAAATATGGGGAAAGTAACCACTAAACAAATGAAATGATTCGGTTTAGCAGACCGATCAAATAAAAAGGCAGTGAATGGATTGAAAGATAAATGGACTAACAAACAAATGAACAAAACAAGTGACCTATAAAACAGAATGAAAATGAATTGAGAATTTAAATGTTGCTGTTATCGAAACTACCAGGCTTTTATAGCAGTTAAATGATTCATAATGAATTGCTACTTGTATGCAAGTGACCGATAGTTTACTCATACTAATACATTGTGGTGCAATATAAGTTCACTAATTGGTACGCAATTGTTCACTGCGTAGTTGACTCCTGGTGCACTTTGACGATTAATGTTAGTTTAAACATGGTACGCAAGAACTGTTACATGTATCATGTTTTGTCTTAAACTGTACTACGTGTCATGTTTAGTCTTAAACTGTACTATGTGTCATGTATAGTCTTAAACTGTACTATGTGTCATGTTTAGTCTTAAACTGTACTATGTGTCATGTTTAGTCTTAAACTGTACAATGTGTCATGTTTAGTCTTAAACTGTACTATGTGTCATGTTTAGTCTTAAACTGTACTATGTGTCATGTTTAGTCTTAAACGTACTGTGCTCTTTGTGCACTATTCGTAAGATAATGTAACTTGGACGCGAATGCATGGTAGTTTCATTAACACAATATGAAATTTAAATATGTTTGGACACCAAGATCATTAAAGTATGTAATCTCTCTCGCTCTCTCTCTCTCTCTCTCTCTCTCTCTCTTGCGCGCGCCGTTTTCCAACTCGCTGTTGGTGTCTATTCCTGTTTTGTTTCTTTCGAACTTCTTGGGAATCCGGCGCCTATCAAAGACTAGGTCATTTGCTATGTACACACACACACACACAATATATATATATATATATATATATATATATATATATATATATATATATATATATATATATATATATATATATATATATCGATATTTTACACATTTCACAAATAAAATTCCAAACCAATCAATGTTGTGAGGAAATCCCATTAATTACATAGTTTAAAAACAAATCCTTTAGGGTTGTTGCTAATGTGCAACACTTAGCCTTGCTGACCTTGGCTAAGCTCGTATTAACCGCGTATTGTTAAGGTAAACACGTGCCCGTCTTTGTAGAACTCCTTTTGTTCACATCGGAATCGACGTTGCGTTTGTTAAAGAGACTGTTGCTCTTTAAGACATTAGATACATACGTACATTAAAATGTTAAATCTAACAGAATGTTATGTATTAAACGCATCAATGCCCATGGTTAAAGCAACTTTAAAGATCTTAACTCACGAGGACCTAGAGACCATTACAACAATGGACAGACAAAAACAAATAATTTGTAATTTTCTTTTGAAGCTGTCTTAAAAATTTGAATCCTCAAAAAGCCGATCAATAGCAACGAGTGAAAGAAAATAAATAGAAACGATTTTAAATGCTAGAACACATGTAAGAATTTATGAGAACAGTATTTCAAACATTGTCATAGGCGAAATATCTTTCTTGTAAAATGACATGATTACAATTTTACTCATAAGACATATTCTAATCAGGAAAATAACCGTAGAATTTCCTTAGCAACAAACTCTATTTGGGATGCAAAATAAACCTCTGTCCGATACCTGCAGGAAGAAGAGTTTTAATGCAAACAGCTCTACAAGTCTAGAGCAGGGGTCTCCAAACTACGGCCCGCTGGCCGAATCCGGCCCGCAGCTTCGATTCGTCCGGCCCGCAAAGTGTTGTACTTTTTTAAAACGATTTTGAATATATTTAAATTTTTCACAGTCGCTTCGGCCCGCAAAGCCCCTTCAAATATCTAGCATGGCCCTCGTCTTATAAAGTCTGGAGACCCCTGGTCTAGAGTATTGTGAAATCTAATGGCTACAGAATTGAACAAACATGCATAAATATTAGTTTAATGTGTAGGATACCATGTATATTTGAAGAACAAAGACTATATATAATTACATCTTAGTGTAAAATAACTTGTGGCACTCAACTGTAAAGCTTTGATTCAATTCCCTAATGTAATAGCTTTTGAATCGATAATTATAAATATACATTACATGATTAAAAAAGTTAACAAAAATGGGTTGCCTTGAACAATATGCGTTTATTTCGGCTTATGAGAAATCAGCTTGATTGTTTTGCCATGAGTATATTTAATGGAACTGAACAAAAGTCATAATGTGCAAGTTCATATTTTTAACTCTAACGATTCTTTTGGCAATTGCTATCACGGAGTGAGATCTCTTTGATGATGTGTGTGTCTACATGGAAATAGGAATTGATCTAGGACAAGTAAGGAGTTGACATTTGTATAATATTACCTGCGTCGTAAAGTACGTAAAGTTATTGCTGATTGAAAGAAAGTTGGTTGCTATGGGTTTAACGCCATTTTTCAGCACATTATAGGCTATACATGGTGGAGGAAGAACCCGAGAAATCCCCGGGAAGAACCACCGACCCACGGGAAGCTACTGGCAAGCTTTCTCACATACCCACGTTGGCCGAGCCCGAGACTCGAACCCACGCGGACAGAGGTGAGATGTCAGTGATCTGTAAAGGCGAGCGCCTTAGACCACTCGGCCACCCGGGGCCCCGATTGAAAGAAAGAAAAGAATAATTATATGTCATATGTAGATACAAGCCCCACCCGTTCACCCGCATTTCCTCGCTGTATAATACACTGGTGTCATATTAGTTTGTAGGGGGGCACAAGCTATAGTATTAACGATCACATAACTATTATTATAATTATTGATGTAGTCCATACTTCAAGAGTTGTTTGCAAAGAAGCTATTAAAGCTGTAATCACATCTTCCCGATATCCTACTCAATTATCTTACCAAGTTTCACCGAAATTCCATCAAAAAGCTCTCAAGTGTTTTGCCGGCACGCAGATACACAGACGATTTGTTGGTTAGTAAAGACCCCCCCCCCCCACAAAAAAAAAACGGGGACCTTCTCTGTATAAAATTAAGCTTAAAATAAAAGCAATGTCCGAACGGAAAGTATGGCTTAAATCACGTTAAGCGGAATCGTGCATATATTGTATAAAAGCTAGACGACGTCATAATGATGGAAATTGCAACTGGTATTATTAGGTCGATGACCGTGTTGGGACCTTCCACTTTATGAATTTTCTATCAATGTCTTAACATTTGACGATGGCGTGATAGACGCATATCTATTATTGACGCAATTTTGTTCGGCTATCTCTTAGTCAGAGATGCCGTAGATATGTCTCGTAGTGTAGAAAGTTGTCAAACAAAGATCAATAGAAAATAAATCGCCCGTGATGCTCCTTTGTAGAGAGAAAGGCGAGCCAGACTGGTTATAAGTCATTGCAAATGCCAAGCAATCATTGGAATTAGATTTTTATCAGCTATTGTTTGATTCCAATATTGAAAAGTTGATCCTCTTCTAACAGAGGCACTGAAGGAGATGACTGTGGCAAGATATAGATTGATTTTATTAAAGCAAAGCAGGCAGCTGACAAACATCATCTTGCTAAAGAAAGGAATCATGTCTTGTTCGATTGATTTTCCATTTGCCATCATGTCATAAGTCCCATCACGAGGTCGTAATTAGAACATGGCCATAATGCGGTGAAAGGGGATCAACGTGGCTAATATCGTCTACGATTGTGCAGCTTCTATGAATTAAAAAAAAAAATATGTATTCATTGCTTTTTATGGGTTCCCGTCTACCAAAATTATTTCAGACATCTCAGACATATAATGTTACTAATTTTAGGATTCAAAGAGTTCTAAGAATTTTTTTAAAGATAATTTATACACCAAAAAGTTCTTGAAAACTCGAGCAACTCACATATCCATGCAGTCTATCGTATCGTTGGCTAGGATGGAGAAATTGTGCGCACGACTTTGTTCTCATTGTCATATACATGTAATTCGTGTGTATGAGTTGAGTTGAACGAAATCCGTCTAATGCTGAGTTATATGTGTGGTATATATCGTTGTTATCAAACGACGAGTCGTGTGCTCGAGACTATATGAATACAACGATTATACACGGATATGAATCATGTCTTCATGACAAAATTATATGTTATTTAGCAAGGTCTATTTCTCCTCATTAATAAATACAAGTAACCATGAATAATTTCTTTACTTCACTGAAACATCACTTCAAAACTGTTTAAAGAATAGGCAAAAGGGAAGCACGGAATAGCCAAAGGAGTGAAAATATTAACAAAAAACATTTCGTGGTACGAATAAGCCCCTAGAACGTTTGGAAAAAGTACACAAATGGTATATTTTATTTTTCGTATAATTCCCTTCCTCTGTTGCTGATTGCAGAATGATGTATTTAAATCCTAAATATTAACGACCGGGTTGGTAATGCATGATGAGGTAATATATTGAAGATCTAACATACGTGCATGTTGGTACATAGGTTGTTATAGTAATAACCGCAGCATTGCATACAGTCAGTTATACAGGGAAGAGGGTCCTGTATGTTAGTTGTTAATTATTAGTAGATTTTATTATACAGGATCTGTAAATTCAGGAGAGAAGCTATCTAAAAACACGCTGAAAATAGTTTACAAAGAGAATGCATTAAAAGCTTTGTGTAAACATTCGACAGCATAAGACTTTTTATCGACATGTTCGCCTCTCCGCAAACATGTCACCTACCATGTAGACTGACATGTGTGGGGCTGTATGATTTCCTTTATGCCAACACTGTTTTTACCAAATCCATCTATTCATTTATTCATTCATCCACCCATGGATAAACAGAAAGTAAAACTATAGCAAAAAAGCCATTATCTAACGATATGTACAATTTTACTAGTACACGATAGTTTCCAAACATAGTCAGGAATCGACGTCACAACCAGCCTTGATCACCGATTAAAACAAATCAAATTGCACACATGCCCATATGATTCACCTGCAAAAAAAGTGTCATTAGATATTACCCTAGTGCTGTGGTTCCCAACCTTTGTTGACACCAACAGGACCTCCCGACCCTCAGGCTTGTAATATGATTTCTTCTGATAACCCTTCGCGACTCTACTGTGGACCCCCCGCGACCATGATTTGGGTTGCGACCCGAGGTTGCGAACCCCTGCCCTAGGGGATGCCATTCAATACACAGTCGAAAATTGGAAAACACACCACATCTTCATACGAATTAAAAATGGAACAGATACATTGCTTTGAAAATTGTTTGGTTGAGATTACAAATTACAATTCGAAGACAAGAACAAAAATCGCAAGTACACATCCTTCTTTTTCAATTATTATTATTATTATTATTATTATTATTTATTTATTTATTTATTTATTTTAAAGTATCATTATGCCATGAATGACTTTTTAAGAAATGTGCTTATTTTCTCTAATATTATTGATATTTAGTTGGAAATAACCAAATATCATCAACTTTATACATTTTTGATGATCAGTCGTCTTTGGAAAAGGAAAGAACAACACAAATTCGTAATTTTGTCTTTAACTAAATCACTGGGTATAACTATTACGGAAGTTGCTGCTATGTGAAGCTGTTAACGCAGCTGAGTCTGCAGACACTGTACATTTCAGGACAAACATCGTAACTCTTATTTTCAAGGTATGGATTAAATATTTTCGATGCATATTTATACAGCTTTCTGTGTGGTTTGAACGTGAAAACATGCACATAAAATTTGTAAATACGAACAAGGCAACACATCTGGAATATCGTGAATTATGCTCAAACTGGAAGCCATAAATACATACTTTGAACTAGTTTTGAAAGATTACCGTATACTATAAAAGTGAAAAAGCATACGCATTTGACAGATAAGTCATTATTTTCCCACTTTTTCAAGGACCCATTTCATATTGTCTGTACCGTTATTTAACGTTGCATTGTTCTGTTCGTTGCGCTTTCGATGTAAATAACTTTATAGTTCGTTGATTTGAATGTAATCCAAAATCTTGCAATAGAATGCCAGCATTCGCTTACTCCTGGTATTTATCAGAAACACGCAGTCACATTTATAGAAAATACAAATGCAGTTAATACAATCAGTACGAACGAACTTAATGACATTATAAGACTAAGCTTTGATTACACATCGAAATTAATGGCTTAAATACAGATTGCAGTCATGCAATTTTGAGAATATATTTATTTTACGCACAGTTTCATGTTATCAAAATTCCTTATGACGACATTCAAGTAACTGTACAATTTCCGACACAGCAAGTGGCAAAATACATGATTATACATGTAATACGTATGATCTTGCACTTAATGTATAGTAGGAATTGTTCTAGATCAGAAAACAACTGGACCCTCTAGATGGAACAATAGCCCACTTGCCTTCACAAAATAATAACAAGTTGAGAACAATAATGGACAGAATTACAAATTTAAGGTGGCATCAAAATCATGTGATGTGTCAAAAAAATCAGTTTTGCTCTCTGAGGATGGAAACAGTTGTTTTACTGTCTTGTACGTACAATGCCTATTGCAGACATATTTCTGATACAGAGCACTTGGGAAAAAATAAAGAAGAAAATGGGATGATGATCTAATCAATTCTTGTATTGATTAAATAGTTACTGGAACATATGGAATATCCTTGAATGACGCATTTTTCTTTCTTAGTGATTGTCCGTCTGTTTATCCTCCTTTCACTCCTACATGTATCTGGATACCGTATAATTTCAGTATTTCTTCTCCATAAAAATAACTTACAGTCTAGTCTCGTTAATCCGACCTAAACATTCTCTCTACACAATGCGGATGAACCAAGGAGTCAATTATAGCTTTGTCATTATTTTAATGAATTGTTCCCACTTAACACGATCAGGTTACAATGGTAACTGTTACCATGCAGATGAAGTATTTAGAATTTCAGATTTATGTACAATTTGTGACGGAAATATCGTTCTCTCCTAAAACAGACTTGGGATTTATATTATCCAGTCGTTTATATTTAATCATGCCAGCATATTCTATTCGTATTAGAAATGTAGATGACTTATGTAGTATATTTCACTTTCACTAAGTTTTGCATTTTACTCCAGCCATAGACATATTACTTTTACACTCGGGTCAACCTCTATCTGAGTTAGACAGTTAGAAGCTCCCATATTGTTTTTGCTGTTGTGGGTTGTAATGGCACTTTCAACACATTATTGGCTATATCGTGCCGAGGAAATGGAAGCTAAGTGCTTTTCCCAAGGGCACACCGAGGCAGAGTATGGAGAGAAGGTTACAGTCGCCGTCTTTTATTTGTGGAAAATTATAAGTAGATAGTGTACAATTAGTTGGGATTATATCCACACAAATGTTGTATGGCCTTAAACTTATCATAAACTACCAAGAATGATAATACAATAACCTCGCAGGTCGATGAAACACAAGGTAGTTACATAACTGCTCTGGAATCCACTGGTAGTACCTGCAGACAGCATAAGGAAACACTTTGCAGAATTTTTTTTTTTTACACTTAATGATCAATACTTTAAGATTATAAAAATCCAATCATCGAAATCTAAATATAGATAACACTACACATTTTATTTGGCTAAAATCAAGAAACACCAAACTTTGTTAAAGTGCGGAAATTAATTATAGTGGGTTTCCGCAATCTAAAATTCAGCAAGACCACACATCTCTGTCATATTATGATCATGAGCATCCTAAATTGAAACGTTTTATATCATGTGATTATAGTGTGTAATTTGTCTTTTGGTGACAACCCTCTCCTGGTAGAGATGATTTTGAGATTAAAACATGGTGGGCACAGATTGACAGGGAAAGAGATTTCAATGACTACTTTATCTGGAAAAGCGGGGAACACATGTGTAAACTTGTGATAAAGAAACTCTGAGCTTGGGAAAATATTAATCAATAGTTACAAGAAAAGCACAGACTGACAAAAAAAGCAACAGCGAGCGCAGAGTTTAACGTAATACAGTAAACTACATCTCCAGAGTTATTTCATTACGCACGTGCAAATAAATGAAGGATTCTTTTATTTTCCTCCAAGATATATGATGAATTTGTGTTAAAGTGCCTTAAAGAATGACGTTGTCTTCAATGCTCCAAAATTAGAGTAGTCCTAATCCCAAGGCCTGTCTAAGTCTTACATAGGCACTTCTTCCTCAGAAAGGTACAATCCCTAAGGGGTCTGTTGATTTTTGGGATAGTATATAAGACTTCTTCAGGGCTTCTATACGTTTACAAGGACAAGTGCTTCTTCAAAAGCTAAGGTCCTGTTTCATCGCGGAATCAGAACATTTTCAAAGAATGATATATTTTTTATACTGATGACAAGGCTATCCAGAAATGTGATATATCTTAATCTTTCTCAAAGTAATCCGAAAAAGTCTGTCATGATCACTGGTGGGATACTGTAACATATATTGCAAACTGTGCCACGTGTTTCCACGAATAATGTATACGAACCTGTTTTCTTTAAATCTTAATGCATTCATTCGAATTTATGTTCAGAGAGGTTTAAAAATTTGAACGCAATTGTTATTCATAAATATCATGCAAAAGTTAAAAAAGTTAGTAGAGTACAGTCAGTCAAGCAGCAGCATGCCTTATCCTCGTGCCTCAAAATGTTGGCCCATTATTGCATCTGGTTACTCGTCAACATTTTTGTGAGCAAACGTTTGGACAAAGATACTTTTGTTTTTAGCTTTTCTGCTAAGACATGACTTATAAGTTTATGAAACATATGTATATGACCCCCACAGTATTTTGAAGAAAAATTATGCGCATTAAAATTTAGTTTGACCATGTAAGACATACATGACTTTGTTAAGACGAGTATAATGATTTTACATAAGTCGACTTATTTGTCGTCTTAAAATGGCTTATTTATAATTATACCAACATATTTAAATGAATAAGCCGAATTATTTAAGAGGATAAGTGGAAAGTGGTTGGCAGAAATTTGCCCCCATAACATAGCTTTTAGTCAATTTATCCTTGTTTCTAGTCGACGTAAATAAACGAATATGTCGTCTTAGATTTTACATAAGTGGGCTTATTTATTGTCTTAAAACGATTTATTTATTATTATTTCAACAATATTTCAATGAAAAGGCCGAATTTTTTAAGTGGATAAGTGGAAAGTGGTTGGCAGAAATATGCCACCATAACATAGCTTTTAGTCAAATTATCTTTTTATTAATTCGACATAAACGGATATGTCGTCTTAGATTTTACATAAGTCGGCTTATTTATTGTCTCTAAAAAAACTTATTTATTATTATGTAAACAATATTGCAATGAATACGCTGAATTATTTAAGTGGATATGTGGCAAGTGGTTGGCAGAAATATACCTCCATAGATGAGGCTAGTATTTGATCAATGAACTAAATCTTCACGTTGTCTACCTTCTTGTGGGAATAATCAATAATCGAATGAGACATGAATAAAGTATAAAGAAAATGGCTTAAAAAACTACCAATGGAATATACAATAATAATTAAATTGTCTGCTTTGATCTTATTTTCATAAAACAATATAGATTTTGAAACAGTATTGAATATAGTGTCTAAAGACAAAATTCTGAAATAACACAACTTATAGTTTGCTTTAGGGTAACGTGGTCATATTCCGACCAGTAGGGTAATTCCGACCATTGATGTGCTTCCTGCTGTTTACAATAGAGACTAGCAAATGACTTGCTGTGTTTGTTGTTTTTATTTTTGCACGTACATATGCAGATTAGTAAAGATGTTTCCAGGCAACGAGGACATCACGTGACAAAATGACGTAATCATCTCATCGCTCTCTCTTCCGCACGAGTTCAAAAGCGGTAAATTTTTTGATTCAGCGCCCTAAGCAGGCATCAGTCATCCACAGTTTTGTATAGCTTTCATTAATATACTAACCATATTATCAAAGCTTAAAAATAATGCTTTCTCTCGCTAAAAAAGTAAAAACTGCAACAGTGTTATGACAAAATAACAATATTTTGCAATGTTCTGTATAGTGGTCGGATTTACCCAGGTTATTTTACATAAGCGGGCAATTCTGACCTAGAACACAGGATAAAAGACAATGTCGACTTATGATTGGTTTCAACAGGATTTAGGAAAAAACAAGGAATAAATATGTAAAATAAAAATAAAAATAAATAATTAGAATAATAAAAGTATAAAAACTATATAAAAAAAGAGTTAACTCTCTCCACAATTATCAAGATAACGATATCACTTTCTCTTTTTCTATCTATCCATTAAATAGCCCTTAACAATATGAAAAATAAATGAAAAGCTTTTTAATATGTAACGAAAAAAAAAAAAACTTTCGTGTTTTACAGATGCAAATTGTCCATATATGTGGTTGGAATGCACCATTGGGGTCCCCCACAACTCGAAATTGGGAATCTCTATCATTTGAAAAATGAAGAAGTCAATCCTTTTGAAAAAAAATGCAGTGTGTGTCTACCAAGATAAAGAGTACAGAAGGCGTGGCGCTTATTTTCAGTGAGAACATGCTGCAAAAATTACACAACTTTTCTCTCACAATCTTGTACATGGAAATATTTATTTAAAGGCGAAAAGTGCCGTAGAATCCTGGAAAAACAGGACTGGGCCTCGTCAGAGATGCGACATTGGCTTCAAATGTGCGGAAAAAAATATAGATGAAATTGAAGAATTGCTGCGAAGGTTCTTTGCTTTTGAAGCTTTTGAAATAACAGTCTTGTGTTTTCTTTAGTTATTTCTCTATCAAACCTCATGCTAAGCATTTATCTGATATATTTTATCTCCATTTCACGTCTCCTAAAATTGTACCTTTCAAAGAAAAGTACAGCCCAATTGGAGCAAACATGGTAACACAGGACTTAGAGGCTACATCTATTTTGATGTCTCTGGCCAGTAGCAACTCCACTGCAGTCGATATTGGGAGTGGATTTATCCTCCAAGAAGGTTATGATTCCGTCCCAAGAAACAATAAATGGAGTTCCAGATGGAACAATGATCTGTAAAATAGTTTCGAAACTATGCCAGTTAAGGGGGCAAAACAAATTAAGTCTAAAGCTTTAACATTTCACAGACTTTTGACATCCGATGGAATTATGAAAGAAAAGAGAAATGCCAAAATTTTAAAGTCAGATAAAGCAGCAGAGAATGAAGGGATGAAGAGAAAAGATTTGGAAAAGAAGGAGAGGATTCAGAAAAGAGAGGGGAAGAAGACAGAAAATTAAAAATAAATTATTCAGTTTTCAACAATTTTTGTGGTTTTAAAAGTTGGCAAATTTTGAATCTTAACAAATTAAATACACGTTCTCATACATTTTCAGACCAATATCTAAGAGGAACTGTGCTGAGAAAAAGTATGTCTTGTATCTGTAGTCACCAATCTAATTATCCAAACCATCTCTCTCTCTCTCTCTCTCTCTCTCTCTCTCTCTCTCTCTCTCTCTCTCTCTCTCTCTCTCTCTCTCTCTCTCTCTCCTGTGTCCCTACTGCTTTATGTACTTAAACACACATATTTAGAAAGAGAGACAGGCTGATAGAGTTGTGCTTGTTGATTTGTCCAAAGTACATCAAACATAAATCAGTTATAATTACTCATTAGATCGATACCAGCAGACAGTAGGGGACTAAACAGACATGGAGATTCCAATTTGACTGCCGTTAAAAGCTTCTTTATAACACTATGAAACGTCTCCCGAATCATGTTTGTGGGAACTTGCTTTCTGGATCCTACATTTTTGTCCTGGCGAGATGTAAACTATACCACACACGTCTGAACAGTCGGAGTTACAAACACAGAGGTCAGTATTTCCCCATGGTGGTCGGAGTTACACATATCAGTGGTCGGAATAACCCACAACACGGTCGGATTTACCCCATGTGTATATAGTCTTAATAAAGTCATGAATCAGTAAGAAGAACTCAAATTATATGCTGTTAGAATAATGAAACTTGTTAGTATAAGCCCGTTTTATTGCTCCCCGTATCTTACTCCGCAATGCATTAGTCGGCTTCAGTACCATAGTTGTCGTTCTCAAGTCAATGGCCAGAGTGGTCGGAATATGACCAGATTACCCTAGCGCATGCATGAAATGTACATCCTCTGAAATAGATGATCCTCGGTAAAATGTAACTGGACGAGACTAGGAATGGCTGTTTATCTGGCTCAGTCTTAACTATTGCCACAAATCATTCATCCTGTGGAGAAACGGCCCAAACGAATCCATAATAATACACAAATATCAGGAAATCATAATATTTTTTGTTGATCGATAGTCGATTAAACCATTCATTTGTTACATTACAATTAAAGTTACAGAGATCGATGTTCAGTTAGCATATTGGCCCTTCTATCTTATTATTTTCTGTTACATATTTTTGAATGAAAACTTGCAGCAAGTTGGTCTATTGACATTGTAGAGATGTGCGCACGGAACAATACAGATAAGAGTCTCAAGCTGTCAACGAACGGTATAGATGCACATATCATAGTGCATATGAAAAGTTATTATTTACAAAGTACTACAATGCTTCTGAATTGAAATAGCAGCGAATATAAACAGGACATTTACCGTATAGTTTCGATTGTAAACACTCTTACAAGAAAGCAAGTAATTCAGGGAATAATGCTGAAAAATGATCGTCATGGTGATGCTGCATAGCCTCGTCATCGTGCGTTTTCATAAACAGGGGAAAAATAAGATATATGCCATTTATTTTTCATTTGAAATTTTCGCTGGGTATCGTCCACTATAAAACTACTGGCCGTTCTTGTATCAAATCAATCAAGTGAGAAATATCCACACGACAAGCATTTCCAGCTGTAATATCATGTAATAGCAAGTTCAGGAATAAACAACTGTCGTTTTACTCGGTGTATATATGCATAACAAAAACCATGCCAACATTTTTTTCAGCACGAGCGACCGAAGTTTAAAGCAATTTGAATATTACATGTTCTTGACAATGACTACAATTGTTTGAATTTAACTGAAAGAACATCTCGCTGTTAGTTCACGTTCAACGAGATGAAATGAGATATTGTTCATTATTCTAACAACATTACTATATATAGCCATGCCAAGCTTGTCAGATTCATCTTGTGCGCGTGCCGGAATAGAATTTAATTGGCTGTTTGATGTTTATCGGCGGCGTTGTCGATAGATCAATAGGCACAGAGAGTAAAATAATCGGATTTTACGGGCCAGGTAAAGAACTGCCAGTTCTCCTCTTTCCAAATTCCCTACACTTTCCATCCTTCCATGTAATTTGTTCCCTCTTTTATATATTTCCTTTTCTAATTATCAGTCCTCGGCAAACAGCCAGGAAACAAAACAGGATTAATTTTCCTTTTCATAAAAATTCTTTTCTTAAAACAAAACAAAATTACACAATTATTTCCTGACTGTATTTTGTCCTCGCCATGTTCCTGTTTTTTTTCTATTTTCTTTATTGTAATTGATCATTCGTCACGTTGTAATGTGAATTTACTTTAAAAAAATTTTGTTTTCTTACAAAAGACACTAACGTTTGGCTAGGAGAGAGAGAGAGAGAGAGAGAGAGAGAGAGAGAGAGAGAGAGAGAGAGAGAGAGAGAGAGAGAGAGAGATTGGTATCTGTATACGTCCATTTAACATATGAAACTTTTTATATAACTGATAATTTTAATTTCAACACAGATTGCTAATGAGAAGGTATGTACCGAGTAATTCCCATCCGTTCGCACTTTTATGCAAAATAATAATAATAATAATAATAATAATAATAATAATAATAAGAAGAAGAAGAAGAAGAAGAAGAATAACAACAATAATAATAGTGAGAAGTAGAAGAAGATACGGTGAAAATGTTTATGCAAATTTAAAACTATCGTATCTACAAATTCCATGTATTTTACAGTCAAAGTACATTTTCAAGGAGATGTTACTGTGTAAATCGAATATAAAAGCAAGAAGGTCAGGTCACCCACTTGAACTGTGGATTACAGCTTAGGAATGAAATGTTTCTCACACAAGTCAGGCAATAACGGGTACAATAAAGAAGCAAATTACGATTAGTACTTTTACAAATTTATATATTTGGTAGTCATAATTTACTAAAACAAACCAGTAAGTGATTAGAGTAGTTTAGAAAAAACAACATTAGTACAAAAATAAAACGACCTCAAATTGGAAATACATACCCATTTGCAAACTTGAAACCCGAAATAATATGAATGAAGAAGAAGAAGAAGAAGAAGAAGAAGAAGAAAAACAAAAAAACGACTTTGTATGCTTCCAAATCAGAAATGTATTATTTTTTCGAATCGTTTGCTGCAGGAGACATTTTGCGTACCGTATACAATTAGCCTTTTTGTTAAATAAACATAATTTTAAATGAATGTTAGATATTAAGTAGAATGTAAATTTCATCGTTTGAATTTATGCTAAACAAGAACATTACTCTCTCCACATTCTTTTACGTTCCTGCTTCACATATTAACGTTAAGTTTGTATGTAATGGGTGATAATTCTGCATTCCGCATATGACAGTTAATTACTATATTTCTCTAATGCTTTTCTTTACCAGGCCGGTGACATAGCAATTTTCTCAGTTTGTTTTAACCAATTAGTCATTATTTCCTTATACAGTACTTTTTTGGAAAAAATTAAATTGGAGATTTTAAATATCGCGTTTTATACGTGCCTCTCTCTAAGTCCAAAATCTGCAGAAAGAAGATAATTTGGTGATTTTTTATGATTTAAAAGATCACAATTATCACAAACTGTCATTTAAAGAAATTATAAACATTTACTGTAAAGGGTGAAAACAACCTCTGTGAAAGAGCACCAATATTTCTTTAATTTTTCAATATGTTTTGCTTTATTTATCAATCGGTTATTGTTTCATATTGTCCCTCGATCGATCATAGGTGGTGCCACTGTATCTTGGAAAGGAGATTGGTGACATACTAATTTTTTTCACTGCATTATACTGACATACTCCCATACAACACACGTGCAAAGTTTAAGGAAAATATTTGTTTCTAGAGCTTGTTACGCAAACAAGATCTGGGGTGTGTTTTTGGCAGTACTCTAATCAGGAACAGATTTCACTTTGATCAATAATCGGCCGTTTTGGCGATCTTATTTGTGGTCGTATGACGTTATTGGTTGGACTAAAGTATAACCCCTTTTTACACTCCGTTCCACAGAAGCAATATGGCAGACACAGTGTCGCCATATTTAGCCGTAGTTTATATACTGACGCAAGATGGTGGACAGAAGAACCATCTTGGTTGCTACTCTACCCGTTTTCTTACATGAATAAGACCCTGTTTACGTTTGGTCAGAGTGCCAAAGCAACATCCCACCACCACGCTTGGTCATTGCAAATTCATCATTTGCGGCCCTGCTTAATTCTATGCAATACGCCGCGTGGCTTATTGTTGTTTGTTGTTCGTCCTTCGAGTTCGAAGATGACCATGACATCACTAACTGGTTTGGTTTTTGTGAGTACGTGAGTGGCTGATCAGGCCAATTTGTGCTCTGAACTCTCTGTGGCACACTTGACAGGAGATGCCGCTTGGGTTTGCTTGATCAATAGAGGACGTAGTGCAGTTCTGAGATTTACGCTGCTAACGCGTATGCACTGCCTCTGCAGTTCTCCTCCGTTCAAAGTCTGTAGCTCCAGTATGGATAAGACTGAGCCAGGTTGAGCGATCCTGTGTGAGATCTTACCAAGACTCAGGGTCAATGTTGAAGTTTTTCAAGGATGACTTGAGGGAATTTTTGAAGTGTTTCTTCTGACCACCCTGAGATCGCTTTCCCTCCTTCAGCTCGCCGTAGAAGATCTTCTTTGGTAGACTGTCTTCAGACATCCTGGTGAAGTGACCTGCCCATCTCAACTGTGATTTCATCAACAGAGTGTGTTGCTTGAAATGCCTGCCCGTGTGAGAACCTCAGTGTCTGGGACCCTGTCCTGCCATATAATCCTCTTGAGTTTACTCAAGGGCCCCATCTGAAAATGGTTAATCTTTGTGGCATGGCGTCTGTACACCGTCCAGGTTTCGCAAGCATACAGCAGGGTCGGCAACACAATGGCTTTGTAGACCTTAAGTTTTGTTTGCAAACTGATGCCTCTGCGCTCCCACACATTTGCACATTGTCTGCCAAAGACCACACTTGCTTTAGCAATTCTGGCGTTGGTTTCATCATCGATGCGGACTGCACGTGACAGTGTGCTGCCGAGATAGGTGAACGTGTCCACTGCCAGTAGGGTTTGGCCATTTATTGTGATGGTAGACTCTATGTAAAGCTTTCCTGGTGCAGGTTGATGCATCACCGCTCTCTTCTTGATTCTAATTGTAAGACAAATATTGTCATAAGCTGAAGAGAAATGGTCCATAATGTGTTGCATGTCAGACTCAGATTTGGCATTCAGGAAACACTCCTTAGCAAATAGGAGATCGCGTGGCTTATTGCCAGTGACATGAGTTTCGGTTCAAATCGATGAACAACGTATCGAGTTTTCTGTCTAGACTGTCATGCACCATGTGTTGTGAACAGCTGCATTGTATATTTGACACTCTTTATGATCCTACTACCCGAGCTATTACATTTTGGATGCCTTTCATGAACTAAACTGAGCTTTGTGTCTTTAATCGGCCGCAGGGAAAGAAGTGCCAACGAATCTTCATTACCAATGGTTATTATTAACAGAGTTAAAATAAGCTGCTGCTATTGTTCAAACTGTATTTACTATTCGTAATAATCCTTAAA
The DNA here is from genome assembly GCA_029931535.1 of Margaritifera margaritifera. NCBI lineage: Eukaryota > Metazoa > Mollusca > Bivalvia > Unionida > Margaritiferidae > Margaritifera > Margaritifera margaritifera. The sequence continues at coordinate 2,436,821 of JAQPZY010001562.1, forward strand.
GAATATGCGAGGAGTTGTTGATTCTTAGAAAAGATAAAACCCAATGCACGCTCCCCCCTCTCCCCGAAAAAAAAAACAAAATTAAAATAAATTTAAAAAATAGGAAGCTAAATTACCAATTCCTTTAAAATGCAATTGAGCACTGATGATATGCATGTATATGATTTAGATACCGCGTGCCTGAAAAAAAAAACAAAAAAAACCGTCTAATGCAATTTGGTATATTATGTCAAAAAGATTGAAAATGTAATCATCCTTTGCACTACGTGACTGGGGAAAACCATGACGTCATTTTAACGTCAAAGTTTCTGCCTCTGTATTATGGATTCTAACGTACTTCCGAAGTGTTTTTATACTAAAACAATGCAATTAAATTAGGTGGCTATGGGAATACTGACACCGGATTCCACCTATGAATCTCACGCAGACGTTCGCTAACGAACGCTCGGTCAATCAGTTTAGCAGTTCCCTCCTTCGCGATCATCACAGTTTGAAAGAGATAGAGAGAAAAGGAGAGGGGGTGGGTGGTATCAGGGCTGAAAGATAAGATGTGTGTAAGGTCTAAAATAATAAATTGTATCATTTATCAGCAATTACTGGCCTTTTCCGCATTCCAGTGCGGTCTGCCCGCTCAAAAAAAAAAATTAAAAAAATAAAATAAAATAAATAAAAACCAACAAAAAACCACCGTCATTAGGAAACATTTGGATTTTTTGCGTTTTAATCGAAATAATTTTGACAGCAACCAGCCTTCTGATACTGCTTGTTTTCTCAAGAATAGAGAGAGTGAGAGAGAGAGAGTTTGTGTGTGTGTGTTTGTGTGTGTGTGTGTGTGTGATCTGTAGGAAGTGGGCGTCTTTGAATGACACTCTCTCCCTTAACTGGGGTCTCATTTTGCAAGGACCCCAGTTCCGAAAACCATAAAAATGAAATCTAATATGCCTATTTTATTTGAAAAAAACACAAAACAAAACATAATTAAAACAGACCCCAATTTCACCTTTTTCTTTGATATATTCTCGCATAGAAGCATAACCATGTCGTATTCTGACCGCTAATTTGGCCATGCTATCTACGCACATGTGTCTCTTCTGTTTCCAACCGCACCATGTTAATGCTCTAGGGTGAACAGGACAAAATTCTTGATATCCACGTACAATTACGTGTTTTATTCGTTTCTGGTTTAATACACGTTCATTTCATAACTTGAAAATCATCAAACTCAGTCTGCATAATTTTTTAATGAGCATGATGCTCAATGAACCGGCGGAAATTACTGTTTCGATATCGTTTTTGGTCGGTTCAAACATTCCCGGCTAAAAACACGTGCCATGCGCAATATTGAAATTTGAATAGACTTCGTCGGTTGTAATCTGTAAATAAAACAAATTGATGGGCGGAGTATTTATTAATATTGCTCTTGCAGCAAAGGAAATGCTATATTTCAATCGGTCATATAAAGGGCCCATTCAGATATGAATTTAGATTAAGTGTATCTGTTATAGTCTACTTTTCTTGCAAATTGATGCTGGCTTGTCCCATTGCGATCCGTGCAGAGTCGAGTTGAATCGGGGTTGGGTCCGAGTTCTCCCAAACCAGGGTCAACTTGTTTAGGGCCGAGTTGTCTTTGCTCCGGGTCACTGGCGGCGCGAGGGTTCGAGACGCTCGGTGGCAATGTTCTTTAGTGGTGCCCCCTACCGAGACACCCGGGGGCAATGTTCTTTAATAGCACCCATATTTTGCCACAGAGAGCAGTTTTGTATGTCAGTTGCCAACCTCCATCTCCCCCTCCCCCAATATATTATAAGTTTTGTGATGAATCGTCCCTGTTACACTAAGATGAGGTGAAATGCTATGGAGAAAAAAAACCGACGGCGCAGACGGCCCGCTTCACATGGGGGCAGTTCCCACCCCCACCCCCATCGCGCTGTAACTGCTCCGGGTTCCTATAATTTATATCCACGCAGATGTCTATACTGCAGTGTTTGAAGGTCCAAGATTAAAATTTTTTCTTGTAAATCAATTAGTGTTTAACACTTCAGTCAATTCTTATTGCACGCCTTTGAACATTTTGTAATAAAGCAATATCTTTTTTATATTTAGTGTTCTTCAGTTTAATGGTGTGTGCCAAATGAGCTTTGATCGAAGATTTGTAGATTTGTATGAACATATTTTTATACATATACAGTAAATGATCGATAGCTACGATCCCGTAGCCTCGACCATAGTTATCGTATACCTTGCAGTGGAGCAAATAAAACTATTGTCCAAGTCAAAGCAGAAGAATTAAGTTAAAAAATCTACTGCCGAAGTAGAGTTATATTTTTCAGGATGTTTGGTGTATGATAAAGTTATTAAGACTATACAAGATAAACTATATTGGTATGTTTACACCAACATAGTCCTACAATATAAGATGTGGACGCTGATATTAATGAGCTAGATGGGTCAGAGTCTTAGTGCCAGCACAGACGGTGTTGTGTAGCGTGTTCCCTGGCGGATTTGCAGAGAAACCAGAGGCCAAATTTTCTAGAATATATCACATACTTGGCAGTCCATATCAGACACTGTTGCACAGATTAAGGTCTAATTGCTTAAGTCAGACTCTACTTACTCTGATGTCTTTTTCCTGATGGAATCAAATCTAGGCAATGGTGTAGTACCAAAAGTGAGTAGATGCGTTCGTTTCATTAAATAAACTTACCCCTACTTCAATCGACTTCGGTATTCCTCAACTACCATCGCATTTCAACCAACCAAGATGTGTGTCAATGGCTGTGAAAAATGCATCCACTTAATTGTGGCAGGATTTGTTTTCATCAGGAAAAGTACCGGTAAGTATAGTACAACTTTAGCAATTAGACTTGAATCTGTCCAACAGTGTCAATATTTGGCCTCTAGTTTTCTGGTCAGTCAACCGGGGAACACACTACACAACACTATTTGTGCTAACAGTAATGGGTTATTCTGTCTCAATCATAAATATCAGGATCCACATCTTACATTGTAGGACCAACACTAACCGTACTTTGTCAGCCATGACGGATAACGCGAGATTCTCGCTGTAATTCGCTTTCCAAATAGGGTTGTTATCCCATATTTGGATATTCTATGATACATTATTAATTGCTGAATGACATGACATGCGGACTGCAAGCATACGTATGCTTCTTACTAGTTTGTATAGAGAAAAAAGAAAAAGGCACTGAAATGTAAAAATGTTATATAGACTGTTGTGTGTGTTTTGAGTGATTAACATGTCTGATTCCAAGCACGCCATATTTACTACGATTTGTTTACATTTCCATTTAAGGATGCAATTTCCTTATATGGCACACCAAAAAATGAGACTGAAAACAGAAATAGTATTAGATTAACTAATATGGCGGACGATCCAACTGCAAAATTTGTGTGGAGAAGGTAAATTCTATTTTACATGTGGTTCTACATTGAAATTTGATAACTCAATCATTAAATAAGAGGCTATTTGATCTGTTTAAGGATATGTATGCAATATCTTCAAACGTTCTGACAATGTGCTGAAAAAGGACCAGGTGTGAATCACGCCCGGCTGCACCATTGATTTCTACAGGAACATTTTAGTACCCCGTAAATGAAGGAGGTAGGGGTAATCATATTAGTACCAAAATATCCATAGATCAGACCAAGAAGTTGATTTACCTTTTTCACAGTATAAATTAAATTTTGTCAATAGCTATAGGAAAAAAAGCTCCTTGGAGCAGCCCTCAGACCCCTGGTCTTGGGTCCATTCCATTGGCAAAGACCCATCAAGACCATTGATACCTGACTTATCCCTGTTTATCTCCATATTTTTGTTGAGCCTGTGTAATAATAATAATAATAATAATAATAATAATGGCAATAATAATAATAATAATAATATTCTTATTATTAATATTATTATAGTGTTGTTGTTATTGTTGAAAACTTAGCAGTGTTATCAATTATATTGTGTAAAACAATAATTCTATCCAACACACTCATGACCTCTGATTTAAGGTAGAAGGTTTCAAAAATGTATTTAAAATGTGTGATCATTTGCTTATGTATAAATGTATATATTCACAAACTATGGATGACATTTCTTGTATTTTAGTAATGTTCACATAATTTGAAATCATGTTTGTCTCATTTGTATGAGATGGAAAGATATAGGTATCGTTTTTCTGGTGGTGGGATCATTAATACTGTCAAGATTTTGTTAAAGTTTGTCAGAATTGCAGAATATTTATATCAAGTACTTTAACCCATTTAAGACGGGATACAATTCCAGTCATACTTTATCTTTTCATACGGGATATGATTCCGTGTAGGTTCACCACATTCCGTCTACCACTTCGCGGAAGTGTGCATTTAACCGTGTAATACGTCATTATTTAACGTGTACTCTTTTCAAAAGAAGGAAATAAAGGTAGAAGGTACACAAATGCTATTTCATGCAGTGACAGCATGAGTTTTTTTAAAAAAGGTAAACATTTGATTTAAAAATCGAGTTTTTAACGTGCAGAGATTAAAATGTCAGTCAGTACTGAAGAGGCAAGTGATGGCAGTGATGTGCTTGCTGAATTAGTTGAAAAATATACACAATTTCGTGTGGAAAATTGACATTTTAGGCAGTGGGGATTGTTATCTTTACTTCATCAAAATAAGTTGATGGTAACTGGTTATTTGAAAATTTGATTTCAAACATCATTACAAGATTGCCTTTCATTTTATCACACGAGACATATCCTTATAAAATTTTTAATTTTTAGTTTTGGTTCTTAGGAACATCATTAGATGCTTATTGTAATTCTTAATTTATTGCTTCTGCCTTGTGCCCATTATAAGATATGGTTTGTTTGCAAAGAAGCCATTCAACAAAGGGGGCATTTTGCTAGAGTATGTAGGAGAAAGAATTGATAACATGCAAGCAGAGAGGGGGGATAAAACCTACAGTGGAAACAGAGCAAACAGAAATACAGCAGATGTTACATATTTGGTTTTAGATATCATCCAAAGACACATTAGTACGTTTCAGTCAATATAATTATACTGTATTTAACATTTAATACAATTATCAGGGTGGAAGCTATAAGGATTTGTAGGCAAAATATTCTCCAGTTATAACCTCACTTAGCGACTAAAGAGAAATTCACATAGAAGAAAAGTAAGTGTAGACAACACAGACAATTCTCCCTGGGTGAGTAAATTCTTCTTCGAATCTGAACCTAGCTTCTGCCATGAACTGCATGATAATGTGAGCGCTGTCTGTGGGAAGACTTTTTTTTTACGTGGATTGTTTGGATTATTTAGTGTAAAACAGGTTAAGTTTTTGTTGTTTTGTTGTGCAAATGAGAAACAAATCAATGTACAAATTCCGATTTCTGGCAGTTTAGTGAAAGTTGTATTGCTAAGTGGAAATTGTCAAGGAAAAGGAAACTATATAATCAGCAATTAAGCTTTGGTTTATTAGTGTTGCTTACAAAATAAATACACGTGTTCTCGCCTTAAAAGGGAAGTAACACCCGTTATGCATGAAAGTGAGTGTTGCATGTCAAATTAATTTATACTAAAAGACTGGCGTCTATTAATTGACTTTAACTGACTTCTGAATCAGATAAAATATTCATAAATATTTCAATGCATTAGATGAATATTTTTGTGTAGAACAATGGAGATCATAATTCTCATGTATGGATGAAAGTTGCTAGCACCCCACCACCCAATCCTCCAACTGTTAACCAAAATTTGAAACTCCCTCGCTATCTCGTGTTCCGAATATGCAGGGATCGATGTTTATGGACCTTTTCGATGGAGAGGTGTATTTGGATTTCATCAATAATCATGGATCATGTGCTCTCGATTGGTGACCAAGCTAATCAAAATCAGTAAGACATTTCTGTCAGTCAATGAAATTGATCATCTTATGCTTCTTGGCAATCAGTGCACTCTACTCAGTAAGCTTGGGATGAGCTAAGTTCAGTCCAAAATAAACCATAACTATCTCTGATATTTATTTTCTTGGGTCTCTTTTATGTGCCCTATGGGCGCCATGGAGGGTACTTTATTGCACCAAAGACGAAACATAAGGGTCATTGGCACAAGGGCACAGCCTAGAATGAACCCTAAGATACTGACCATAAATATTGGAATAGTAGATGCTGAAACAAGTCGCCGAACATTCGAATCAAAATATTTTTGGCACATGTTTGAATAGCAAATAAGTATTTAAATATTTGTGTTTTCCTTGTTAGTAGTGAAACCTACAACCTGATTTAAAAGTCGACCATGCTGACCACAGACACTTCTTTCTGTCAGTAAAAACGGGAACAACTATAGACAACACCCACTCTATTTCTCATACCAACACATAGTGTCTAACTTGCGCAGTTCAAACTTTTCACCCCTCGGGGATTCCGTGCCAATTTTCTTGTAACATTGGCATGTTTAGCCACTCATAACGTATATCAATATAAAGGAAATATTCCAAGCTTTCCCCCCATGCACAATTTAAGTACTTGTCTTGTCATTTGTGGGCAGTTTATGTGAAGTTTTCCTGCCGCTTCATCTCTTGTCTACTTAGATTAAGTTTTAAGGGTATATAAAAAATTGTCATGCCACTTGTTGGAAAGGCTACTTTCTGTTCTGTTTAGTGGTTATTGTTTACCCAGTACTGAATAAATTAGCATTAACCTGTACAACAAATCAGCTGAAAGTGGCTTATTCACTCTATGGCATAAAACATGGTATAGAATAGGGGGAATATCAAAGTCAACAAACCCTTTCAGCAAAGTAACTTAACTGAAAATTTGTGCACAGTGGCGGCGCGAGGGGGTGGGCAGTTGCCCACGGGCGCCAGGTAAAGGTGGCGCCGTCGGTAACTTTTTATTTTTTAGCTGAAATTTTCATAGTATTTCACCTCGCCTTAGTGTAACGGGGGCAATTCTTGACAAAACGTGTATTTAGGAGGGGGGGGGGGGGGCGGAGGGAGTAACTGACATAAAAACTGTTCTCTGTGGCAAAGTAGGGGCGCCACTGACGAATATTGCCCACAGGCGCCTCGGTAGCGACGCCATTATAGAATATTGTCCCAGGGCGCCTCAAACCCTAGCGCTGCCACTGTTTGTGCGCTATTGGGTTCAATTCTTACAATACTCTAACTCAGTTTAAATTGGATTCTTTACATGTTGAAATTAAGAAATGAGTCGTCGACTGTGTGCATGAACTTTTAACACCAGTCAAGTTACATTGAAAGTGAATTTGTGCGATTTTCGTCTAGATACAATTTTTATACAATTTATTTATAAATAACCCCGCATTTAGCTGAACAAGAGTTACTGTCCTTTTTGCTCATAGTGTGTCTTCACTGAACATTTTGGTCATACTGAGTTTGAAGATCGACAGGGAAAATAGCACCTACATTTATTGGAATTTTAGTCTGAATCCAAAAGAACATTTACTCAAGACCGCTATAATGTCATTAATTTAATTTAGATGAATGAGTTTACAGTGTTTTCAGTGCAGAACGGTTGTGGGGTTGTGGAAGGTGGCAATAATACCACGGTAGACCCCCAAACTATTGAACAAGGAATAAGAGATCATTTCAAATGATCTGATAGCGTTATTATTATCGATGAATATTGAAATTCTATCCGAATACATGCCGTAGATTTTAGTATAGGAAAATGTGGTATTCATTTCAGCTCTGTAGAATATTAACACTAGAAAGGATGATGATGAAATATGTTTTTACAGTCCATTCAGCATATCCTGTATCAGGATTATTTAGGCAAATGCCAGGCAAACGCGGATGAAACTGAGATGAGAATAAGTAATAAGGACCATTCAGACGTGCTGAATTCAGTACACGACATCATGCATTGATGTGTTCCATAGTATCAGTGGGGTGTAAACAACACTTTTACAGATATAGAGATATCTGCCCTCAGACGTACTTATATAAGAACTTTGAACCATTCCAATGCATTTAGGATTAGAGAAAAGACCACTCATGTCTTGCAAATGTTTCCTTTAGAATTCAATGTTAGCACGTTGGTGTTGTAAGTATAATTAAAAAAACACTCGTTATAAGTCGTGGGGTGGATAGTGTTCTTATCATCTCCCAATCAACTCCAAGGTCAAGGTTAATGTGACTTGATGGCTTTGTTTTAGTAGACAGCATTAGCAGATTATTGGTAAGATCATTGTTCTATTTAAACGATTGGAGGATAGCAGCTTTTTAAGTTACATCTTCTTTTGCTTTTAGTATAGATGCAACATCTACAGGAGGACATTTGTGTCATTTTGCGAATGATGCTGCAGAAAGCACGCAGTCGTACAATGCACAAATTAAGTTGGAAGTGCACAACTCTTACCTAAGGCTTTGTCTCTTTGCAACCAGAAATATTGACAGTGGTGAAGATATTAGATACGACTATGGGGATGGAAAGAACTTGTACTGACAGAATAAGGTAGCACGTTCATATTTATCCCCTTTTCAATGAAGCTGCGTGAGACATAGAAGGTCACTTCTTTGTATGTTCATCATGTCTATACAATATCGCTTGACACAGTTATGGCATTTTAATGAAATGTTGTATTCAAGTTTATACCCACAAGACCTAATATGAGTTTCATGGCCATTGTCCTCCCAGTTCTTTTAATATATGGCTTTGGTCAACTTGGAAGTACATAAGAACTTGGGCACAGTAAGTCCTTGCGAGAAAATGGTTCTTTGCAACATCTTCTGTATTCACTGGTTTTTATTTTGGTTTATACATACCGCGAAATAAATGGTCATCTTTGTGTACCTCATATTTATGGTTATACCTGAAGTTGCATAAATAATGGTTTCTGCTCAGCATCTGCTCATGTGGTTATTGTTGTACAGTTAAACCTTCTGTATATCACAATCCCTTCAAGATTGAAATTTGTATTTGGTCAATCGGCGGTGTCAACACTTGGTTAGGTTTTTAGGTGAAAGTTAATTCAACTGTTATAGTTTCCAAACCGTTTGTGAGATTGCTTTCTATTTTGGACTTCAGTTTCAATAGGCAGTACCCATTTAGATGCTGACCCATGTATAGGTTCTCTTGCCTGGGGACAAGGGCAAGGTCACTACTTGAAAAGCTTGTTAATTTTTCAGTTACATTTTTTTCAGCTGTCATAATGCCCAAACCCTTTAAGAAATTGCTTTTACGTTTGGACTGTAGCTTCACTGGACAGTAACCATTCAGATGCCCATACAACTTGGGCCTAAGGGTTATGTATCAGGAGTAGCGGACCTGCCCCTGGATCAAAACTTGAAAGCTGTTAAGAACCTTACCCCTGTAACCGTATGTACATTGATGGGTATGAGGAGTTGACTTCCCACTTGCATCTATCAAAGGCCTCTGAGTCAATCACCTGGGGTAAAGGACCAGCCTCTGGGTTATAACTTGCAATTATTAATGGCTCCAACCCTTTAAACACATACATGTTTACATCTGATGGATATGAGACGAGTTCGTACATGCATTGGTAGAACAAGAGGAAGGTCATTTAGAATCTTTGTTAAGTTGTGAGTTAAAGTTTTCCTATGAACAGTCTAATGGTTCGTGGTGGCTTCTGGGGAGGCAAGACACCTTACTTGACATAATTCTTGTTAAATAAAATATCTGGTATAATTTAGTTTCAAATAATTTCCAAACTAAGTTAAACTTTTGAATCACAATATAGCACACTGAAATCGCATCAATGCAACATAATATTCCAGAAGTTTGCTACGTCAGAGAATTGTGGTATTCACATTTCCTCAACATCAAAACAACATTAAAAACATGCTGACACTGACATTAGTTTATCTGTTGACAGGACGTTACACATGTAAGGAGCAGAAGGTTCCTAAAAGCACTGAACAGCAATATCAGATGAAACATCCAACATTTGCTCAACACAAAGAGATGGTTGATGAAAATTCAGATGATGACTATTGTACCATAATATTATAATTCAGACCACAAATACTACTGAATCCAAAAAGCAGAAATGGGACAAAAAGCATACTTGCAGTTTCTGTGGTAACTTAGTGGCGAAAATTGCACGTCGTTATGAAGCATGTCATAAAGATCAACAGGAGGTAGCAAGCATACTTTCACTTCCAAAGAATTCACAGGAGTGCAGACAAGACTGGAAAGTGCTGTGCAATGAAGGTGACTTTAAGCATAACTTAGATGTATATAAAAAGTAAATGAGTGTTGATTCCTAAATATAGACCATCGAATAGAGCTTTGACTGGCAGAAAACGTGATGCATCTGAGCTTGTTCCTTGGCCTTCTTGCAAAGGTTTATATTGCAAAAAGGAACTGGCAGAACATCAGAAAACGTATTGCATCACCAAATCTTCAGAGAGTTTCAAGAGGAAAAGAAGTGCTGTGAAGGAAGGGAAACGATTGCTTTCCATTCCTAAAAACATGACAAACATTTTATTCTAATGTGGTGAACAGCATGAAACATGATGAAATATCAAAAATAGTATGAAAGGACCTTCTCATAATTAGTTATGGCCAGCGCCTATGGAATAAAAAAGGACAATGAGGAGCACACACCAAATTTTGTTTCAAGAAAAATGCGGGAACTTGGTCGATTGTTACAAAGAGGTAAAGGAAATAGCAGGTGTTAGAACTTTAGAAGAATGTTTTGATTCAGGACATTGTGAATCAATCATGGAGAGTGTGACAAATATGGCAGAATATAGACAAAAAATCTAATGCATATAGAAAACCAAGTGTTGCTTTGAAACTATGATATTCTCTGAAGAAATGTGCCCAAATAATTCGAAGCAAGGGGCTGAAAGAGAAATATCATCTAAATATGGAAAATGGAAATACATTTATTCAGTTGTATCTACCATCAAATATGACTCATTATTTAAAATAGAAAAGCCTTTAAACAATTTCTTTTTACTACCTGCTGAACAGAATTTGATCAAATTTGACAGAAAGCATCCTGACACGAAGACATATCAAGTTTATACGAATGATGCCGGTCCGCATTAAACATGGCCACTGTTACTAAGAAAGAAAACCCTCTCCGTGAACAATTGCTATTTTCAACTTTTTCTCAAGACTTACTTATCCATGTTCAAATAAACTTAGCACAGAGGATCCTGGTATATTTGCCTTTGAAGTTTGTACAAAATAATGATGCCAATCAGCCATTAAGTATGGATGGCATTACTATAAATATAAAAGTCTTAAATGACTTCCCCTAAAATAATGAACAGAATTTAATCATATTTGACAGAAAGCACCCTTTTCGAAATACATACAAGTTTAAACAATTTCTTCAAAACCACTGAATAGAATTTGACTCAACTTGACAGAAAACATTCTAGGATGAATACCTTTCAGATTTATGCAAATTAATTTGATCTGCCAGCAAATACATCCACCAATAATTAAAAAAAACATTTTAACTACTTCTCAAAAACTTCTAAACAGAATTTGACCAAACTTGATATAAAGCATCCTGGCATGAATATCTTTAAAATTTATACAAATGCTACCATTCTCCCATCAAACATGGTCACCATTACGAAAAATAGAAAAACCTTTTAATGACTTATAAAAATCAACTAGACAGATTTTGACTAAACAATCTTAATTATTCTAGAACACCATTATCTATTTTGCCTTGTCATGAATTGAATAACACTGACTTGGATATGAATTATGAACTCTTAACTTAATGAAAGGTGTCTTTGTTATAGGAGATTTTTTTTAAAAAACTGGCGGAGTGATGTCATCAAAAACCATCCTATACATGTACATAACAATCTATATCAGCAGAAATAATTGAATACAAATAATTGCAAAATTTATAGTTAAGTAAGATTGAGAACAAACAAGCTGAGCAGGCACCTAGCTGTTTTAAACATGGAATTAGTGTATTTCTAGTAGACGAAAATAAAACATACTGCTCTGTAGCCATTATTATGTCATGCTAATTTGTGTCAAGGAATTCTATAACATTTAAAAATGTGTGAACCTTTCCAAATTCCTACAAAGTTCCTTTCATGAAGTTGTGTCCCAGGTTTTTGGAAAGCCTACTTATCGTGCATGTACATAATCTGGAGAAATTGTCATAATGGCTACCTTTCAAATATACATGTAAATGTATACAGCCTATTAGCTTTACTGTTTGGAGATCAACAGTTCTTATGCTATATAAACATCCTCCAGCATCCATCTGTCCGTTAGATAATTTTTGTTATTGCTACTCCTCCTAAACCACTTAATGGATTTTTATAACACTTTTGTCAGACAATCACTCTAAAGAATAGTTGGTCTTAAATGAAAATTGGGTTTATCACACATCCAACATGGCTGCCATAATGCCTTGTGATCTTGAAAATCGAATTGCTACTCTCATAAAAGAATGGGCAACATGAGGTTTTCATTATGTAGCTGGTCCTAAATGAAAGTGGTGTCATGGCAGCCATATTGAAAATCTTTTTACCCTTCTACAGAATCAAGGGTCTAATCAGTTTGGAGTTTTCACTACAACATTTCTTGCAACATGTAGTTAGCTACGGTAGCTTAGTTGGTAGAGCATTGGACTTGTAATCCAAGGGTCATGGGATATATACCAACCCAGACTAGCCCGTGTCAGTTGCCTCAGCGTATCCTTTGGAAAGGCACTGATATGTAGCTCCTGTTTCCTGGCATGATATAGCCAATGATGTGTTAAAAGTGCCATTATAACCACCAACCAAACTGAAAAGGCAATATGTAGTGCTGATTGAAAATCCAATATGGTTGACATGATACATATCTTGAAAATCTTGTTATAGCTACTCCGTCATGATAGATGGTTGTATAGAGGTGGAATTTTATTGCAACACTTCTTACAACATACAGTTGTTCCTAAATAAAAATGCTGTTGTTCTTATGTCTAATATGGCTGCCATGGTGGCCATCTTGAAAATCTTATTATTGCAACTCTTCAAGAAGGAATGGTTGTATCGATATGGGGATACTACTTTATTTGTTCCCTTCTTTAAAATAACCTTCCTTTCCAGTGTTAAAGAGTTGCTGTCTAGCAAGATTTTTTAATGCATCAAACAGTAACTTCAGCTTGATTTTAATTCCATTGTATTTTGTTTATGTATAGTATTATTTATTTATGTATAGTATTAGATGAAAATAGATTGAAAATTGTGGAAAATCGTATATTTCCAATATCCCAATTAGCAAGACACAGAAATAGTATTGGTTTTGTCTTTATTACCGCTGAAGGGGTCAAATGGCCTGTGCTTCTTCTGAATGATCGCAATTCATTGTACATGGAAATAAGTTTCAAAATTTTGTTTAAACTGGCTTTTTAAAAAATTTCAAATTGGAGATTTTTGCCTCCTCGAACAACTTGACTGTTAGTAGCTTGAAAATTTGTCTTCACAACATTCTGATGTACCTGTCAGATTCTCAGTCTAAGTACATTTATACAAGTGCTGCCTTTAAAATTCACGTTGATCTGCTACTCTTGTTATTGTAAGTATTAACACAATATGTTTCATTGCTGCTTTATGTAAATTCCAAATTATAAACTGTTTGATGTGTAGCCTAATTCTGAAATGTCAAAAAAGTAGAGGAAAACATAGACTTAAAAATTATAATTATATTATGCAAAAGTGAGGGCATAGTTTGGGATCTGAATGTGTACTTGAAACGGGACGTAATTACTGAGTTTGCTTAATGAAACGATTAGGCAGGATTTGTGAGACAGTAAGACATTAGGAGCAGAAATAAACCAGTTTTACCAAACTGTAGCTCGTGTGACATTTAACATTTTCTTATGTCATCTATAGAGAAGGGCTTTTAAATAGCTTTTTCAATTGTATTTAATTGATTACTAGTATACTGCCCAACATGAAATGGTATTGATTCTACTTAATTAGCAATTAGTTTTGCAGGGATGAAATCTGTAAGGATCCTCTTGTTACTGTATTGGTTAGTTTTAGCTCACCTGGTCATAAGGCCAAGTGTGTTTATCATATAGCATTACGTTCATCGTTTGTCGCCCGTCGTGAATCGTGCATCGGCCATCAACACTTGATTGTGGCTACTCTCCAGTCCATGTTTCTGATTCAATATCAGTCTAACTTGGAATATTGGTTTATTTTGGATTAGTTCAATAACGAGCAACATCCATGCATTTTAATGAGGTGATCTTACAGTTAATTGGTGAGCTTTGTTACCACTCTACAATCCATATTTTTGGTCCCATTTTGATCTTGCATCTGATTTGTTGAACTAGTTGTGCCACTAAAAGTCATATATTTCTGATCTGACTTTGATCAGACTTGAAATATGGGCTTATATCATAAAGATCTTGGATGTGTTCGATATTGAGAGAGATATATGCATATTAAAGAGGTGATCTTGCATTTGATTGGCAGACCTTGTTACCACTCTGGAGGCCAGATTTCTGATCCAGGTATGATCAAACTTGAAATATATACTTATATCACCATGATCTCGGACAAATTCAGCAAGATCCATGCATATATTATTGAGTTGATCTTGCATCTGATTGGCCAAGTTTGTTGCCACTCTGGAAACCATATTTCTGATTCTATTTTGTGAAAATTTGAAATAGCGGCTTATATCATCAAGATCTTGGATGGGTTTGATAATGAATAAGATCCACGCATATTAATCATGTAATCTTAGATCTGATTGGCGCAACTTGTTGCCACTCTGGAAGCCTTATTTGTGACCTGATTTGATCAGACTTGGAATATATGCTTATATCATCAAGATCTTGGACTATATCAATAATAAGCGAGATCCATGCATATTTACGAGGTGATCTTCCATGTGATTGGCTGAGCTTATTACCATTCTGGAGGCCATAATTTGTTATCAAAATTTAAATAATTAGCTTATATTGTCAAGATCTTGCCGAGTTTTTAAAGTGGGATCCACACATTAATGTGAGAGGTGTCCTTGCATCAAATTGGCTGATCTTGTTACCACTCTTGAAGCCATATTTGTGAGCTGGTGGGTTTAATTTCATCAAGATCTGAATGACTTCGATGATGAGCAAGAGACTGTGGATATTAATTATGCCTTTATCTTTTGAAAGAATATTTATCAGAATACAGTACAATAGGTAAAATCAACATGCTAGAAAGTTTGGGAGATTGTTTACATAGGATGTGTCCTTACAATAACTACATAAAACCGCTTGGTGAAATGGTTAACTCTTAAGTTATGTAAGCCCAGTGAGCAATAACAGGCCCGCACACATGGGTAGTAAACTGGCGTTGGTGTGAGAATCATATTCACCAGCTTTGGCAGCATAAGTGAGTGGATTCTTAGATTATGAAATATATTAGTCTGAAATGTTGTTTCTGATATTATCTGTTCTCTGGTGCCATTTCAGCATGTCTTTTTCAAATGTTTAGTGACAAATGATGAATTTGTTTAACAAAAATTGATTGAAAGTTGGATATTATTCCTTTAAAATTACTTTAAAACAATGAATGTATTATCATATGATTTACAGATTGATGCATTTATGTAGTATGTTATTAAAGGTGTAGAAGTTTAATTTTTTTTTAATTCATAATCATCTATCCATACATCAGAGAAATCTGCAACTATTATTGCCGTAAGCAGGTTGTTAGCTCTGTTCAGCAAAGACCAGAGAGCTTATATGAAAATGTGTTGTCCATAAACAATCTGTATTTGCTACTTCTCTTTGCTCTAAGTCTGATGTCTATGCAACTTTATGGGAAGCATCTCCTCATGGTCTGTTTGTGCATTCCACGTTTTAAGCTCACCTGTGCGTAGTACATAAGAGCTTATGTTATGTAGTATCCCTGGTGTCAGAAGTATCATCGACAGTCAGGTTAACCAAATTGTAAGAATTGTGTTTGTCTCCCATTAACTCAAGATTTATGCATTACATCTTCATGGAACCTGGTCAGTCTTTATGATTGTAAGCTTCTGAACCATCCGAGGGGAGAGTAGAGTGCAGTGATATACTTTTGTTGCAATTATAACTTGCTTGTTTAAAGGTCAAGCTGAGTGTTAGAGATTTTGTGACCTGGATTAGCCACAGTTGTAGACATGATAAATCCAGGGAGCTTGGTCAATGCGTGCCTTGCATCAGTCAAAACCTCATCAGAGAAAATATGATCGCAGTCACCTATTATTCTTGGTTAAACTGAGCGTTATAGTTGCATGGCAGAACGTAAGTTGTATACATGATATCTTCATGTAATTGGATCAGGAGGGTGTTCCTCACATTATTCAAAACCAACCCAGGGGAAAGTAAGTCACATTTACCTACTCTTATAAAAAAAAACTATTTGTTGTTTACAGGTTAACCTGGATGTTAGTTTTTCTTTTTCTGGCATAACTTCAGTTGTAGGCATTATGCTTCATGGAATTGACTTAGAAGCTCTTTCGCATCATTCTAAACCACCACAGGAGATCATAGGTTACAGAAACCTGCTTTTTTACGCCTATTACTTTATTGTTTACCAGTTAACCCGAATATTTTAGTTCCTGGCATAATTTAAGTTTTAAGCATCAGAGATTTAATCTGAGTGTTCCATGCATCATTATCAACTATGCAAAGGGTAGGACAGTCACAATTATCCGCTTTTCTTACACTAATTACTATGTCGTTAACAGATTAAACCAAGTGTTTAAGTTCCCTGGAATAACTTAAGTTGTAGGCATGATAATTTCGTGGAACTTGATGAGATCGTTTTTGTGGATACTGCTTAACATCCTGCCATTCGTACATTTAGTCTTGCAGTTAATGTTTGTGCATTTGATCTAATACACTAAACTAGGTCGAAATACAATTTGGACTCCTTTTTCGATAATATCTTTGTTTTCTGCAAAACTCTGAAAATGCGGAAATTCATAAAATATAGGAATTGTTTGCCGACAAATCTGTCCGCAATACATCGGTGTACATTTTAGACACTTGCCGGTATTTCTCACGTCTTTTGATCAACCGTCGGTCGAAGGGTCCTTTTGGCGATATGTATAGAATATTTCTGGATCAAATCCTATGTTTGATGACTTGTATAACACAACCCTATATCCTGTGGCCATTTTGAATTTCGTGACTATATACGGCTGTTATCAAATACCGGTAAGTGTCTAAACTGTAAGTGGTGTGTTCCGGAAAGATTTGCATGCAGCAAAATTGTACATTTGTATGAATAGGTGACGTCATATCCACACAAAGTCCATCAGTATCAACACAGGTTGGGCGGGGGGCTGATTTATTGGACTACCGGGGAACACTCTACACAACACCGCTTGTCGCTTGTGCTGGCAGTAAGAAGTTGACTAGTCCCTGTCATAAATATCAGGCTCTACGTCTTACATTGCAGGACGAGCAGGAGCACTGTTCTCCTTCATACTAGGTAGTTGATGTCAGTCAAAGGTATTTTTACCAAGTTTTGTATTGAAGCTTAAGGAGAGAGAGAGAGAGAGAGAGAGAGAGAGAGAGAGAGAGAGGCGGGGGGGGGGGGGGGGCGGGGTGCTAGCGAAAACAAAGTTGTTATAACAAAGATGTTTTGGCGACGATATTTCAACAACAACAACAACAACAAAATTTTTTTAAACCAAAATTGTACCAGAAGTGGTCATGTTTATATATGTTGGATGTTACCATAGCCAAAACCAACCACGTAATCTGTTACTTGGAATACATCAGGACTATACGTTGAGCATCTTGTCTAAGTTGTGTAGAAATAACGATCTTCGACCGAAATTAATAATTCGGCCAACATACGGATCTTCCACTGTATATCTTCAGCTATCGTTAGGTACAAGTAATTGGGTCGCAGAAAAAAATATGTCTTTGGTATTTTTGTAAAGTTTCTGATTGTTGTTATATCTATATAATTATTATGAAATTCACAGGATTCGAATTCAGATGAATCTTATTGGAAAAAAGCGTCATCTCGCACTTGCGACTCAATATCTGTTATTTTACGAGATTGTGCTCACTTCGACTAACTGTTGGGGAGTCAGTTATATATATATATATATATATATATATATATATATATATATATATATATATATATATATATATATATATATATATATACATATATATATATATATATATATATTCAAATGATATTTTCGTTATGCTTTTGTTCATTTCAATTTTTTTAATATCATATTTTGACTCGAAAGGCTGGAAGTTAAGATCACTGCAGCCACAGGAGTTTAACGTTTCTTGCATAAAAAGCGAAGAAGTTAAGAAGTTAAGAAAAAGACAAAATACCTGTATTTATACTGAATAGTAGACAGTTATTTGTATATATTTATAGTATCGATTTCGTTTTTTTAGCTCTGCTAATCATATACCAGAAGACCTAATGGAATGGCCTATTGTCCGTCGTCCATCTGTTTAGCACAAGTGTGTTGTCAATACTCCTCCTAAACTACCGGGAGGATAGCCGTGAATCTTTACACACACATTCATCCCCAGGTCTAGTTGGTCCGAAATGAAAATGGTGCTGCTCAGACGTCCAGTATGGCCACCATAGTGACCATCTTAAAAATCTTATCGCAACTTATCAACATGAGATTCTCACTAAAAGACTTCTTATAATATTTAATTGGTACTAAATGAAAATGGGGCCTATCTGACATCCAGTGTGGCAGCCATCTTGAAAATCTTATCACTACTCCTCCTGAATGAAAAGTCATATTGACACGAGGTTTTCGCTAAACGACATCTTATGATGTCTGCCTGGTCCTAAATCAAAATGGTGTCAATCTGATGTCCAACATGGCCACCACAGCAGCCATCTTGAATCTCTTGCTATTTCTACTCTTCCTGAATGGAAAGTCATATCAACATGGTGTTTTTACAAAAAAAAGACTTCTTGTGGTGTCTGGTCTTAAAAATGTTGTGTCGATCTGACATCCAATATAGCCATCACAGTGGCCATCTTGAAAATATTCAATCCCTACTACTCCTTGATGGAAAGTAATATCAACATTGGGTTTTCACCAGAAGGCTTCTTATGTTGTGTATTTGGTACTAAATGAAAATGGTGCCGATCTGAAATCCACTATGGCCACCATATCAGCCATCTTTTAAATCTTCGTATCGCTACTACTTAAATGGAAAGTCATTTTCACAAGACCTGTTATAATATCTTGTTGGTTCTGAATGAAAATTATGCCAATCTGACTTCAAATATGGCGGCCATCATGAAAATCTTCTCATCTCTGCTCCTCCTGAATGGAAACTCATATAGCGGTTTCATCAGAAGACTTCTTATGGAGTCTAGTAGGGTCTGAATGTAAATTATGCCGATATGATATCAATACGACCACCATGGTGGCAATTTTGAAAATCTTGTTATCGCTACTCCTCCAGAATTGATGGTCATATCGACGTAGGGTTTTCACCAAAAGACTTTTTACGATATTAAGTTGGTCCTAAATAAAACTGTGCCCGTTGACATCTAATATGACTGTCACAATGAACATATTGAAAATCTTTTCACTAATTCTCCTGAATGGATAGTATTGACATGGGATTTTCACTAAAAGTCTTCTAATGATGTCTACTTGTACGCTACCAAACTATCTTCGAATCCATCTAACCCGCATATGATGTGGTGTTTAGGCCCAAAAACCAAACCTTGTACATTCAGAAACGAAACTTCATTCCACATGTTGGCATACGAATTCGTCCCCACTTAGAAACAGCAAAAATCAATGTAGGAAACATTGCAAAATTCTGTATTCCCAAATGTATTATCAAAACCTCCTAAAATAATTTTTGACCTTTGCGAATTCATTAAGTCCTCAACAAATTCTCTAATTTTTCAGAGTAAGTTCAATGAAATCAGAGCCTCCTATTGCAGCTATACGTCCCTGTATACAGAGGGTTCGAAAGATGGAAACAAAGTTGGAGCTGCCATAGCGACACTCCATGGCACCATCTCGAGTCGATCACCAGATAAAGCCTAAATTTTAGTGCAGAAATTACAGCCATACTCAAAGCTTTGAACTATATTGAAAACAAATTACATCATCTTTTCGGATTATCTTTCCACATTGAAAGCCTTGCAGAATCTTAAATTTGACAACCCGTTAATATTCCAGATAGTAGAGAAGCACGATAAAGTCTGCGAAAAGTGTTCTGTCCTATTGGCTGCCTGGTAACATTAGCATAAAGGGTAAAGAAAGGGCAGATAAAGCAGCCAAAGCTGCCCTGCAGTTACCCGTTTACGAATGGAAGATCCCATATACTGACTTAAAATGTTGTATAAATCAGCATGTTCGTCATACTTGGCAAAATATGTGGAATGAAAACTCCACAAATTTAAGAACTTTAAAGCAACTATAGGTGAGTGATATCCCTCATATAAAACAAAAAGGAGAGATGGGGTAGTGTTGTGCCGATCGCGTATCGGACACACATACCTGACTCATAACGTCTGAAGGGTGAACCTCGACCGGAGTGTGTACCCTGCCAGTGTTCACTGACTATGGAGCACATTCTTGTTGAATGTGTTGGTTTCAACCCCGTGAGACATAAGTATTTTGAAGCGAACTGTTTGAAGAAACAGTACGAGGACGTACCACCCTAGAAAATCTTGGAATCTTTAATGGATTGCGCTTTATGCAAGAAATTGTAATCACATTTTAGGGATTATCGGTTATTTTATATACAGTTTACAGAAGTTTTACATCTTTACGTTTAATTTTTATCTTTTTGTGCTTAGTTATACGTTTTGTTGGAAGGCTTTATCTTCCTAATTTTCTTGCAATTCATTTTTACAGTCTTGGAACATAAACTTTTGTTTGCACTACATAGCCACTTTGTGCCAAGGTGCCGTAAAACACTACTACATACATACCTACCTAAATACTGGTTTGTCCTAAAAGAAAAAGGTGCCGATCTTGTGTCTAATATGGCCACCACAGTGGTTAATTTGAAAATCTTCTTGCTCAAGAATATCAGAGACTGTTTCAACACTCAGTAGATAAAAAGAATAAATGGACTTGTCTAGAACTCCTGGAAATTCTTTTCGGTCGGTAAAGCGTCAGTCCCATCGAGGTATTCTTGTTTTCTTAACTTTTTATTCTTTCTTTTAATGCATGAAACATCAAGCTCCGGTGCTGCATCTGTGTGCCATACGTTTTTCTCTAGAAACTTGAGCTTCTGGCACCCGATACTATATGTGGTTTAGAGAGAGAGAGAGAGAGAGAGAGGTAGTCAATAGAACCCCACCTAAAAACAGTCGGTACATTCACAAAGATTTTCAAGACGATTGCTTGTTTCATCCGATTACTATAATCCCCAAAATAAATGATCTGATTAAGCCACGGAGGAAATTCATGCAACTCCCTCGCCATTCTTTCTTTGAACACGGAGTCGACCATAAAAGAATTCAGGCTAAAGTCCAGCTACAAACGCATTCAAGGCATCTTTTGTTCACACCTTTATTTCAGCATTCGATTCACAACAAACTTAAATTACGATATAATGACTGATTTTTTCCGTCCAATTGGCAGAATTTATTCGTCATGCCTCAATTTAGGCCGACAAGTCTGTCCCCTAAACACGTGCAGATACTGATGGACAGTATTTTGGGCTAATTTCACCTATTCATTAAGTCCAAGAATTCATGCAGACAAATGTGTCCGCAACACAACGGTTTGCATTTAACACACTTAGCAGTATTGCTCGCGGCTCTTGAGTTATGATCGGCTAAAGGGTCCTTTCGGTGATATGTGCAGAATATTTCTGGAAGAAATCAGATGTTTGACAACTTATAAATCTGCGTGCTTATAAAACAACCCTACATCATGTGGCCATTTCTACGCTCGTGACGATTTTGGTCGATAATTTAGAATAAGTCTTTTCTCGAATTGATTTGGAATTCTAAATTGTTGCTCACTTTCTTGAGAAATTGCATCTTAGAGATTTTCATCGGTGTACAGGAATAATGTATGCCTCGCACGATATAAATTTATAAAATTAAACGCATGAAATTGTTTATATTTTTCCGACTTTTGGGGCTAGTCCACTGCGACCGTTGGTCCCTTTCGAATGCAAATTTGGCTTGTTAAACAATGTCAACATCCTCAGCGTATTTTAAATTGTTGCATGATGTCTGCATGCCATATTTGGGAAATGTAGGCCTAACATGAATATTTTAATGATTGTGTCCGTGTTGTTTTCTTTGTTTCTTATATATACATATATATATATATATATATATATATATATATATATATATATATATCTTAAACTGCATTAGTTATTTTTAATCATTTGAGCTTAAAAAAAGGATACTAGAAAGGTCTGAAGGACGTATATTAAGTCATATTTCACAGTTATGAAGCCTATTCCGTGTTTGGATAGCTCATGAG
This sequence comes from Margaritifera margaritifera, assembly GCA_029931535.1. Classification (NCBI taxonomy): domain Eukaryota; kingdom Metazoa; phylum Mollusca; class Bivalvia; order Unionida; family Margaritiferidae; genus Margaritifera; species Margaritifera margaritifera. Next base: position 2,459,251 of record JAQPZY010001562.1, read on the forward strand.
TGTGTTAGTGAGCATTACCTATCCCTACCTTTTCTCCTCTGTTTGGTTTGTAAAAGGTGAGCGTAGAATAGTGAAGGTAGGTGTGCATGGTCCATAAATGATACTCTTCTGTACTCTAACTCCTACTTTATATCCCCCTCCAACCCCCTCTTACAAGTCCGTTTCTAGTTTTGCAGTTTGTAGGTGTAGGTATAGGTGTTGATGAGTCAGGATAAGTTTTGGTCAGTCAAGATAGGTGTTGATTCATGGAGTTCCAGCATGTTAAATCCAAATAAGGCCCATATGGTCATCTAATCTATTTACCTATAGACGTTTTTAGCATTACATTTTCCATAGAACCCGCAATAGGGTCATATTTAATATTAAAATTCTCAAAGGGTCATACTTAATGTTAAATTCTCATCGATCCCCATAAGGTCATACTTACTGTTAATTCCCATAGTGTGCCCTATATCCCATATTATCCTCAATAACTACTTACGTGTTTGTTATAGTAATTCAAATAATATGCAAAACATGTGGTATTTATTTGTCTAAATCAAAATGAATTTGAAACAAATGTATTTCAAACTCTAACTAATAGAAAAGTTTCAAAATGTTTGATTATCATTGTGTTACTTAACAAGGCAATGATAGGGCTTCGAGATGCACATATCAACATTTATATCATGTTCATATAGGATAGGAAAATAAGACATTATCTTCATAATTCATAAGTGTATCTTACCAATTTGTGCTATATTTTGTCATTAAATTAAATTATCATTTAATATATTGCATATGTTCTTAACAATAATTATACCAATTTCATTAAAATAGTCGTGTATAAAAAGTATAAATTCTACAACTTATAAGTAATTTTTCAAGATTTAATTTCACGACCTAGTTTTAAATTCAGTAAAACTAATGAAAGTAGAAAAAGCAAATTACCTTGTGCTTTAATTTCTACAGCTTCGCCAGCAAACTGGCACATACAATTAAAACTTTTTCATGTTTCCATCAAGTATATTAAATACACACTGTTCACATAATTCCAAGTAACATATTTAGTTGTAGTTTTATTTTCAATGTCTTTGTCATTGAAAAATTGAAAAGAAAAATAATCTCCTTTTCAACATTCTCCCTAGTCAACGTACTCACTGAACTAACCCTAGGGTTCCGGTCTATTTATACCGCTTTGTATGGTCTTGCAATTTCTCGAGATTCCAAATTATGGCGTTATTTCAAGTTGTCGCCCAACATAGCCACGAACGTAGAAATGGCCACATTTGGTAGGGTTGTGTTATTTCACGTAGATTTACAAGTTGTCAACCATAGGATTTGAACTGGAAATATTCTGTGCATATGGCCGAAAGGACCATTCAGCTGACCATAACTGAAGAGTGGCGAGAAATACTGGTAAGTGTGTAAAATGTACACCGGTATGTTGCAGACACATTTGTGTGAGTGAATTCCTCGATTTAATAAATAGGTGACATCAGACCAAAAGTCCATCAGTATGAGAACAGGTTTGGGCGTGGGGTGGGACGGCTGATTTGTTGCCCTAATCTAGCTTCTGAATTTGAAAGCATGCTATAACAGGAACGATTATGATTGACTATTTTTAAATAGAAGTGCTGCGGCTCACATCGGAAATATTATATGCAATGGAGGGTGATTATAAATCTACAATATATTGACCTCTTCATTTTATTAGGCGAAATGTGCCAAAATCATTATCAAGTGTATTTGGAAATAAATAAACCCTACCCAACGGTTATGCGAGATTAAGTGTTATTGAGCCTGAGGGATATTCGCCCCCTTGAGTTCTGATACTCCCTTGGTTGCACATAAAAAGTGACTGTCTGGAGCAGTTGATACCCCAAGGATATGATTTATTTCTCAATTACACTCATGATAATGTTGATACTCAACCAATCACAAATCATGTTACATTCGCAGATATGTTAGAATTCAGTTCTATAAGGGCCTGACGAGTATTTTGCGATCCTACATTCTGGACAAACTCAAATTAATTAAAATATGTAAAAAGGGAATATATGTACTGTATAATGTTTTTACTGGATCCTGCAATATATTATTTCACTGTTTTGATGAATCTCATCTCGTCATTTTCCTGCGAGGACCGTAGAAACTGTTGCATCGCCCTTCAACGATCTGTTACATGCAGAGAATGTACTTTTGAAAATTGATTCTTTCTATAAATAGTTGATGTAATATTTTGAAATTATACTGGTAATCATTCTCGTGTCACCATCGGCTGGTTTAATCCTTGGACCTCATATACGGTTATCCGAAGTGCTAGGATTATCTTGTACCCCATGTACGGTTATCCGAGGTGCGAGGATTAAACCGATGGTGTAGCGATAATGACTGGGTATTGATCGAATGGTACATGTAACGATTGGGATGAAGTATGTACGTTGGGAACAGTGAGTTACTTTTTAGAGATTGGTAACAAAAACCCTGTAGGTACATGTTTAAAATGTCACAGAAGCAAGTTTTAGTAGTGTAGATAATCTACATGCTGCCTTACCCACCCACCGATTATTATTATTTTTTTTTTTTTTTTTTTTTCAAACCCAAAGCCACCTACCCGTTTGAATAACACGAGAACAACCGCTAGTGCCTTTTCATTTTTTCAAAACACCAATACTATACCTACCACACGATAAAACAATATTTTTTTCACCAAAACCTTAGACCACTGACCCCCCTATCCGCCTAACATTTCACCAAAACAGTAGGCCACCAACACTATTAATTAAACAAATAAATTATAACAAGAAAACACTAGGCTACCAACACTCATAATTTTAAGAACACGAGACCCCCACCACTCAAAATGTTCACAAAAACACTAGTCAACCCACCCTCTAAATTAAAAAAAAAAAATATATATATATTTTCCAAAATCCAAATTTATTCTGTAGAAATCCAAGAGAACCCGGTTTTAGCGCTACTTATCTAATGCTTGCTTTTCCCACGCGTCATTTCCATCCTCTTCAGGCCAGATAAAGTCAGTAATTTTAGAAACTACAATACCCAAGTTAGAAAAACAGACTCAGGAATTCATCAATCAGACTCATGTATTCATCAGTCATACTCAGATATCACTCAATAAGACTAAGATATTCAACAATCAGATTCAGATAACCAACACTAAGACTTCGATATCCAACAATCAGACTTAGATATTCAGCATTGTAGCTTATTTTGTAGCCAGTCCAAGAGACCACGGTGCGAGAGTTACTTAGCTAATGCTTGCTTTTTCCCCCGCCAGTCAGCCACATGATCCAATGATTCAGACCAAGCAAAGGAAGCGATTACAAAACGCAACATCTGCAAGACGGACATAGAACACTACCTTGATAACTAACACTCATAAATATTCAAAAACAAGACTTTGATAACGAATACTCAGACACAGATACTCAACACTCAGATACGGATACTCAACGCTCCGATACAGATACTCAACACTCAGATGCAGATACCCCACACTCACATACAGATATACAACACTCAGATGCAGATACTCAACACTCAGATACAGATACTCAACAGATACAAATACTCAACACTCAGATACAGATATTCAACACTCTAATGCAGATACTCAATACTCAGATGCAGATACTCAACACACAGATGCAGATATTCAAAAATCAGATACAGATATTCAACACTCAGATGCAGATACTCAACAATCAGACACAGATACTCAACACTCAGATACAGATACTCAACAATCAGACACAGATACTCAACACTCAGATGCAGATACTCAACAATCAGACACAGATACTCAGCACTCAGATGCAGATACTCAACACCCAGATGCAGATACTCAACAATCAGATGCAGATACTCAACACTCAGATGCAGATACTCAACAATCAGATGCAGATACTCAACACTCAGATGCAGATACTCAACATTCAGATGCAGATACTCAACAATCAGATGCAGATACTCAACAATCAGATGCAGATACTCAACACTCAGATGCAGATACTCAACACTCAGACACAGATACTCAACACTCAGACACAGATACTCAACACTCAGATACAGATATTCAACACTCAGATGCAGATAATCAACACTCAGATGCAGATACTCAACACTGATACAGATACTCAACACTCATATGCAGATACTCAACGCTCTGATACAGATATTGAACACTCAGATACAGATAGTCAACAATCAGATGCAGATACTCAACACTCTAATACAGATATTCAACACTCTGATAGAGATATTCAACAATCAGATACAGATACTCAAAACTCTAATACAGATATTCAACAATCTGATACAGATAATCAACACTCTAATACAGATATTCAACACTCAGATACAGATAATCAACACTCAGATACAGATATTCAACACTCTAATACAGATACTCAACACTCTAATTCAGATATTCAACACTCTAATACAGATATTCAACACTCTAATACAGATACTCAACACTCTAATACAGATATTCAACACTCTGATACAGATATTCAACACTCTAATACAGATACTCAACACTCTAATACAGATACTCAACACTCTAATCCATATATTCAACACCCTAATACAGATACTCAACACTCTAATAGAGATATTCAACACTCTAATACAGATATTCAACACTCTAATACAGATATTCAACACTCTAATACAGATACTCAACACTCTAATACAGATATTCAACACTCAGATACAGATATTCAACACTCAGATACAGATATTCAACACTCTAATACAGATATGCAACACTCTAATACAGATATTCAACACTCTAATACAGATATTCAACACTCTAATACAGATATTCAACACTCTAATACAGATACTCAACACTCTTATACAGATACTCAACACTCTAATACAGATATTCAACACTCTAATACAGATACTCAACACTCTAATACAGATATCCAAAACTCTAATACAGATATTCAACACTCAGATACAGATATTCAACATTCTAATGCAGATATTCAACACTCTAATACAGATATTCAACACTCTAATACAGATATTCAACACTCAGATACAGATACTCAGCTCTCAGATACAGATACTCAACACTCAGGTACAGATATTCAACACTCTAATACAGATATTCAACACTCAGATACAGATATGCAACACTCAGATAGAGATATTCAACACTCTAATACAGATATTCAACACTCTAATACAGATATTCAACAATCAGATACAGATATTCAACACTCAGATACAGATATTCAACACTCTAATACAGATATGCAACACTCATATAGAGATATTCAACACTGAGATACAGATACTCAGCACTCAGATACAGATACTCAACCCTCTAATACAGATATTCAACACTCTAATACAGATATTCAACACTCAGATACAGATATTCAACACTCAGATACAGATATTCAACACTCAGATACAGATATTCAACACTCTAATACAGATATTCAACTCTCTAATACAGATATTCAACACTCAGATACAGATATTCAACACTCTAATACAGATATTCAACACTCAGATACAGATATTCAACACTCAGATACAGATATTCAACACTCAGATACATATATTCAACACTCAGATACAGATATTCAACACTCAGATACAGATATTCAACACTCTAATACAGATATTCAACACTCAGATACAGATATGCAACACTCAGATAGAAATATTCAACACTCTAATACAGATATTCAACACTCAGACGCAGATATTCAACACTCAGATAGAGATATTCAACACTCTAATACAGATATTCAACACTCAGATAGAGATATTCAAGACTCTAATACAGATATTCAACACTCTAATACAGATATTCAACACTCAGATAGAGATATTCAACACTCTAATACAGATATTCAACACTCTAATACAGATATTCAACACTCTAATACAGATATTCAACACTCAGATACAGATATGTAACACTCAGATAGAGATATTCAACACTCTAATACAGATATTCAACACTCAGATACAGACATTCAACAATCAGACTAAGATAATAAACGTTAAGACTTGGATAATGACGCCTAGATGATTAGACTTTGAAACTATAACTTATTTTGTAGAAATCCGTCAGATACAGTGGAAGGCAAGAGATCCCTCCTGGGGAATTCCTCATGTCACTGTATCCTGCAGTAATTCAAACCAGTTGAAGTGAGTAATTTTAAACAAAAATTATCATGTAAATATGACGTCAGGACTCTTAATCAGGCTTTGCCGTAACGTAAGTAAGCCATAATCATAGCATTATTAGTCAGTGCATAAAGCTGTGGGAAAAAAACCCCAAACAAACAAACACCTTTTTATCTTGTGCTGGGTAGAGTGTTGGTGTTTGAGAAAAAAATTAAAAATGGTGTAGGCGGGTGGCGGCATAAAATTGTTCAAAAGAATTTGGAGGTTAGTAGGGTGGGTAGCTTGGAGTTTGACAATAGTTTTAGAAACGGATGGAGGGCTTGGTGCCCCATCATCTAGGTTATCTATACTACTAATGTTGAACTAGGATATATGTCTTTGGTTCATCTTTTTCTCGATCTGAAATATCCACATTTTAATAGTTGTTAGACGACACACTTCATCAATTTAGCCCCGTAAACATATATAAGCATGACATTAATACAACTTGCGGGTATGTCTGCTACGCACGAATGCCTATACCACCAGCTTTGTAGCATTATTTTTTGGTGATGTGTGCATGGTCGAGATGGTATAGAATTGGTGCTTACAGGCAAGGCGATGGGTGCCGTGACTCGCGCATCTGGGTTAAAATCTCCGTAGAGTACGAATTAAAATTCTCTAGCCTGTATGATAATGTTATTTATATGTATATATATATATATATATATATATATATATATATATATATATATATATATATATATATATATATATATATATGTGTGTGTGTGTGTGTGTGTTGTGTGTGTGTCTGTATGTTTGTGTCTGTGTGTGACTAAATGATCTTATAATCTAGGAAGCATCATCACTTTTAAAGGCTAAACGTAAAATTCGTTTTGTTTTTCCTCTAGCACGACATCTATTATTTAATAACCTTAAAAGCTTCTTGCGCCTGGACCAGAAAACGTATTAAAACTTTATCCACATCTGTTTTTTTACCATGAGAATCTCCAGCATCTAGTGTTAGGAATAAAGCATATACATTAGTGCTAATAGTATAATTAGAATACAAATAAATGACGCATAGCAAATAACAGAAGATTTGCTAATTATTCCTGACCAGTGCCAATTCAGGTCTATTGAAAATTAGCACATTTTTATGACCACATTATGATACAGAGCTCGCTTATATCGTGCAGTGTCTGCCGCATTTGTTGTATTCAACGGATCCTCACGTGCCAAAGAACATTAGACTAATACTCTTATGAAGCTTTGTTTACACAGTCAGAGGTGATCAAGATAAATTGAAACCATCCGTCAGATTTTTACTGAAATCTTCCTTCCACCACGGGAAACAGTTGAAGACACTTTTTTAAAAATCCTAAAACAGATCGATCACGTCTAAGTTCAAGCTAAGAAATTCACTGAATATGTATGTATATATTAGGGTTTATCGACACGTCAGCACCATATTGGCGATATGGTGCCGATTAAAAGCAAAAGTTATAAAAATATAAATGTAAAGAATTGCACAGAAATTCTTTATGAAGATAAACACTTCCAAATCAACGTGAACATGAAATACTACAAGATTAAAGATAAGAGGTGAAAATGTTGAAATTCTGTAAAATGTATGTATGATAAAAGATATGGAAAAAATATGAATCCATAAATATTATGCCAAACTATGTATATAAACACCATTCCCTTAATAAGTCCAAGATTTTGTTCTAGTGGTACATACTTGTAAAGTTCCTTAACTGAGTTTACAGCAAAATAACGTCTGTATCGTAAGTTGGAAGTGGACACACTCGACAAGAATGTGTTCCACTGTTAGTGGACTCTGGTAGAGTATGCACTCTGGTCGTGATTCACCCTTATGGAGTAATGCATGAATCAGGTATGTGTGCCCTGTACGCGATAAGCACAATACCAATTGATTTCTGCGATACCTTTTATATGAAGGATGCTGCTCTCCAATGATGGATTTGATGTTCCGAAGCTTGTTTGTGGAGTCTTCATTCCACATATTTTGCCAAGTATATACAACATACCCATGTACATAATATTTTATGTCATTAAATGGTTTCGTTCATTCGGAAACGTGTGACTTCAGTGCAGGGGCACTGCAAACCTTTTTTCCCTATCTTGTGGCCATCTGTATAGAGGGAGTATCGTGACGATATGAGACTCGGAGTTCATTGAATTACCTCTAAAAATAGTGAGAGGAAATGTCAAATTTAAGGTTTTGTAATGTTTTCAGTGTGGAACGGAAATCCGACTAGCTGACGAAATTTGTGTTTTGAAAGGTTTAAATGCAGTTCAAAGATTTTAATATGGCTGCAATTTCTTCAGTAAATTTGGGCTTTATCAGGTGGCCGGCTCGAGATGGTGCCATGGGGACAAACCTTGCCCAATCTTTCGAACCATCAGTATACAGGGAATAATGGCCACGATATGAGACTGCTCCACAGTCTGTGTTTGCCACAACTAGTATTAAATTATGGGCTCTTGGACATTTGTCCCTGAGGTATATAATATGTTGAAGGAATGTTAGTTTAAAGTCACAAATAAGCCCTAAAAAGTGGGTCTCATCCAACACAAAAATAAGACAACCGTTAAGATAGAGTTTTGGGTCATCTTGTATTCTATGTAATCAGCCGAAGCGTACACAAATAGATGCAGATTTGGAAACTGTGAACCTTTTAATCTGCCCATTTCTAAGCTCTGTTTAGGCATGTTGTTGACAGTCGATTGTATGCATACTCTTTGACGTATAGCAGATCAAAAACTCATCGACAATCAATGCGCGGTCAGTTCCTGGATTAAGGCATTTTTTTACTGTGTTGTTAATACTGATGTTGAAAAGAAGTTTGTATCTCTCAACAAATTGGATGAAAGGTAGGTATGCGGCCCCTTAGACATATGTTAAATTGGTCATTCATTATGCATTATATGTGGTGTCATAAGCTTTCTCCAGGTCAAACAAGATTATGAAAGCTTCTCCGATAAATGATTCAAGTCTGATGGCCAATTGTATTTCTGTGTAGTCCGAGTCCACTTTAAAGGTCTGATAGTAGTTTCTTGGACTCTATACACTTGATGAGTCTGTTATTTATCATTCGTTCCATAGTTTTTCCAATACAGCTTGTTATTTCTGTGGGATGATAGTCGAAGGAGTCCGTTTGGTCCTTACCAGTTTGAGGTGCAGGCAACACTGTTGCTTCTCGCCATGACGGTGGGAAGTCGCCAGTTTCCCAAACTTTATTGAAAATGTTTAGTAATGTATTAAGAGCTGTATCAGGTAAGTGTTTCAGAAGTTGATAGTGGATATGATCTGGTCCTGCTGGAGTGTCATGGACTCGATCAAGATAGTCTAGGAGTTCTCTTATAGTGAAAGGTTTATTGTAATATTCAGCGGTAGCAGATCTGAAATTTAGAGGAACCTTTTCTTTCAGGTTTTTCGACACGCCGGAACTTTTCAGAATGATTCGTTTGCGAGCAGTTTTTTTGAGGATGTTTCGGCTACTGTTTTCGAGATTTCTGGTAAGGTTGTTACAATTTTCTCATTTCTTTAAGAGTCTGATACAGCTGCTTCTGTTTTTTCCACTGATTTTCCCGTTTTCCAGACTTATTTAATAGCGGAGTGAGAGCTCAACCTAGATACATAGGATATCAATGTTTTCCTCTTGCTCCCTCTAATGTTACGACGAGTTTTAGCTCAGTATATACGGTATTTATTGAATTGGTAATAACATTTTGGGGATATGGTTCCATTCCTTTATGTCGTCTTTGGGAGTATCATTAAATCATGGCTTATTGGCCCGTTTAGGTATCGCTCCAGCTTTTTATAGTGCATTCTGAGCAACATCTTGGAGTACGTTTGTAAATAAGAGTATCGTATCAACTATGTTTTGGAAACTATGAACTATCAAATTGATTCGCAGAGTGACTGAAACGTGTCCCTATCTGCTTTGTATAGTTTTCATCTATGCCATAGCCCTTGAAGTTTGGGAGTATTACTTGTTAAGAATATTAAAAAGTTGGCACTACAACAGAGGTCGTGATCAACTTCTCACGAGAAGTTAAATAAAAGAGATTACAGATTGTTAAATCTAAGGACGACTGGGATTCTGTGACAAAATGCAGGGTTTTTTTTTAATGTAAACGATTGAACATTAAAAAGGCAAGGATTGTCATTTGATCATTTGATACAGTCTTCTACTTTCTTCCCTCTCTAGTTGATGTATTTGTAGTCCCAAAGATTATGTCGAACGTTAAAATTGTCAAGTAGAACAAAAGGTGTTGGTAACTGTTCAATAAGATGATCAAGATCAGATTGATTGATTGGAGTGCTTGGAGGAATATAAACTGTGCAAAGTGTAAGATATTGTATATGAACACACGAGAGGCTATTACATGTAATGTGGTATTCAGATTAATTTGGCTGTGAGGAGTTTTGTTATTTATGACGATGGACACTAGTGTAGAGGCCTGATCAGTATTTCTTGAAAAGTGTTTGTAGGTTACGAAGTTGTTTAGATTATATATGTCGTTTTTCTTGTAAAAGGGTTTAATGAAGGCAGACAGCTATTGGGTCATGTTCTTTAAGTAGAAATTCTATTTCTTCCTTATTTGTGTTTAACCTATGAAGTCCCATTTTATTACGGTGTCAGATATATGATGGTAGTGGTGGAACTTCGTGTATATTCGGAGGATTGCCTGGTGCAATATCATGTGGCTATCCTGTGTCCATACTCTCTAGACTTCCGAAAACATTGAAGAGATTGATATGATCCTGAGATCCCTTTACAAATCTAGTAGATTGCTTAATTCACTCTTTGCTTGGTTTGAGCATGCATTATGACTGGGGTTTGCGGTTTGAGCCGGGTGTTTTGGGTTTAAATTTATCATACTGTTACACTGCCCACTGAGGCAAGCTGTACGCCGCAGTCTTTGTGGACCGAATCCAACCGGTTTCTCGATAGCATTATTCGATTTCTTATTTGCTACACTGTCACATTGATGAATTGCGTTATCTGCTTCACTCTCGGTTTTGGTGGCTGCTCTCACGGGTTTTGGAGGCGTCAAGACTTTGAACTCAGTTTCATCTTGCGGCCATGTAATGTTTGTCTGGGTACAATCACTATTTGTGTAAGGTTTTGTCTCCATTCTAACTGCGTTCACATAGGATCAGTGTTAACTGGAGTCCTTGCTTCCACAAAAACATTTCGCCCCCAGGGAAACTCAGGCCCTACTCATGCTTTTCTCGTTGTATTTCCTTCTCTTACTTCCATTTGAGGTAAAGCACTGAATTGATTACGGACCAAGACACTGACTTAAAAGTAGAAGCATTGGAAGTGTAAAAAAAAGCTATACTTTTTTCGTTTACACAAGGCACAGATATCAGAGGATAGTAGCTTTTTAAAAATTGTGGTCAGATATATAGCCAACTTCTATTTGTGACACCGATCAACTAATACTCCAAGTACTTGCCGCGGACCCAGTTAGCATATTTTATCCTATCCGGAAAAGGTAAACCAAGATGTGATTCTTCTACACAGTTCCGGACGATACTTTCATCTTTGTTTTATTTTAAGAGCCAGGTTGCATTCTTTCCAAGTGAGCTTTTAGTATGGCCTTTCATCCGTCGTGCGTCCTTCGTGAACAATTGCTTGCTACCGGTCTGGAGGCCATTTGTCTGATCCGAGTTTGATCAAACTTATAATCTAGGCTTATATGATCAATATCTCGCACAGGCTCAATAATGTGCGAGATTTGAGGATATTAATGAGGTGATATTGCATCTGATTTGCTGAGCGTATTACCACTGTAGCGACTATTTTTTTTATCCAACTCTGATCGAATTTAATCGAGACATTTAAGTCATCAAGAGCTCTGATGAGCTGATCTGGCATCTGATTAGCTGAACTTTTCAACAATTTAGTGACTCTATTTCTGATCAGATGTTTTAACAGTGAGTTTTATTATGACTGAGATCTACGCATATTAATAAGGTGATCGTGCATCGGATTGGCGGAATATCTTGCAACTCGATAGACAGTATTTCTGTCTCGAGTTTGATAAAGCTTGGCAACTAGGCTACTAACATCAAGATTTTGGATGAGCTTTAATATGAGCAATACATATTTATGAGATCATCTTGCACCTGGCTGGCTTAGTTTTAACACTCTAGAGATGGTATATTTGAAAGTATTTTGATCAAACTTGGTAAATAAACTTATGTCATCAAGATCTCGGTTGAATATGATCTGAGACAGATCCACTCATCTTAATGTTATGATCTTGAATCTGATTGGCTGAGACTGTCAACACGCTTTGAACTATATTTCTGATAATATTATGATTCAACTTGTCAAATAGTTTTATATTATCAAGATGATGGATTGAGTTTATCCTATGGCCATTGTATAAACATGAAATGTTGACAGTATGTCAAAATGGATTTATACCAGGACCTAGCTATTTACTATCGTACATATACGCTACTAATTGTTTACGCAACGTCTGGGACTGGCCACTGGCCACTCTTTCTATTCTGGAGCACTTCATGTATAATCTCGGCAACGTGAGATGAGTCAGATGACCCAGTCAAACAAAATAATTGCCTGTGGTCAGCTGCCACAAATCAAAGCTTAGAATCAGACTTGTGGAGTTGCAAAGTTGCAGAAAGAAAACTATTTTTCTCCCTTTCCTCCCACCTTCCCATTATCATATAGGGTCTCAATGTGATTGCATTAATATGTACGTTTTATTATTACATGAATACTTGGGTATATGGGCCAAACTTTACTTCTAGTGATAAAAAGAATTTGTATTCCTTCTCAAACTGTATGTCTACATGTTGTGGCTGGGTATGATGGCATATTTACTTCAAGTGATAGAAAGAATTTGTATACCTGTTCAAGCTGTATAGTTTTAGTTGTGATGGTTGGGTATGGTGGCCAACCTTTACTTCAACTGATATAAGGAATGTTTACTTTTATGCATATTTTGCTTATATATGTTCTGGTTGAGTATAGTGGCTAACCTTTATTTCGAGTGATAGAAAAAATCATTATTTCTACACATACTATCTTTCTACGTGTATTTTGGACATATTGAACAATGCTTGCCAAATAAATGCGACCTTTCCGACATAAATTAGTTCATACTGGATTTAGTTTTATCACTTTTCGTAGACGAACTTTGGTTAACCTGGTCCAACAACCTAACCTAGCTTTTTGTATCCTAGGACCACGGTAGAAATAGTATAATGTCATCAACATGTTGGATGAGTTTGATTATAAACAAGATCTGTGCATATTTATGAGATAATGTTGTATCTGATTGGCTGAGCATGTTACCGCTCTGGAGATCGAAATTCCACCGGATTTTTCACCAACTTGGTAAATAAGCTTATACAATCATTGTCTTCGACAGGTTTTATAATAAGTGAGATCTGCACATATTAATGAGATGATATTGCATCTGATTGGCTGTGTTTGTAACCTCTAGATCTGGAGACTATATGTATCATCCTATTTCGATAAAGCTCGTAAATACGCTTTTATCACCACGATCTTTGATGACATCGTTTATTAACACTTTTATCAGATTATAGTAACAAAGGTAAAATCGACATCATATAAATTTTTTATAGGGCTGTGTTCTTACAATACTACATACGATTGCTTAGTAAATTAGTCAACTGGCATGCTATGTAAGTTCGGTGAGCGATATCAGGGCCACCGCTTGGGTCTCTCGTCAACGTTTCAGACGACATTTCAATACCATAAACACCCAAATAAATTAACACGTAAAATCTAACGTAGATCATGTAAAGAAGATGCAATGGATCACTATCGATTTTGACGCAAATGACATTTAAACATTCGTAATTCATAACCACCTGAAGAGAACCGCGATTCTGACATACGTACCGAATTGATCATCCATTATGTTGCTGAACTCATACGTGTTCTGTCTTGTCTTACAATAGTGTGTTTGAGATAATTGTTTTGTACTATAAATAAAGTTGTATGCAATGAGGACCAATCACAATCAAATAAATGATTATTTCTGAGAGTGGTGTGGTTATCGATTGAACACTGATGTCTCTTGAATATGTGTATTACAGTTTACTTACATCAAAATCCAGGAACTATGTGAAGCCAGATACCCTCACTTAGGGCCATTTCGATCCTAGTTTGCAGCTGATGTTAAACTAAACGTGACATAATCCGAACAAGTACATTGCATACGTTTAAACAATCTAGGACAGTTGGAAATGCTGCTGGTTTTGTATTTACCGGTTTTCAACGCGAGATTTATTATGAATCAAACAACTTCTTCCGACCTCGTTCTCGTCCTATAACATGCATAGTCTGTACATAAAAGTATGTCATACTGCATACAAGTCACGTGACCAGTTACAAAAATCGCATTTTTTAGAACTTTTGTTTAAATTAACGAGCGCTTTGCGAACTTCTCGTAAATATTTACAAGAACTTCGTAAGATTCGTATGGTTGTGGTTTGGGATAAATAAGAAGAAAACACATAATTATTGTAGACATGTTAAAAGACATACAGTCAAGCCTGTGTACAACGATCACTTAAAAGTGTCCTTTATAGAAAGCTGGTCATATGAGTAATGTAAGTGGATTCAAAAATACCAATGATGAAGCATAGACAGATAAATATCAGGTGCATCTGTTAAAATGAATTAACCAGGTGAGATTATATTATAATATAGATTATATAATATGTTAACCCCCTCACCGGTGGTTATACGCAGTACGTGAGGGTGCCCAGGACTGAAAAACAGCGGTAGCTGGTCGCGTTAAGCAGGTGGTCGCTATATACAGGCAAGCTATGTAGGAAATTTAGAGGGGACTGAGGAATTGTGGTCTTTATTGGCCGGTGGTCGGTATATGTAGCTGGTAGCTAGGCCAGTGTTGACTATAATTCGTTTGAAGAATAGGCTATGGAATGGCTATATTGGAACATGCTTGAAGATTGTTTTCTGATTCACAAAATATCAATCTTTAGGGAAATTAGAGTATTACTTATCTCTTTGGGTCTAACTTTGTATCCTATATGATATGCTATTTGATGATTAGAATAGCATACCACAGTTTTCTTAAGCTTGTATTCCATGCGAACAGAATATCTAAAAAGTGTTGCGATGTAATAAAGGGCCCATAATGAACACAGCAAGAGTATCGTGAATGGTACTTTATATGTTTCGCCCTGTGTTTAACGCTCCTGTGTGTAGATGGTACTTTATATGTTTCGCCCTGTGTTTAACGCTTCTGTGTGTAGATGGTACTTTATATGTTTCGCCCTGTGTTTAACCGTCCTGTGTGTAGATGGTACTTTATATGTTTCGCCCTGTGTTTAACCGTCCTGTGTGTAGATGGTACTTTATATGTTTCGCCCTGTGTTTAACACTCTTGTGTGAGGATGGTACTTTATATGTTTCGCCCTGTGTTTAATGCTCCTGTGTGTAGATGGTACTTTATACGTTTCGCCCTGTGTTTAACGCTCCTGTGTGTAGATGGTACTTTATACGTTTCGCCCTGTGTTTAACGCTCCTGTGTGTAGAAACTAGAAGTGCATGGCTAAATCTGGACAGTATTTAACAATCGGTCTCAGTAAACGTGACCTTGACCTTTTAAACCAACAAGCAATTGGTTTCTCATTTGCCCAAAAGGGAAATCATTCGTGAATTTCGTTGAACGGAGAAGGTGAATAGAACTAGCTATCTTCGAGTCTTTGTGATCTTCACCTTTAAGCTGTGTAACCCAACATCTGAAACGTATTTCCTTCCATTATCAGCTAGTCCTCTTCAAAATATGGTACTATTATGTGGTATGTAGTTATTTAGCAGGAACAGTTTCCATTTGTTGTGTCAAAGTGACCTTGACTTTGCACTTTTGGAACCCGAAATCGATAGATTTCTTTCTTGCCCCATGTGCAAATTATGCACAAAGCTTGGTCAATGTTGTTGGTCAAGGACTAAACGTAATTTGCCGAAACCATTGCAATTTTATTTGGCTACACTGACCTTGAGCTTTGACCTTTCGACACCGAAAGCTATATTTGATTTTTTCGTTTTACCTCAAGTACCAGCTTCACCAAGTCTGGCCAACAAACTTAACATAGTAAAAACTCAAATTATGTGAAGCACTTTTTTTCTTCCAGTAACTAGGACCTTGATCTTTGAACGTTTGTCATGAAAATCTACAGGTGTCTCTCTTATCCCAAGTTTTTTTTTCTTCAACCCATGTGCATGCGCTGCACAAGATTTGGTCAAGGTATATGCCCTAAAAGCAAAGAAATTGTGGGGAAACCACTTTTATCACATCCCTTTATGTGCATGATCGCGTTTTTCCAGTGTGGAACACCGGTGCTAGACAGCCCTATCTTACCTCACACGTGACCTTTACCATGATTCGTGGACTATCTTGACCTTCTACTGCGCGCATTGTGTACACAAAGTCGCAAAAACGTTCCGATTTCCTTCATCACTTGAACATTCTTTCACAATAATCAAGATAAACATAACTGTAACACATTTACGTACTAAAACGAACAGTGGTTGAAGTTAAGTGTCCTCTAAATAGGCCCTTTCGCACTGATCGACCTAGCTACATGTACGGCATCATTAGTCCAATTTCGAATTGAAAAAGTCGTTGTTGTAATTGTTATTTTTTAATATTTATATTCTCATTATTATTTCTGAAGGGTAAATCAATTCTAAACCAAAGCTGAATCGAGGACTATTTCATTATTGATTGTCTGCCTTGAATAATCTTATGGATAAGAGTGGACTTTATTTTTTGACCTGTTCACATTTGTATCATGGCGCAAACTATCCGTAGTACACAGTTCGGACGCTGTGCATTGCCATTACCATAGCCGTTTCAACCTTTGTTCTTTGAAAGCTAAAATGTGTTTAAACGTCATTTAAAGTTTACACTAAACCTAACTTGTTACGCTCTATCTCACGTAAAGGAAATATTCAATGGGTGTTTTGCTGTTTGCAAGTTACATCATTATTCACAATACACCATGCTGACTTGGACCCTCATTTTTCGTTCAGAAATGTGAGACAGAGAATCCTTCATTATGCTTCAGTGTAGGATAGGATATCTCCACCCTCGAGATCAAAGCAAAATGTTGATCCCGAGGGTGGAATTCTCCTATCCTACACTAATGCATATGAAGGATTTTAGTCAGATTGACCTTGCCTTATGATCTTTCTCCTCCAAATATCTTCAGGTATCTCTTTAACTGAGTGCAAGATAGCCACACAATTTGGTTACGTTTTGTGATCGAGAACAAAAAATTACTGTGCGGGAACCAAGTTCAGACAGACGGATAATGGTATAGCATACTATGCTTCGCTTTACCTCGGGCGTACAAAAATAAAAATAAACGTGAGAATACTGGAAGTCAACACACGGCGACAAAGAGACAAAATTGGAGGAAACATTTCATGACAAGGCATTTTAAAGGGAAAAGCTTAGCAAACATTGGTAATAAAACATGTCCAATGATTACTGATACATAGATTAGGTCAGATACTTCAGGAGTAAATTAATTGAAACTCATGTCATCAAATATCAGGTCTCACTGAATCAATTAAAAGCCACCATCAAAGTAACCCAAAAAAGGAACACACATACCAAGTTTTGCAGACAAAATATGCTGAAAGCTCCTGAGCTATGATGATGCTAAAAATTTTCACAAGTGACTGATTAGTACATACACATTTTGCCATCAAGGGTCATACAAAATATTCAAAGTTGATTTGACAATATCAAAGTGTAAAAGTCAGATTACAGTCTTAAGAGAATGTAAGTACCAATATTGCAACACAATATATTAAGTAGTAGTTCCACCACAAATATAAAAATCTACTGCCAATATCAAGATCCAAAATAGGTCCACAAAGCACCATACCTAAATAAAAAATGAAGGAAAACTGGTGAAACTCTCGAAAGTATCTTTTTAAAAGTAAACATTTTCAAAGCATCAAATATAGTATCAGTATTTTACTGAGGTATTCAAAATAAGGGTGAGAACGAATAGACGGTCATACGCAGAGACTGAAAATGTTAATGTAAAAGAGCTCTTCTGTCTTCGTGTCTTCAGACGGTTAACCCTTTGGTAAAAAAAAAAAAAAAAAAAAGGTGCGAAACTTTCATTGTCATCCAAAAGCAAAGTCCTTATTGGTTATTCAAAGCCTGAAGCATATTGCATAAATGAACAGAAGCACCATCCAGAAGCAGACAATATTTATTTTCTGTATGGAAATCTCAAATCCATCTGTATGTTCCAAGAACATGATGAAACTTAGATAAGTCTGCAACATAAAACCACTCATATCCGCTAGGTCAGTCACACACTTTTCATGCGTGATAAACATCTTATTGTAAAATAATCCTCACTGATTGTTCTGCATATATAATCGATTTTGGAAGGATATTCCATCTCTATTTGTGTGAATGTCAAACTGCCAGAAAGATTATTTCCGCCCGAAGACACCAGAAAAATACATCACCAGAATCACTTCTTTCAATCCATAATAGCTGTCACCTAATTCTAACAATGCTCACAGCATTAAAAGCCTCAAAAAAAAAAAAAAAAAAAAATAGGGACATACAGTGCGAACATGCAACGAAAATAGCATGTACGTCTAAACTTCCACGCTATTGGGAACAAATAACTTTCAAAGTAACATCATCATTCACGCATTTGCAAACGTTCCCAATATCCAAGTCTTATTCAGTGTTCGCTTCTGCGTGCAAGTCTGATTGTGTATAGAATGCAATACATTTTAAATTTAGTGAAATCTAAATACATGTTTTCTCTCTCAGTATATTAGCCTGAATCACCCGACTATACAACGGAGAGCCAAACTAGGGCCTGGGGGAAAAAACGAGGTGAAACGAAAACGACATGCCGCAAATTTTGGGGTGCTTTGTGTCGCTGCGATGCGACTGTTGACTAAGGTTATATAAAATATATAATGAAAACAAAGCATGCCAGTTCACAGCTTCAAGGCAAAGAAATGTAAAATTTATATCAGCCACGAAGAATCTTGTAAGAACAATTTAGTTGCATAAAAACCTAGTATATTTTTTACGTCATTTACATTATGACATCACAGAATCGATGATGTCAACACTTTCTCACGGAATGAGATGAAAACGTATCCGTTTGATTTAAACAAACTGCAAGGGAAAGTAGTTTTTGCCGTATTTGCCCCAGACTGATATTTGCAAATTCTCAATACAGATACACAGTCTGAGCGGGCTTGGACTATTAGTACTCTAGGTTTTCTTACGAGAAACACTCCACAGAAAATCGAGATTGTACAGTCCTGTTTGTTGCAGCTGATGTAACCTCCTCAGACTAGTCTCATGTAAAGTTTCTTATGTGAACATCTGTTGCAGTTGTTTGCACAGATTATTCCATTCTCTACTGCCAATGACTTGTTTAAGGTTCCTGGTTTTTCTTTCGCATTAAAACAATGCAGGGCAATACTCTTAATTTGTCCAATTGTGAAGCGTATGAACAGAAATTATGCGTCCGTCCAAGGCAAAAACTATTATACAAGCACTCCAACAACAGATTATAATTAGTCCAAATCGAAAGCTGCAAAGTACTTTAAATACTCGCTTATTACTCTGTTAGATTCGCTAACAACTGCGTCACACTTCCGGTGCTAGTGAGACCGCATATAACTACTAAACGCCATCTTTGAAGAAAGTACAACAATGTTATACTCTTACCCATTATGCACCGCGACAATGTAAAACTATCAACCAATCACTGCAGCTCAGAAGGGGGTGGGGGTCCAAACTAACCGTTATGGAATGATGTCACTATTATCCGAATGACGTCACCGACTAACCAATCGTGAAAAACATATTTTACTTAATAATGGTCTATTTAGGCCGGAAACCAGCCAGTCTCTTAGACAGCCTTGCTTAGTTCCGACTCTCAAGTTCTAGTCAATCACTATTTTGGAACGTTTGCAGTTTTCCATCTAGTCTGATTCTTTTTCTTTTGCATACAAGTGCTACAGTCTCGCTCCTGTCTTTACCTTGTCATTCTCCTGTCCATTGCTATTAGTTACAATCAATGGGGCTCTTAAAAACTATATTGAGTTCTTATTAGTAACACTCAATAGGGCTCTAAGAAACTATATTTAATTATGAAAGTATCGGGATACTAAATGTACCAAGATGTTAATTCAATAATCATTAATATAATACTTGAACTGACACACCTTGCTCTTTATGGACTGAAGGGCTTCAAATGTCAGGGATCATTCGGAATAAAACGGTCTACAATTGAAAACGATTTCGATAATTATACGCTGCAAGATGGTAGATGATTTGGTAGATTATTTTTAAATTTATATATACAATAAAAAGAGGACAATTTCTTGCATATTGTTGTTTCCTTGTGATTTTTTCTGACGCATTCGAATTGGATTAATCGCAATGCATTTTTTTTAACCCCAAATGATCTCTGACCTATTGCAGAGGGACACAGGTCGTATTTGTCCTCGGAGAAAGTGTCGATTGTTTAAATCAAGCGGATACGTTTTCATCTCATTCCGTGAGAAAATGTTGACATCATCGATTGTGTGACGTCATAATGTAAATGACATAAAAAGTATTAGAACCTTGTTTGAAGAATTCTATGCATTAGCGTCACCTAGAAGTAGTCTTAGAATCTGAAGCCGAAGCTGAAGTTTCTAAAACTACGAACTATATTTCGGTTAATATAACATTGGTTTTACTAATAATTTTACTACACTGAAGAAACCACTCCTAGAGAATTTAAATCACAAATCTCTCTCTCTCTCTCAACATGCCTGCTTACGTCATAGTCATTGAGGCAGATCTGAACATTTTTAGCCTGTTTCAAAAAGATTACTATCATTTATCATGACATTGAATTACACAATTAAATCTCTTGTTATTAATATACTTAACTTGTGACTAAATAGTTAGTAATTCATTACCATGATTGAAAGGTAGAGAGGATAATAACACGCACATTCAATTCCGGAACTGAAATTGGCACTGTGCAGCTATTGTAACGTATTACTTTGACGTCATCGGCCTTGCATGACGACATATTTTGCTGATCGACCAATGCAATCGATTGTTTCATTTAGTAATACTAGATGGCGTAGCCTATAAATAGTGACATACATTCAGTAATATATGATTTAAACCCGTATTACGTCTTTTAGTACTCTGTTTTCGACCAGTGGAAAAGGTTTTTTTTTTTTTTATTACACATTAAAGTAGAACCTCCATTGTACAAACTCATCAGTTGATTTGAAAAAAATTCCGATAATCAGGAAGGAAGTAAAATAATCAAAAGCGAGATGTGCTGTTACCTTATTTTCTACGTTGATTTGATCATTTGGATAAAAGGTGTTCTGATAATCACAGCTATAATGTATTTACAACAGTGGCGTAACAACCGCCCCCGCAATACGGGGGGGGGGGGTGGGGGGGGGGGGGGGGGGGGGCAAGGAAGGGGCCCCAAATCCCGCTTTATATTAACTTTATATTAATTTGACAGTGGCCCGCTCTAAATGTATGCGGGGGTGGGGGGTGGGGGGGGGGGGCACAATTTGAAGTTACGCCACTGATTTACAACCAAAATAGATGTATACCTATATTCTAAACTTCGGATTACGAGTTAGCCCTTACTGCTAGTAAATACTTATTTCCTAATACGCATTGTATGTGTTGTGTACAGTTTTGCATATTGATTGTGCTAAACACAAACTCTAGTAGATATATCAATGACATCCTGCAAAAGGCAACTCATTTTTTTCGGCCCCATCGCCTATTTCATTTTAGCCTGCAAGTGACAATTGAAAAGATTTTGATCAAGGGCAAACGCTACCCATGCATTACCTTTGTGGTTAGCTAGAATTTAATTAATCAATAAAGCTGAAATAGACAGAGTTTTTGCACTTACCTTACACGACGTTACACGCGCAGTGTTAAAACGATGGCTCAGCACGTGGTATGTAACCGTGGTCGGATGAATTGGCTCACAGGGGAGGTATCATTGTAGTTAAAAGACCAGCCGCACCTAAAATAAAATCATTCATATGTAGCAATAATTTGGTATTGAAACTCATTGTCTAGGATAAAGCTCACGTAAAATAGTGATATGTCCCGCAGAAAATTAACGATAATAGGAGTTCGTTGAGACAGATGTAATCGATGGAGAAATAGACAAAGCGCAGAATAGTCGGGGAAATTTCAACCCGCTGAGTGAGAGACACTATTCGATGGATATATTTTATAGGGAGTAAAACAAAAACACTCCTAGTCGTTGTCTTCACTCGCTCTCTCTCTCTCTCTCTCTCTCTCTCTCTCTCTCTCTCTCTCTCTCTATATATATATATATATATATATATATATATATATATATATATATGATTTTTACGACCATCATGGTGATTTTATGAGGGCCATCAGGTACATTATCAAGAGCATTAAAGGGATTCGTCGAAATCGAGTGCATGTACACTAAATTAGACCCAAAATGGTCATACATTTTAATCTTAACGAGTGGCTTAGATAAAAGTACTATTCAAGTCGAAGTCGTCGCCACGTTTTAGAACCAATTAGTTTTGATTTATTAAATTTCGTTAATGATTGACAATTAAGCGTCTTATCTCGAGTTCCTATCCCTCAAAAGAAAACTAGAAACAATAACTGGTCTATTCATATTGCGCTGGCTTTGAGGTTGGTTATTTAAAAATAAGAACTAAAGAGACCAGTCGAATCAAAACAAACTGATTTCGAATACGGTACGTGAAAGCGAATCTAAGTAGCAAGTCGAATTCTAACACTGCAGCCAAGGGGAGCGACGATACTAAGGCCAAACTTATTTGCACATTTGTGGATGAAACAGTAATAAAATATGGAATTCTCCCGATAAACCGTTTGCTTTACTACGATTAGTTCATAACTCTCTTCGATACGGTTTATAATGTATTGTTTAAACAGGAAACCAGAATAGCCCGCCGTTTTCTGTTAAACCGGGGAGATTCTCAATGGTGGCTGCATGTAAGAACAAACACAAATCTCAAAATATCCTGTTTTTGCACATCCACGAGGCGGTTTTTGATTAGATTTCTTTTTCTTTCTCTCGCAATGAAAATAGGTTTTCAATCGTAGTAAACTGGCTAATAGGGTTGGATAAAACACATTCGATGGTCATTTGCGAGATCTGTGCATTAGCAGACATTTGATATGCCGGATTATGTCAGAGAATCTCTTTAAATGCGTATAGAATCCCGCCAATAAGTTTGTTTGACAATTTCGCTGTTGATTTTTTTGCTGAAATTGAATACACTAAGCTCAGTAAAAATGAAACATAGTAGCTTCTTTACATGAACTTACGCCTTTTTTGCAAATGAAATTGCACGGAAAAGAGTACATAAGACGCCAATTTAATGTGCGAGATTGAAGATTTATGTCATTTGATAACACCCACAATTAAACATTTTTTGTAAAACGACAATTAGCAGCTTGAGAAATGATACTAAAAATGTAATATAAGTCGTTGCAAAGGTTGAGCTTGGTTACAGTAACAGCAGGAGTAGTATTAGTGATGGTGCTTGAAGTTTCAAAACTGCTCAGAGTTTGCATATGCATAAAGGAAACAACTCCCTTTCCTCTAAGAAATAACGGCATCGAATTCGAGTGGATGTACACTAACTGGTACCTAAAAATAAAACATATTCATTTTGTATCCAACAGATAGCAAATGCTCAGTTAAGCATATCTCAATAACTACATAATTTTGAATAAAATATGACAATACATGGAAAATTAATATTGCGTGGAACAACTAATAAAACTCGATACGGAAGTAATACTTTATTTAATTCAATCAGACAACTACAAAAGTTCATTAAAGAATCTATTGGTTTCAAATCGAAAGGACCAGTTTAAACAGTGAAGTGCTACAAGTGGTAGTATTTGTTAATGAAAAGGTTGAAGTTGCAGCTATGACATTAAGTAAACTTGTACGTTCGTATCATGCCAGCAAGTTCTGGACGAAGTTGACGAACAGATAGCTAAGTATAGATGGTTACAGACGATAGACAATACGACAAAGTCGTTATTTAGAGTTGACCAAAATGTTTTTGGCGGTGCATGCCGTGTAACAAAATTTGGGGTTGGCGGACGTATTAGAGCTGTGTTAAAATATGGGTCTTTGGGGATGCAATACATTAAAATAGGCAGTCTTAACCGTGGCACATAATTATTATATTGTCTTAAGGACATGACTTACCCCACCACCAACCACCCTCGTAATAATAATGGCAGCAAACAGCTCGAAAATAACACCAAACTATCTGTTTTGGTTCAGGACCGTTCTAGTTATCCTTGATAAACGACAGGGAATCTATTATATTACCAAAGTTTATGTTAAAACACAAATGAAGTTTTCACTCAAGTCAAGAAGCTATCAGTCATATAAATATCATCAGTTGGCCCAAATCGCTTGTAACGTTGTACTAATTATTGCCCTTTCCCGAGGAAACTGCTCTCCCCTAGTTTTGTTTATTGGGGTTTAGTACCCAAGCCGACGACAATGGCACACTACTCTACCAGACAATACTGTAGGATCACAGTTTCCAAGGCAGAGGGTAATAACTGATCAGTACATCACTTGAAGTCGTGTGACGTCATATAACGTCAAAGCGTTGATATAGTGCCCACATGTATAATTCCCACAGTCAAGTATAGCATCCCGTTGTCAAAGGGAAATTGATGCTTTCCTAAAATAGGTCAATGTAGTCAACCAGTCAGAACTCGAGAATTGATCATGTGATGTACTGAATATTTGTGTTAGCTTATCACAGCTGTGAGATAGGAACATGTGTGGGTTTTATATCACAGTCCTCATCATGCACTTTGAAGAAATCAGGTCTTCTGAAAGAGCAGACGTTGATATACAGAAACAAATTACAGACAAGAATACATGTATTAACATTTTGATTTTACGATATAATGATCTTGACATTTTCTTAGCACCTTTGCCCACTGTAGTGGTTACTTGTAAGCATGTTCCCTTGCAGAAGAGAGAGAGAGAGACAGAGACAGAGACAGAGACAGAGATTTTAATGGCCAAGATAATAACTCTATACATCTGAGATTTCACATGATAACTAAATATGTTTTGTAAGCCAACTCTTTATTTCATTGATATTTTTCCAATCGATAATCATTTACTATCATAATAAATTGTGTTATATTAAGCTCACTGTGTGTGTATATATATATATTATATTATATTTATTTTATATATATAATGTCGACGAGTATTTACAGACCTATCATTGGGATTTGCAAAAATTATATTATTTCATGGGAGATGAGACAGACGTCGATGAAATGAGCAGTACCTCAAAGAATCAATAGCAATGCTACAAGGATGCATGCAGAAAAGAATATATACTTATACTTTGATAAAGGCTATTGTTTCTTCTTTTTTGAGTCTGGAAATAGCTAAATGTTCTGAAACGGATAGGTGGGGAGAGAGAGAGAGAGAGAGAGAGAGAGAGAGAGAGAGAGAGAGAGAGAGAGAGAGAGAGAGAGAGAGATTTTAATAGCCAAGATGATAACTCTGTACATCTTAAATTTCACATGATAACTAAATATGTTTTGTAAGCCATTAAGCCATTTCTATATTTCATTGATATTATTCCAATCTATTGTCATTTACTACCATACAAAAATATTTGTGCTGTATCACTGTGGAGAGAGAGAGAGAGAGAGAGAGAGAGAGAGAGAGAGAGAGAGAGAGAGAGATTCCTCTACAAATCTATAAATGGCAATTTAACATTAATTCTCAAACAAATTACCATTATATAAATAGGACCGAATTAACGATTCAACCAGCTTAATTGATATTCAAATTTCAGATATCACTTTTCTTTAATCTGGTTGATTCTAAATGACTTTACATGTCTAGTAAGTTTTAACAGAGATACTTTTATTTTGGTGTTACAAATTGCTGTATCTACTTTGCAACGTTTGGAAATACACGAATGCCCAGGTGAGAGTGAAAAGATGAGAAATGCCCAGGTGAGAGTGAAAAGATGAGAAAGATGCTTCTCAAAAAAAATGTTTTCATATAAAAAAGGAAAGACTTCATATTTGTTCCCACTATTTCGACAATCAAAATTCAATCATTACATTTATTGATTCATCTTGATTCCAATTTATTTGCGTGTTCAGTGATCTTAAACTGATCTTTTTACTCTGGTATTAAGAAAGGCTGTCGTATCTTCTTATTTTGAGTTTGGATTATGGGTCAAAAGAGGAAAAGGGTTCTCCATAAATGATGACTAAACGATAGACAAGCATTACGAAACAATGAATTACAAAGAATTGAGGCCCAGTCTGAATATATAAAACAAAGTTGAATAATTCAATCTGATTATTAAGATTAATTTCCAGTTTTTTTTTCATGTCCTGTTACCTTTAACCGATTTATACCTCAGCTCAGTAAAAAAAAAATGTCTGTATGATAAAGTGTTTTTATGGTACTTCTTCTGGTCTTGTAAACTTCATTCTAAAACCATAAATCAATCGATCAAAGTTACATTACACAGAAAGTTAGGAAGGTCAATGGATAATAAATCATCCTTCTATTTAAAGAGATCTTTTGCCCAAATTTAGTGTTGTGTAAATTATGAATTACTCTCTTGGTAAGAGATAAGTGTCGTTTCATATATTAATAATTGACGAAAAAAGTACTAATTATCATGGGGAATGGAGTATAATTAAATATGTTCTACATTTTGAAAGTCATATCTAAACTACCATCTTTCATGAAATCACATACATAACTACATAGATCTTTTGTTTCTTATCTTACCTCATTTACACTTACGCTCATCAAATATGTTTTTTTTTTATCTCAACACAAGTGAACTTCTGAGAAATTACCAACCTCAAGAGATCAGACGTTACTTGATAGGGTATAAATTGCGATTAAGCTGAAGCTCAACATGATGCCATTGCTACAGAAACAGATAGACACTTTAATATAAGTATTTTATCGTTGATAATGAGAGAGAGAGAGAGAGAGAGAGAGAGAGAGAGAGAGAGAGAGAGAGAGAGAGAGAGCAACCATGATGCCTACGAACGTGAAACAACTTTTTTTTTCTTCTGAAAATAGATACACTAGCAATGTATCCGGTTGTATGTCGGAAACTATATTAAAGGATACTAGTCAGTTTCACAGCTTATCAGTCGTCAGATATGACACATGGTCTTTGATATATTCCCAATTTACTCTCTAGCTCATTAAAGGAGATTAACTTGAATCCTAAAGGTTTTAGTAGCACGTATTACATGATGTATTCGAGAAAATTTACGTACCTATTTTGATCAGACCTTGATTTATGCGAACTAAATTTAACAGGAGATAGAACATCATGGAACGGAACATAACTCGAAGCCATCATATTTCAAGAGGTTTTAGTATAATTTAGGCCCGTATTTGAGAGAGAGAGAGAGAGAGAGAGAGAGAGAGAGAGAGAGAGAGAGAGAGAGAGAGAGATTATTATATGATAAGAGTGACCTTTCTTCAACCACGTTCTCGTTGTATCAGAGAACACTTAAACTAAGTATATATAAAAGGGTAACTGTCTCCCAAAAATATTTATCACGGCATTCGTAAGACAGACACTTCAATGGATGGCTTTCTTAATTTAGTTGGACTTTGTGCAACTCAGATAAGAACGCCTTGAGTAAATGGATTGAAACATTCAGTTAGAAAAATTATTTCTCTCGAATGATTATGCTTTGATGGGAGATAGGAGGGGAGCGGTTAATAAATCAGGGGGGAAAAGAAGATACAGAGCTAACTGTGCTAGAGAAAATAAGAGAAAATTCAAGCTCCAGCAGAGTTTATCATAGTTCTAGTTTGCTCTGAAGTTCCTGGCCGTGACAGATATTTGCATGAATATTTTGAATCGAATTTAAATCGCTACCCAAACAAAACTTTTAAAATATCTGTTATGAGATCGTTAGGTCAGAGGAAATTAGGAATAAGTTCATCACATAAGCTATATCAATGTGTCTGTATTGAAATTAAATTTGATGCTCGTATGAATTTCAGAGTTGTCTGTAAAAAAATGGTGCCATTAATAAATAAACACCATTATAATATGGCAAGAAACGGTGTTTACTAGAAAACATAATCTTAAGTTACCACCTAATTCTCAACCACCATTTGTAACTTCATATAAACTCTAATCTTCGTTATACTGTTATAGTATATCACTGTCTTTAGAAAACATGAGAACACGCATGTAATTCGTACTATGCCAATTTTATGTGACTTTTTCAGAGAGAGAGAGAGAGAGAGAGAGAGAGAGAGAGAGTTTAAATTAATATGATAAAGAAAATATAAACGTGTATTCCTACATATATTATAATAATTTCTTATGCATACATTAGTGATAACTAAAGTGCGTCTAAAATCTATTTTTAAAGTTATTACTCGAATCGTAATTTGTGTAAATTATCTAAAGTATCTTTTTTCAACATCAACTTTATTTACATATTAAAACATTGAAAGAAATTATAAACCACGACGTATACTACTGATAAAAAGTAATACAATGAACAATGTATACTTACAAAAGGCATTCACAGAACAATAGGAAACAAAAGCCTTCCGTATGTAGTGTTTGTGTATTTCTCAGTCTGTATGTAAGTTTGTGTATTTCTCTGTCTGTATGTAGTGTTTGTGTATTTCTCTGTCTGTATGTAAGTTTGTGTATTTCTGTATGTTTGTTGTGTTTGTGTATTTCTCTGTCGGTAAGAAAACTGTTAAAATCGAAGGCATGCTAGCATCGATACGATATTAGCAATTCATTATCAAAGACATTACTTAATTATGAGAGAGATGTGTTAATGTTCATCATTCGATTCCATAATCCATTAGCCATATTGTCAAATTGTTTAATCACTTTGCGGCTATTCTCCACATTTCGCGAGATAATGCATGGTTTGAAAGTGAGGAAGCATAGTTTCAAAGTCAGTGGTGCCCTCTCTGAAAGTAGGCACCATGTGTCAAATTTCTTACTCCGTACTCTTGCAAAATAAGTCTCCTTGAGAGATAAGACTTTGAATGGTACCAGTACGTCCGAGAAAATATAAAAAGACTTAAAACATGAATAAATGATATAAATAAAATTAAAAAAGACCGTTGACTTGAATATCGTATTTGGGAGTGTTGAAGGGAGGTGTGAACAAATCATACATTATTTATTGAAAACCGTAGTAAAAATAAACAACACCCACTAGTATCCGAAATTCTAGGAGGCCATTCATCATTGTTAAAATTGTAATGAAATATATTATGCAACTAATCTATAATTAAACACATAAAAATTGCTTTCTAAGTACACATTGGTGGGTAATATCAAGCCACTTGCTACATATTTAAAATGAATTCACCTCCATCAATGCACAAAGGGCGCTTGCAAGGAGATAAAATATGGATCGGTTTCAAGTACCACTGGATGCGACTATATGTATGGCTGTGGAAATAACTATTAAATGAAGCGTTAGTTAAATTGTATGTCTTTTCCATTAGTTTGGAAATATGTGTGTGTGTGTGTGTGTGTGTCTGAGAGAGAGAGAGAGAGAGAGAGAGAGGGAGAGATTTATCTTGTGGAAGATTTTGTGTACTTATATGTAATGATTGCCGTGAAACATTCTTTTTTGTCTCATACTTAGTTTATGATTACGCATACAATTTGCATGTCGTAGCGAGTTGCATAACAAAATGTCTAATATATTGTTTCTTAACATACCCCTCCTCATACTCATTGTTTTAAATAAAATAGCTCCAGTATAGTAGGAAAATCTTTTATCGCTACAAGAAAAGACTAAGTGACAGTCATATCCAGTGTAGACTGAATGTTAAAAGTTTGTTTACCTCCACTGGTTTTTAAGACAGTCTTTGGTAAAACCTGTCTTCCGCATTGGAAATCACTTGAGCTATTGGTTAAAACAATCAAATAATTTACACAATATATTACTCGAGCTATAAATCCAATTGCTATGAGAACAAGAATCGGATATTGATGATAAATATTTCAGATTGGTGCGTAAAAACTGGAGAAACGTGAATTACACCGCCATACTGAAAGAATACTGTGAAGAGTTGGAAAATAAATCGTGTTCAAGATGTTATGCAAGACACAACTACTACTTTTACGTTGTTCCAAATACTTCTATGTTGTTCCAAAACGTGTTCAAGATGTTATGCAAGACACAACAACTACTTCTACGTTCTTCCAAAACGCGTTCAAGATGTTATGCAAGACACAACTACTACTTCTACTTTGTTCCAAAACGCGTTCAAGATGTTATGCAAGACACAACTACTACTTCTACTTTGTTCCAAAACGCGTTCAAGATGTTATGCAAGACACAACTACTACTTTTACGTTGTTCCAAATACTTCTATGTTGTTCCAAAACGTGTTCAAGATGTTATGCAAGACACAACAACTACTTCTACGTTCTTCCAAAACGTGTTCAAGATGTTATGCAAGACACAACTACTACTTCTACTTTGTTCCAAAACGCGTTCAAGATGTTATGCAAGACACAACTACTACTTCTACTTTGTTCCAAAACGCGTTCAAGATGTTATGCAAGACACAACTACTACTTCTACTTTGTTCCAAAACGCGTTCAAGATGTTATGCAAGACACAACTACTACTTCTACTGTGTTCCAAAACGCGTTCAAGATGTTATGCAAGACACAACTACTACTTCTACGTTGCTCCAAAACATGTTCAAGATGTTATGCAAGACAAAACTACTACTTCTACGTTGTTCCAAAAAGTCAGTATGAAAATACATTGAAATCATAAATAGGATGAAACAGAATCAGTTTGAAATTTCTATTTTCAAACTGTTTTCTAAAATTGTCGTGTCTTTATTATAGGGCAGTTAAATACATAATGTATACATGAATGCATGAATACATACATACATACATACATACATACATACATACATACATACACACACACATACATACATACATACATACATACATACATACATACATACATACATACATACATACATACATACATACATACATACATACATACATACATACATACATGCATACATACATACATGTAAGTACGTACGTGGATAGGGACAGACAGCATGGAAACCCAAGGAACAAACAGACAGAAAATTAGAGAAAATGTGTTTCTTTGGGTGCTAGGTATGTTTCTGAGTGCAATGGAATAAATCATATTTGCACAGTCATTTATAATTTAGTTTCTCACGTTTTATATCTATTATCTTTTATCTTTATTTAATGACTAAGAATAGTATAACTAAAGATATGGAAACAAGGATTTACCAAGGAAATTTTCCTTCTTTACCGTTTTCAGTCTTACACGAGTTTTCTTTGATCTTCATCGTCCTTCATCTTCTTCATTTTTAGTTCCACATCACAAAGACATTATAGCACTGTTTACATTCAGTTTTTAAATATACGAGCGGCCCAACTTGGAGAAGAAAACATATCATTCATGCAAGTATTGCATGTTTCAGTAGTTCTATTTATTTAACGATGTAGTGCATTCTTATCGTCGATCAGTCATAGACTAAATCCCTACACTTGTAATTATTAGTATTGTTAGTAGTAAATAATGCATATTGAAAATGTAATGATGTATATTTCCTCTACGCCTTTATGTTATAGTAGGGATGTAACGACGAGTTTTGGTTCTGTATTTTAAACTCTCATATCCTGACTACAAGATGGAAACGGTGCTGATCATTTATGAGCAAACACAACTTTTGACCTGTTGGAAACTGAAAACATTATAGCAGACCTGTTGAAAACTCAAAACGTGATAACAGACCTGTTGGAAACTGAAAACATTATAACAGACCTGTTGGAAACTGAATAAATTATAAAAGACCTGTTAGAATCTGAAAACATGATAACAGACCGTTGGAAACTTAAAACATGATAACAGACCTGTTGGAAACTGAAAACATGATAACAGATAGGGGCTTAAAATTTAAGTATGCAAGTTAAATATAACTGTTTTAAAAAGCACTTGTGATTAGAAAGTGCCTCCTGCCTTCTTTCTGATAATCTAATTGTTTTAATTAATGCGGACACACACTAACAAATGATGACGCCATCAAACGACTGGTTACCATAGTGAAGACGAGCCATGCACCATATGATCTTTCATTGTAGACATAATTCATTAGACTTCGTTATGTTGGCTAATCTACACATTTAATGATGTTGATAATGCAACTAATTCATGCAAACGGACTGGTAATTGAGCAAACATAAGTGTATGATTGCTTAATTAGTGAGCAATCAAGCTCTTTGCCATTCTCAACATTCGTTAATTCGACATTGGTCAACATTAGAAACTCCTGGATCAATAAATTTGACTTACAAGAGATTCTTTTGGTTGCATTTTGTAAGACGATCTTTCTTTTGATATTCAGCTGCACGATACTTCAGGAAGCATTTTACTTAGAGAATCATAGTAATGAACGAGTCGAATTCAAATCATCTAATAGTGACATTGGGACGGCGAGATGACCAGTTGTACACTTTGCTTTGCCAACCTTTGTGTTAATAATGGGTGAGAGTTTTACATTTTATCGCTTGTGTAGAAATAGCTTAGCGTTATTTAGTTGAAAGATCGCAAGTACAAATGCTTATGGAACAAAATATATCTCGTATAAATATCTTATAACTGTACACAAGATCTGATGACCAATGCAGGTTCTGTCACAACATTAACATTTACGCGAACGATATATGGAATATTTCAGAATATTAATGGTCAGCTTATAAGCACGTATTACTTGCTAATGGTCAAATTGCACTGCCTATTTACTTTCAGACACTCTTGCACACCAGCAATGAACACTAAAATATGTAGAGCTTTTACCCAGATAAATGTGTAGATGATAAGAAAGGTTCGCATAGTGTGATTAGTGTGAGGCATATCAAAGATATCATTAAATAGATAAACCTCAAGACTCAGACAGTAGCAAAATTGTAATATAAAACAGCAAGGAGTCATTCTTCACTTTAATGAAAGTCTACAAGGTAATTTCCCGTTACGTCATTTAAAAAAAAAAAAAAAAAATAACAACAACAGAAAACAACAAACATCGTGTTTCTTCGCATTCATTTGTGCGTCATCAAAACAATCAAATATATTTTTGCTTTAAACTGTCTGGAAAACTTTTTGTAGGAATGAGTGGAAGTCGGAACTACCTCGGCTATTTCTGCAAGACAAAATTATGCCTCGGATGTATGTCGGCGCAGTAATTTAAAGAACAATCATACATTTTATTCGCCGGAAATTTCTTTACAAAAAAGGAACCCAATCTATTCGGATCACCTCGGCTATATCTACGATTGGATTGACTGTAGGATTAACCGAGAAGTTACGAATGACAAAAGTAGTTCGACCATTCGTAACATCTCGGTCAATCATTGTTTCTTAAATAGCCGAAGTAGTCAGGATGGCAGCTATTAACATACGTTCAAGGTATGATCCGTGTTATTGTCCTCGAATTTGCGAATGGAGTGAGTGGGTGAGTTAGCCAAAACTTAAGAAAGAGTTGCAACATTTGAAAGTCTTTTGCATCCTCGTTGAACTCGTTATTGTCTAAGAGTCGTGAACATATGTGAGATGATTCATTGTTCGATTGTTTTATTATATACTAAATAGTTACAATAAATTTATTACAATGTATAGTATTATTCATGTATTTTATAAATGTCAAAGTATACAGTGATGTATTCTACAAATAAAAATACTGATTTCCGCATAATTCAACGTAGTTTGACTTTAGTTCTTCTGTCAGCTGATATAATACTTAGGGTCAGCAACGTACGTTATAACAGGGATAGCACAGATATACATTTTAACTCCTTTGACGCAAGTGTTGGCAATTTTTTTTTAATTGTTGGCAAGGATTAATTAAGACTATGCCCAAAAATACCCAGCAAGTATCGGGGAATCTGTTGCTATTTAAAGCGCTATTATGTAGGTTCTTTTCACAAACATTGGCTGACAATCTAAGTAATAGCGCCTTTACAAACTGTCAGCAAATGTTTGTAAAAACAAGGACATCTATAATAACGCTTTAAATACCAACATATTCTCTGATATGTGAATGACTTGACAACATTTACTTTAAAACTTTTTTAAAATTTGCATCTAAGAGGGTACAAATGTACCTGTGTGCAATCGGGTTGTGATGTAGGTTGCTGGCTCTGACGATTGCAAGAAAAACGACCATTTGATGTCCCAAAGTAATACTAAAAGAGCATTCTGCATATTCCAAATACCCACCAAAGTCACTGGAGCGTGAAAGATATGTCACTGTGACCTTCTTTTGCATGTAATGAGCGTAACCCTCCAAAGTGAATACAATGAGCGTAACCCTCCAAAGTGAATACACCATCAAGGTTTGTGACTGTACATGCAACAGTGTCAGAGAAAGACAAAAAGCAAACAATTAACGTGCACGCCTACGCCAACAAATACAAGGCCATCAGAAAAGTGATGTATAATGTCTCACCTGTGCTTCGCAGACGCGACAAAAACTGTAGAACTTAATCATCGCATACAAATTACATGTAACTCACGACTGCTTGCATCTAAGACCCTATCCAGTTGTTTTCCTGCTGCTGCATGTAGCCAAGCTGCACCGAAATGGCGTCTTTAATGCGCTTTTTCAGTCTTACGTTTTGATCAGCTATAACCACATATAGTGTAATATCACGAGATTCCATAGATAAGACAATACAAAATATAAGGATTTTTTTCATGACTAACATTTGTATTAGAAATACACATTTTAATAAAGAGATGAGGCGTGTTGTTGAAATTAACTTATGGCTCTTAAACAAAGAAACTGGGGTAGAATAAGAATTGTTCTTTGCTTTGGATCTATCTAACTATATATATATATATATATATATATATATATATATATATATATATATATATATATATATATATGAAAAGTAATGTTTCTATTTCTGAGACAATACCGGATATATCACCTTCTGATGCAAAGACGTATTACATGCAGCTTAAGAAAACAAAAGTAACTTCTTTTCTTGACACAATTAGAAAAGGATTTGTAAATTCTTTATGTTTTCTTTCTAACACGAAACCACGCTTCGTATCACGTTATCTTCTATGCATCACGTTTCGAAGGCAACATGAAAATAAAAGTTGGTCATCATAAAGAAGGAAAGAAGCGATTGTCCTTCATTGTGCGGAGTAGGATACGTTGGTTGACGATTGAGAATAAGTGTATATATGCACATGTATTTATGAAAAGGATTCTATTTCAATGAATGCATATGAATTGAATCATTGGAAGTAAATAACAGCGAGTATGGCAGAATATACTTTGATTGTGCTATTTGATCTATGGAGCGCACAATCCATTGTAAACACTGCGGGATTTTTTGCAAGCCGTACTCAAGCTGTAAGTGTAATTACCGTTGATTTTGCTGAAATGTTCTTCCTGTATGATCCTTTGAATGATATGATATTGATTTTGCAGATATCTCTATGGGTATGTTGGATATCTTGCTTCCCAAGAGACAGATTGTGCAAACAATAACATAGATAGGTCTTCATTCATGTTGTCGTTAATTATAGACTGCACCATGTCTAGGTACTGCACCGCATTAGTTTATAAGACGCAAATGAAAGATCCTGTTTCCTGCAACCTGCCGTTTTGTTAGTAATACTCCTTTGATTTGTGACACCCACTTTGAGCTTTTTCTATTGGGCTGCTAAGTATGATATCTTTCTGAAATATGTTAGAAATTCCTGTTGTAATTTCTTGTCAAGCTCTGTGATGTCATTTTTGCTTGCATGTCTTATCAGCATGATTCCTTGAATCGATATAGTTAAACTGAGATTTATAAACAAAATTAGGGTCTAAATCTGGCATATATATATATATATATATATATATATATATATATATATATATATACATTTCACACATTTGTATGGGTCAGTCATTTATTAATGGAATAAGAAATGGGTTTTGAAACGTGAGTGTATTTAGTTATAACGTTACTAGAAAGACATTACGGCATACAAGCTCATGGAAATACAATTATATAGTACGCCTCTGAAAGTGTCAGCCCCAATAATTTAACTAGCTTTAATCCTAATTGCATAGTTTTGCTGCATGCCCTACAACAGTTCCAGCTCGGGAAATACACAGGTAGATCGTAAACTACGTAGAAACTGTCAAGATGCTCTTTTCTCCGTTTTATACATGTGTTTGTCTAGATGTTTGCTTTCCTTTTTATACGAAATGGCCTATGTAAAGCATTTCGATTATCCATTTTCTGGGTGTTAGACTTGATCATTTGCTTTTGAAACCATACTGTAGCTTGTAAAGCTCTGGGTTATTGCATTTACTCCTATTTTACTCCTATCTCGTTCCTGGATCTAAGTTTTTATGTTTGGTGCTTTACGGCACAGCAAAACGCGAAGGTTATATTGTGCCCAGGTGACGTGCATTGCACCAGCTAGACATCATATGAAGTCTTTTAGCGAAAACCCCATGTTTAAATGACCATTCATTCAGGACGAGTAGCAATAACAAGATTTTCAAGATGGCCACTGTGGCAATCATATTGGATGTCAGATCGGCACCATTTTCATTTAGGATCAAATAGACACCATAAGACGTCTTCTGGTGACAACCTTATGTTGATATGACCATTCATTCGGGTGTAGTAGCGATAACAACATTTTCAAGATGGCCGCCTTGGTGGTCATATTGAACCTCACATTGGTACCATTTTCATTTACGACCAACTAGACATCATGTAAAGTCTTTTAGTGGAAACCCCATGTTGATATGACCATTCATTCCAGAGGAGTAGCGATAACAATATTTTCAAGATGATTCCAGCGGTGGCCGTATTGGACGTCAGATAGGCACCATTTTCATTTAGAACAAACCAGACACCATAAGAAGTCTTTTAGTGAAAACCCCATGTTGATATGATCATCCATTGCGGAGGAGTAGTGTTAACAAGATTTTCAAGATGGCTGCCGTGGCGACCATTTTGGATGTCCGAGCAGCATTTACAACCAACTAGACCATGGGATGAATGTGTGTGTAAAGTTTCAGGGCAATTATCCAAGTAGTTTAGAATAGTAGCGATAACAAACTTGTGCTAACGGACGGAAGGACGACGGACAACAGACCATCCCATAAGCTCTTCTGGTCTATGACCAGTAGAGCTAATACCAACTTGTACTTTATAATATCTATACAATCTGTGAACTGCATGATTTATGGCGTATACGTTTCCATATCTTGTTTAAAAGCTGAAAGCTTAGAGAAGGGGTTGATTTATAATAAAATGATATATTTAAATTTTGCTCAGGCCACAATACTGATATTTTCTTCGAAAACATTTGAATCAGATCTTATATCACAAATACCAACGACAAAATGTACCTCAGTTGGCAATGATTTAATTTATTTGCAGATGCACTATTACCAGGACCACGTCTGCAGTAAGTCAGTTGTCAGAATCAACGAGTTATATCAGATGTCAGCATTGAAACAAATAAGTCTGTACCGGTATGTTCGTCATAAAAATCCAAATTTAACTCGAACATATGATTTTCACCAAATAAAAAAATAGAAAAGATAAGGAACTGTAATTTGCGAGGACTGTAACGTAAACTGCTCATATACAGGTGGAAACCAAGTGTGAAAAATAAGGGCTGCAAGATAAATTAAAGAAGTAACTGCAGCGCGAAAAAGCTGTGCAACTGAAACCGTATCTACGAAAGAATAAGTAATAGCATTAAAAAAACTGTGTCGCTGTACTCTGATCATGACTAAGCCGTATGTATAAAAGTATCAAACAGCCTTAATTTTGTGGGATTGGTTTACTCTTTTGTCCACGCATACACACAGCATGAACATCGTTTTAGTCATACTTGACTAAGAATGGATAGCAAAACATCTTGAGCACGAACATAAAACTCAAAGTTAATGTCCCAAAGTTTTATTAGGGTGTATTAATAATTGCACTAAAAAATAAATTAGTACAACACTTTCTACACTTTTCTAAAATTGGAGCCATCTTCTAAAATAATTTTAGTCAAATTATTAACAGCAATTTCGGGGCTTTGCACTTGAACTAAGGTTATGTACTCAGTGAGGTTTAGAATAAGTGATCCGGTGTGCATGAAATCTGTGAATGAAACGACGCATGGAAAAAATACCGTTAACACACGACAACTTATAGCAACATCGCTCCATATGTCGCTGTGTCATTTTTTTAGTAAATGCATATACTATCTAATTAACATCGAAACAGTATTTTCCTCACCACCATCTTATAGTCAAGTCGTGTACTCCTTCTAGGCGCTAAAAGTATACATTTTAGCAAAGTCCAACATGCTGGGTGCAAATAATATTTTTAAGTGTAACGTACTTACACATGCGGTGAAATCCTCGAAACAGCTGAATAATATTCAGGCATGTTATATATATATATATATATATATATATATATATATATATATATATATATATATATATATATATATATATATACAATCGTTGTTTTAGTAAGGGTTAGATACAAGGAATTTTAATTAATTTACATCCTAGGGCATATGTCCAGGCGGAGAACTTTGACCGTTGACAGTCTCTGGTTTCAAATATCCAGGATGCTGAAATTATTTGTTCTAGTCAACTGACATTAACAACAAATAGAACCTAATATGCACCGAGAGTGAAATTATGTTGATAACACATCCATACTTAAGAGAAACATTTATATTTTCGATACAATTTTGAAAATATTTTGCTGGCTTGGTACATCAATAAAATGACGAAAGCTGTATAAAGCTGATGTTAATACTTATACTCATAAAGCTTCACGCTACTGATTTTATATTAAGTAAACAAGTCCAGAATGTCCTCAGTGACCATCCAGAATATTTTGGTAATCTAACAAAATGAGTTACCATCTATATCCACATACATTCCATTATGATTCCCAAAGAAACAGAATACAACGAAGGTCACACAATCCATGAATCCTGAGCTATTCCTGAACTTCGCTCAGTTCTTTTGAAGTTTACTAGGCACACCAGTATCTCATGTCATTCTATTCCTATTAAACATATTTCAGTTACATGGGCATTCGTATGTTGTTTTCCCCTCCTGTGCTTTATAGTGAAGTTATAAGGCTGGAGTGCCAAACACCATTTAAGGACAGGTTGATTCTTGCTTCGCATTTGATTCAACCATGTCAGTAGATTGTGGTCAATCATGACTTCAAATATTTTCCCTGATAAGTAATACCTGAACGAATATATCACCGAAACGATCGCAAAGCGTTCTTTCTCGATAGTCTTGCGCGAAAGATAATATATACGGCCATTGCCAACTTCAATATCATCACTCTGGTCAGCATCTTTTCTTTCGATGCTATTGTTGACGACACCTAATACATTTTCATTCTCACGTTTGCCAGTATTTTCCACAGTCTTCTCATCGTCGATTACCTTTGCCATCGACCCGGTAACGACAAATGTCCCTTTCTTGCTAAGGATATCCATCCCCAACAGAGCTCCCGCGGCTCAATTTGGGACAAGCCTTACTTGCCCAAGTCATTTTTAATGCATAGTGAACATTTACCACTGTCAATTGTGCCATAAATGGTTGACCAACTGCTTTGTATAACGTAGCCTTGTGCCCCTCCATCTTGCAACTCTCATCGGCGAGATCCTCTCTTATCAAGTCATATCTTAGCCAGTGTCCTTTACAAACATTATCCCGCGCCCATTCACAATTTCTGTTTCCCAAATAAGCCTTTCACCAATTGTTGCCTTAACAACACAAGCTGCGGGATTAGCACGATGATTTCCATTATCCGCTGGACAATACCATGCAATATGTCCCCATTGTTTGCATCGATACAGTTGCTTTTCTCTTGTTCGGATTGGTCGTTCTTCGATGTTTGTTTCACTTGCTACTGTACATTCTGAACATGATGTTAGTACTAGCATTTGTATTATTACGAAAACTATTATTCTGCCATTGTTGTTGTGTTGAGTATTAGTGGTAATATAATCTTCTGCGCCTGCGCCTGATCTTGTGGGAAGGCTTTCAGGAAAAATTCCTAACCGAGAGAGATAACTGGGTCACGATCATCAACGAAACGCTTCATGTGTTGACCAATCATGGCCATCAGACATCAATAAGTCTCAGTACTTTTCTTCTTCACACTCACCAACATAGCGAAATGCTCATGTGGTCGTTTTCCGGAAGGAAAATCAATCCTTTCCTGAGCTCCATGTAATCACCACACACCACAAGCTTGCGTTGCAACTTGTCTAGCATCACCTGCCAAAAATGTTATTTGCTGTAATACCTTCACACCAACAGACCACTTTAACTGCTTTGCAACTGCTTCAGACTCTGCTTGGAGGGTCATGATATTCTCTCCTCGCACATGATCATATGTTTGAAGCTTTACCTTAAAAGGCAATGAAGGTGAAGACGTTTTCTCCGCTGCGTTTTCTTTATGTTTTACTCTCTAGTTCAATTTTGAAACGCTTCATTTCACCATGTTCCATTCTTATGTTGTCTCTTTTGAACTCCAGTTTGTGAGGTTCCATTTCTAATTCAAGCTGCTTTTAGTCTTAACTCCGATTCTCGTTCATTCTTTGAGGCAGGCTTTCGTTTTGAATCCTTGGATGGCGGCATGTGCTCAAGGTCAGGGTCCTCTTCATACTCCTGAGTCTCTGTGTCCGTAAATTCTATTAGATTCTTTAATGCCGTTTTTCTTAGAGTGCTTGCTGAAGCATACGTTGCTCCCTCAACTTCGACGTCACCAGTAACAGACATACCGACAAACTGTTTGCATGTACTGTAAATTCTGCCTCTGTATCCACATAAACTTAAATAGTTTTTCTTTTTCCCTCTTTTTTGTGTGACAACTTTCTAGGCGCCTACGTGTACACTCGTTAGAGTGATACACACTTTGCACTTAGCAGTCAACAATTGTACGTTGTACAGTACAGCAACCAGTCACTGATAATAACACACACATAGGAGCGCTGAATCCACAACATCCAGAATAAAATTCCAACTTAATGAACAATTCCAAAATAATCAACGCAGAATTATCGGAATCCGTACCGCTGACACCAAAAATGTTACATTCAGGTCCAATGGACACACACAACCATGTAAGGGTCCTACAACATTATGTAAAGCTAAAGATGAAATCTGCGCACATGAAAAACATCCAGCCATCTAACTGCCTGCTCTCCGATACTATCGTTGTTTTAGTAAGGGTTAGAAATATGGAATTTTAATTAATTTAATATCTGTGCTTCATCCAAGGGCATAAGTCCAGGCTCAGAACTTTGTCTGTTGATAGTCTCTGGTATAAAATATCTAGGATTCTGAGATGCATGTTCTAGCCAGCTGGCACTACTAATAGATAGAGCACTTGATATACACTGAGTATGAACTGAGAGTGAAATTATGATATATATATATATATATATATATATATATATATATATATATATATATATATATATATATATATAAAAAACTACGTTATGGTTATAAAAATGTAAGACCTAATTATTCCATCGGCTTTCAATAATCCTACTTTTTGGAGAATGTACGCAGGCTAAACAAGAGCCAGCTTACATGGCACGCTTTTCTGGCGTACATCTTAAAGGTGAAACGATCTGCAGATACTTTCTTCATTTCATTTATATTAATTCATTTATTCCTAGTTCAATTTGTTTTCTTTTTTATTTGTTTTAAGTTAGGCCTAAATATAGCCACAAAATTATCATTTAGCATTTTAAACTTGACTTCTATTTAACTAGGGTCCACGTTGTATCTACGTTGTTTTTATTTTATTAATTTTTTTATTTTTCACACCTGTGAAACTTCTTTGATGTTTTTTCTTCTGTCGGATCACAAGGCGTCGATTATCCGGACCTATGATTCGAGGTCAAGAGGTAGAATTGTGAATAAAAGAATCGGGGATAAATGGATCCGATATCGTACTTTTGACTGTATATGTATATATTAACGTTGTATCATGCTGAAGAGCTTGATGGAATGATAACATAGGTATGATGGACTGTCATTTTGTATGTGGTCTTGTTAACACAAGTGTTATGGGCTTTGATCAAGGTAAACTCCGCTGACATGGATTCTATTCCCACCTGTGCCTAGGTAAGTGATTATTTTAATCACCTGTCAAGTCACCATTGATCGTTAATTACGTTGGTTTGGACAACAGAATGCCTTTATTCGAGTCTTTAAACTAGCTTCATTAGCTTGTGATTTCTGATTGATAAATTACATATTGTCATAGCGGCACTCACTTAGCGACCATCGGATGTAATAATAAACTTTTTTTGTATCTCCCTCTTTCTTAATTACATTTATGTTTACTTTAAAAAGATATTTAGTTTTTCATAATACCCTCGTAATTATAACTGTATGAGATTTTTTTCGATTGCGTTTGATTCTGATTTATGTTACTCTGTGCTATGTTGGAGCTGTGATCGGCAACTTAGTTTCATTTATATCTTCATGTCCATGGTAATAAGCAAAAAGTTTGTTGATACGGTGGTCGTCCGTACATGCGAATAATCTGTATAAGCGGCGTCCGAATAATCGAAGTTGAAAACATGATCTACTCCCACTAATATTAATCTGCTTTACAGAGGTTAAGTACGCCAAAATATCCACTTTTAGGACCCAACCTGCATAATTTACTTATTCGTTTATTATTTATAAATTACTCAGATAGGACACCGGTCATGTCAGTCAGAAACATCTGAAAGTGTGTGTGTGTGTGTGTGTGTGTGTGTGTGTGTGTGTGTGTGTGTGTGTGACTGTTAGATTTAACACGGTCAATCTGTCACTAATGCTACTGTCTTATTAACTTCTGTCCAGCGATATCTTTATGGAGCTATTATTTTTTTTCTCAGAAGGTTTCTTAAGCATGACAAAGTATCGAAGTAAAAGTTTAAAAAAATTACCCCCAAAATTGTGTCTTCTCCGATATGTCACATCAAACCTAAGTCACAGGCCCATTCAACTTCTGAAATTATGATATTGAGAACCCTTTGTGTAAAGTCAACTGTCTGAAATTATGATACTGGGAACCCTTTGTGTAAAGTCAACTGTCTGAAATTATGATACTGGGAACCCTTTGTGTAAAGTCAACTGTCTGAAATTATGATACTGGGAACCCTTTGTGTAAAGGCAACTGTCTGAAATTATGATACTGGGAACCCTTTGTGTAAAGGCAACTGTCTGAAATTTGAACATCATTGCTTAGCCTACATATACCTCCGGCGAAAGTGAGAAACTGGATCCATCAATAATAAATCACTTAGCTAATGAAATTATTTACACCGATATAAATGGAGTTTACAACAGTCATTGAACAACCTTTCCAATCCCGCCTTATTTTTTGTATCATGAAATCATTTACACTGGAGGAAAATGAGTTTAGAGTAACTGCTACACTCTTTTATTGAATGCCACACACGACATGATGTAATCATTATTTT
Source organism: Margaritifera margaritifera (assembly GCA_029931535.1). Lineage (NCBI taxonomy): Eukaryota > Metazoa > Mollusca > Bivalvia > Unionida > Margaritiferidae > Margaritifera > Margaritifera margaritifera. Next base: position 2,503,168 of record JAQPZY010001562.1, read on the forward strand.
TACACTAACACTCAGTATTTGTCCATCCATATATACAATCGTGTATTTAAAGAAAGTTAGTCATTAGTGCACACATTACTTGAGTCGATAGCGTCATCTTCAGTTACACGAGCATGATTTACTCCATACGTCGATGACTTACTGACAAAATTCCTTCCGTAATAGTAAAATCTGTATACGAAGTTAACAAACGAAATATGGTATAAAAATATAAAATTATAAAAGAACATTTAAAATTCTTTTTCTTCCAGTCAATCAGAGTGAGGATTTTAAATCCCAATGTTTTGATGTCATCCAAATGACCGAATGTCTTATTGCATATTTACAGATTATTAAGGAAATGCGGTAGCTCTGAATCGTACTGAATAGCATCCGTTTTTGACAAAAACAATTTCTCGACCGAATTTCTCGGATAACCTTGCGCACAGAAAACGTTGCGACGTCGTCACGCATGATATCTAACAAGTGAAAATGATATAAGTTATATGGATGTATGTCAGTGTATTCAAATGCCAAGAATTCCTAGTATCCCTGATAGAGATGAAGAAAGCATGGCATGCTTCTTAAGAGCCAAATTTAAATATTTCACGAGTGAACGTTCCATGGAACAAATTTTCTAAATCCGTCTAAAATCTGTATCGGAAAAGAAAATAATATTTTAAATCATATAGTTTAAGATACTAGTATATCTTCTTAAAGTACAGTCAGGACTATCCTTCAGCCATAGCTTTTGTTTCAAACTTCTTATCCCAAATGAAATAACCAGACATTGCCAGATAATGTTATTACGTTGATAGGTTGAACGTACAAGCGTTTGCACATAGTTTGAACATACCTGACATTTATTGATAAGATATGGCTTCTTTCAACGTCTCGGTATTCAGACAAAAGTTTGAAATTGTATCAACAATTTTGTACCAATCTTAAGTACATTTAGAATTGTTCCCCCCCCCCCCCCCTTTTCATTTTGTTCATTTATTGACGAAAGAATACAGGTAGCTACGGGGGGGGGGGGCGGGGTAAATATAGAAGTTAACGTATTTATCTCAACTAGCTCTGCAAGGGTATAACGTTGTAGGGCATATAATGATTTTTCTTGCTTGCCTAATGTCCGTTTAGTAGTACTATCGCAAAATAATGTTTGACATTAAGATAAAATACAGACATGACCCTTCCCCTCTCCAGTAAAAATAAATAAATAGATAACAAAATACGATTTCATGATTATCTTCTCCCTGCAACAATGATAGTTTGATGGCTGGCAAATATAAGATTCCTTTACGTAAACAATATATAATTTACCCTTGCAAAAAATACCACCCACCTAGGCTGTTATCTTCATAGAGCATAGCGGCGGCTTCCTGTATCAAAGGTGACTGTGATCGACCATTTCATTGTGTGTGTGTGAAGGGGGGTGGGAGGGGATTCCCCTTCCCCCCCCCCCCAACACACACACAAAAAAAAAACAATTCCGGCTCCCAGAGAGCCTTGAACAAATATTATTGCTCTGATTTGTAGAAAAAAATAACTTATTATACCCATTATATCAGTTTTAAAAAATTATCTTAAAAGAAAAAATTCTGGCTCGAAATAAAATCTCACACACACCCTGAAAATTAAATGGTCTGTCCCTTATTTGTTAAAAAAGAAACCTAACAGTCTGCTAGTGAGTGAACACTGTGCATATGATGTATGCTTCTTCTTGTAATATAATTGAAAACACAGGAACAGTGCACAAATGTCCGGCAATAGTACGGGATTCTCATTTTGTTTTATTTGTTTGTTTGTTGTTTTTTTTTTAAACTGTAGCTGCTGCAGGAAGACATACGAAGTTCACACACATTCAGGTAGTATATGGTTACACCAGATGTACCCAGTTTATGTACATATTTTCTGGAAAAATTAGCATTACATTACCTGAATATCTGTGAATTTGCCTGCCACAATTAACATTCGCAGCAGGTGAAGCAATTTCTCAGAAAAAGGTAGATTCATTTTCATTTTCTGTTAATTTTAATCAACTGATGATATCAGTGACCATACAGCAGAAAATGACAATTCTTTAATGACTTTTATGATAACTTTTTTGTGCTAAATGCAATGACCACATTATTTTACTTTTATCCCAAATGTGGAGAAGCTTGCAGTGAAATCTGTATTTTCAGCTCAGTGGAACATTTTAAAAATTGTGTAGTTAGCCATTTATATTATGTGCGGAGAAACGTTCCCCAGATGTGAAAGAACATCCATAGTTGTGTTGAAGAGAACATTTATTTGTCCGAAGATCAAAGTACATGTGGTAGTCAAAGGTCACATGACATGTCAAGTCTTTGATGATATTAAATTCTAACTAATATATTTGTCCAGATATGCTTCATACACATACATCCCTTGTCAATGACAGGCTCTTCGTACGTATACATCTCTTGTCAATGACAGGCTCTTCATACACATACATCCCTTGTCAATGACAGGCTCTTCATATATATACATCCTTGTCAATGACACGCTCTTCATATACATACATCTCTTGTCAATGACAGGCTCTTCCTACATCCCTTGTCAATGACAGGCTCTCTGATACACATATATATCTTGTCAATGACAGGCTCTCCATACACATACACATCCCTTGTCATGACAGGCTCTCTCATACACATACATCTCTTGTCAATGACAGGCTCTTCATACACATACATCGTTTCTCAATGACAGGCTATACAAAGTTGTATGTGGCAGAAGCCCCTGACTGTAAGACCCACGTCTACCAATAGATCTATCTTTATATGCCCGACATTCAGCTTTTAATCTTTGACTTTCGGTTTCCACTTTTCAGATCTTTAATATGATAAGCAGGACTGTCAATGTGTTGATAATATTAGAATAAAGACTTCCAGCTTTACAAAACTTTGCAGGACTCGGGTATGGTCCTAAATCATGAAAACATATCATAGCATGAAATCCAGTGTCATTTCTAGCATACCTTTTTCATTATCATTTTATTATTATTATTTTTTATTTTTTTTTAATTTTTTTTTAGCATGTACCAGTCTCAGTCAACAGTAAATTCAAGCATTTTAATTAATTCTCCTCTTGTAAATTTGTAATAACCATTCTATGAGTGATGCAAATGATACATTTTTGACTTAAATTATAATAGTCAACCCGTCCAATTTTCCATTCACAATGTATAATACATTAGTTCCGTTACCGTATAATTTCAAATAATTTTGTTTCCAAGTTATAGATTGTGTGAATATTCTAGTATTTTGATAACATATGTAATGCAATTTTGTTGCACGATTTGTTGCGGTTTTCACACGTGAATCTTCCATAACATAACTGAGACATTGTAATGACATTTCTGGGTCTCCATACAACTCCACCTGCTTTTTGGGGATACTTTAACAAACGTCCATGTTATCTGTATTGTTTGTTTTTATTTATGACGAAATTTGCTTCCTGGAATATAGTTAAGATTCAGAAAAACAAGTACCAATTGTATGGAGAATGTCTTGCAAGAGTCGTATTTGAATTGTAAACTGTTATTTCTGAGAATGATATTTTCTTTCCTGACAGAGTCTTTGCAAGACAGAAGCTGAAAATATCTTGGAACCAGGGTCATTCCAGCACATATGAAGAACATCACTTGGAACAATTTTTCAAGTCCTTCAGTTGAGATAAAGTTCACTTTACTTTGTTTGTAAATTCTAATAAAATGTGCATGTGCCAATAATCCTGTGTGTACTGTTTTGATCCAGCTTAATGAAGTGAAGGCATGGACAATATTGTACTTGCGCATCCACTAAGAGGTGAAAAGGTAAGTAACCGCAGAAGTGAAACAGACAGATATCCGATTACTGGGCACAATTTAGGTGTACTGTGAATGCATCGTTACGAATTGGTATGGGTCGTTTTATATGTTGATGGATACATACACGATACTACATACATTATGCCGAGTCGGCGGAAAGAACGAGTTTGATATGGCGTGGGGATACGTTGAAGTGGTGAGGTAGAGATGTACTTATACACCATATTAAACAAGTTCTCCGAACAAAACACGAGTGTGGTTTTGTATTTATTACATACCCCTTCTTTTGCGCTTTAAAAATATTTTCGGCTAGACAGCATGAATGGAATTCAAAATAATTTAGATGTATGACAGTTTGATTCAGTCATTCTGTTTATTCAATCACAGAAACGTGCAGACGTCAGTGAAAACCCCTAGATAGTTCCAGTCTGGGTAAGCGACACGGAAATATGGATTTGATCATCGGTATCGAATACCAGATCAACCATGCAAGATTACAAGTGTATGCAATGAAAATAAAGATGCAACTTTATCCACGTAAGATAAAGACATATAGATGAAAAATGTCGAATACACTGGCCAAGAAATATTCTAGATAATTGCTGTATCAATCAAATGGCTGAGAAATATGCAGTCATATATAAAGATATACTATCAGGATCGACTAAATATCTGACTGACTGATTTTTCTGATAGATAGATAAATGTGAACTTTAGTTACTCGAAAGCAGTTAGGTAGACGTTTTGAGAAAATATACGGAATATACATACATAAGAACAAAGAAAAACAAATGTGTAATTAACATGCCGAAATATACATTACGTATCTAGAGACAAGGTGTATAATCATCACTAATTGTGCTCCAATTAATCTTTGTTTTTTAAAAGACACCGACGACTATTCGTTTGTTAAAGTTTTCCTAGTTTGTGTAAGAAGCCTTGCAGTTATATACTTTCACATTGAGCAAATGCTGTGATAGAATGATAATAAGTTTGGGTTGCTGTGATAGATGATGATAAGTTTGGGTTGCAGTGATAGATGATGATGAGTTTGGGTTGCTGTGATAAAATCAAGAAAGTTACATTGTTTTTTTCAGGAGATGTTTCATTGAAATGATAACTAGAAATATACATGTATTTATGGAAACAACCTCTTCAGTATCTGAGAAACTCGCCTAAACTAAAAACTTAACCTGACGTACAGACAGACGGACAACGGTAACACTATAGGCCCCTAAGGCATTCGTGCTGGTGCATACAACGGTGAAGATAGACCTTAAACGTAGATACCATATCCGCAACGAAGATGTCCATTTTACTACTTGAGAGATTAAATACTTCTTAGGTAATTGATAATCTAAAAGGCTTTCAGCGTTGTTTATATGTGGCGTCTGATAAATGATTGTTTCTAAAAGTGAATAGACTCAGTAAACGTTTATCCTCTGCAGATTACAAATTCTTCAATGTACCGCAAAATAGTAGGTTGTGGTATCCGCCTTATCTTTTGTTGATTTAAACATTATCAGATATGAAACCCCAGTGTATTAACTCGTACGCAAAATGCTACGCATGTCAGTTGCAAAGTATTTTTAATTAAGACAGTGTCATGTCTAGATAGAATGATACTTGCTTGTCAATGTTTCCGTAAAACTGGTTCATAGCCTTTACCTGAGTTATGCATATAAGGTTCACCATACGTCGAAAAGCGTAGATCCATACCTGTCGCCACATGATACGCCGACGGATCAGGGTCTGTTCTGATCGTTCTAGTTATAATTTGAAGTGTAATTTAGCTTTTTGTCTATTTGGCAGTATTTTAAAATCTATATATAATAGTAACTTCGAACGTTATCATATCATGTACATAGTATTGATGGGAATAAAAGTCAATAAAGAGCTGTCTTTAAGACAATAAACAAGTAGCATGCAGGTTCATTAGTGGTGACTAGCAAATAACACTATAACAGATGACAGCTTTCAGTTTGAATAAATAAGAGCTTTAGGAGAGTGTAGATGCTTTAATGACAGAGAATTGTCTTGAGCGTTGATAGGTATGTTAACTTGGCATGTAACTTTCTACTTAACTAATAGTTCAACTCATGGGCTAAATATCAAAAGAACCCATTTTCAACACGTCCTCGAAATAAAGATACAGAATGATTTAAAATCTATGATGAAATTTGAACGTAGTATGTTGTAATGTGTAATGTTTCCTTTGATCTTGATCATTTTATCATTCTGATTAATTGTTTCTCTATAGAAGTAATGAATTAGCAGTTTGAGGCTTTGGCCTACGCTATTATTATCACGTTAAATATTAGATAAAACTTTGAGTTAAATCAAAACCAGATAAAGAAGCAGTGTTTGCGTGTATATATGCAGCACTTTGCATTCAAATCGTACTAAACTTCCTGATACATTATCAGTTTTATAATTGTCTCTTTATATTGGTAACTATCTATAAGGTATAATTACAGCTTGAGGTGGCCAAGGAAATATATTCTTGAAATATGTCATAACATAACATGATTCTACCCTTGTCAGAACATCAGCAAATAAAATATCTTAGGAGTTGTTAAATCTATTCTTTATTGATCCTACCTATTCGGATTGATGGTAGCAGGTGTCGCTCTATCCAGAAGAAACAAAATAGTTATCATTCTAAACAATAGTTTGTTTCCGAAACAGACTACAACAATAGCTTTGAGAATCGCCTCTTATTGTTTCAGCTCGTTTTCCTACAAAATCGTTATATGAAACAGAAAGGATATCTTGATGCGATGCAGTGATCGTTTGGCAGCATACTTTTCTAGTATTTTTTTTTAACACTGGCATGCCTTTCTTGTTGTGATAGTCGTGGGCTTTGAGAATCCAGCTCTTTTTAAAACTTGTCATACTAAGCAGCTGCATGACGAATCACATTTAAGGGCTCTCAATGAAAATTGGCATTCGTTTACAGATACAAGATATAAGATATAAGATAATGCTGTAATTTTCGTGATTCGCGCGTTATACTGAGCGAAGTTAGAGAGTGTCAATTTTTAGAAACTTAACCACGAGTTCAGTTTTGATTTCAGAAATTTTCCTGACTACAGGACTGGAACTTGCAAATTGCACCTTTGACAAAGGCAATCTTTGCTACGCACATTCAGAAATGATAGTAAACTGAAGACGAAATGATAACTGATACTACGATTCAAGAGGGTGTAAATTGGTTATTATAGACAACACGAGGCTGCAAGACTATGTGTCCTATAACCAAGAACATAATTATTTATAATGATACATGAACCAAATAGTCCAGTCTGCCTGGCGAAAGAAGACCAAAACGAAGTACATTTGCAATTAAACCATTTCAACGTAATAAGACCTTACTTATTTATTATCCCACAAATTTATACCAAATGTAAAAATTTTAAAATGATAAAAAGGACTTCAAATATGTTTAGGATTTAATTATAGTCAATCAGGCATGATATTATATTACCAAAAAAAATTCTCAACATGCTTACACCTGTCAAACAGATCCAAGACGGTAAAGTAGCCATGCATGATAATTTAAACTTATGGCTGAAAATACAATGATTTTTGCATGACCTAAACAGTAATGATAAAATATTTGATGTGCCATTGTGTTTTATAGAGCCCAAAGGAGATTGTGCACGGACAGATGGAGGATAAGCTGGGATTGAGACTATATAGCAGAAAACATTTCCAGCTGGATAAATTAAAACAGTTTAATCCTTATTTTTTATTATCAAAATGTACTGACTGGTAATAGGTCTGAGAACAGCAGCAATGTATTGCATAATTTAATTGAAACTAATTAGTTTCATGTCATGTTTAGAAACGAATTCATCGCATTATTACTAATACACCAACACAAAATATGATATATGGAAGTGAAATCATTTGCATCCTTTTTGCTGTGTACAGGTAAACATCTCTTAGCGAATACCTCCATCTAAAGACGCTTCCATCAACAAACACTTCCATATAAAGACACATCCATATGAAGACACTTCCATATAAGGACACCTCCATATAAAGACACTTCCATATAAAGACACCTCCATATAAAGACACATCCATATAAAGACACCTCCATATAAAGACACTTCCATATAAAGACACATCCATATGAAGACACGTCCATATAAAGACACTTCCATATAAGAAACACATCCATATAAAGACACTTTATATAACGACACCTTCATATAAGAAGACATACTCACAATGAACAACAATTACAAACCTCTTAATTTCACATTCATATCTAACCTCTATTTAAAGAACACTTGGCTACACAGGGCAGGATTTGGCAGTCCCTCGAATGTCTTTTATGGAGAGACTTAGTTACTACTGACAGGATCATATATGCTGAATTACATTTCGATGTACCTTCAATCGTTGTCCAGGTTGATCTCTTCCATGGACGATTATGATTTAAGAGGCGACAAGGTCTCGTAATTCCGTGATAATATATCCCTTTCTCATGTATGTCTATTTTTATGTCTTCTTGGAATGTTCTGTTGAGCTGCTCTCAACAGAGATTCGTGCCAAGCTCTTATAGTAGGATCTGTTTAATATGTATTAAAATATATTTCTGACCACTTTTATAGAAAGAGTATCCTTGATAACACAATAATACAATCAGTGCCTGACTCGAAACGGAACAAATAGCATCATAAAAACATCCAGACAAGATTATCTAAGAAAAAACCAAACTTAAAATTTCTTAATTTCATCACAAAGATCACTAATTTGTTGACGAAATGTGGCATACATTGGATAGTTCTAATTATGCACACATTATGTATGGATACGTTTAACCAAACCTGCGAGAGCACGTTGATTTCTTTAATGTTGGATGTCATTTGTTTCACGATGAAAAAAGCAACATATTGTGCATCTTAAAAGATATTGTTCTTCAACGTAATAAACATATATGTTCATGCTATTGCAAAGTTCCTTTTAAGGGCACATACATTAGACCTGAAATTACAGCAGAGCCTTCAATTTCATCGAAACCAAGCATCAACGCCAGTTTATTAACTGTTTGTTTGCTTTCCTTTGTATTTTTAAAATAATGTTCCTTGAGCAAACTCTTGCAATACGTTGATTGACTGATAGTGCACTAAATGACAATTTATGTGATCAAAAGGGTGAACTTTAACACGTGGAGGGAAATAGTTTACCATATATAACAATTTAAGGTAGAAGAAATAAAATAACAATCAGTGCCTAAAAATTATGATATTGACAGCAGCTCGTACTTTTTTTATCAACGATAAGATTCAATAAATATCTGCTATATGAATATGACTGGGAACAAACATTGTAAACATTTGGTTACATCCAACAAAAATAATAAAGTGTGAAAAAGAGTTACTTACTTCATTCGGAACTCGAGATTTAACTTTTAAAACATATCACGTGTCCCTCTGGGAATTTCAAGTTATTCTGTAGTAACAATATCACTCGCAGAGCATTCCGTTCTTCAGTGAAATACTGGAATAAGGAGAGCAGTTGCAGTGTTAACAGAGCGCTTCGCGGATCAATATCAGCACGCGCTCCTGTGTTCAGCGCCAATGACTGCACAACCTTGTATTTGAAGAGCAAGAAATTAATATAGTAATAAAATGAGAACAAAGCACTGCTTCAATGATATTTCACCAGGTGAATAGTTTTCAATCGTTGCTCGCCTTCTCCAGAAACAAGAAGGCAAAGGAATTCGGATTCGATCAGGCCTCAATGAATCAGCGCATAACGATATTTTACATCAGGACATGAATAGCTAACTTCAATAAAAATCATTAAAATCGACCAATCTTGCCAGATTTGTATCTTATATTGCCATTAAACCTGGTTTTAGTGACAGGTACTGCGTTTCTAAATATCGATGATTTTCTTGCATGGATATGAACCTCTGTCAAAACACCCATTAATGACAACTGACGTGTGTTTTTGCATTTGGTTGCTAAATTCCAACTCCTCCTTTTTATAAGATCATATAAAACCTCTCAAAGTACGCGCATCACCAAAGAAACTCTTGAAATTCAATGCCTTGGAGCAGCCCATGTAATTGTCAATTACATTAGACTTGGGTACTTTTCCGTTTGGATAATACTGTATATAAATGTATCTACTTCTGAGTGGAGTATGGTTTCAATTATTGTATTACTTCTGGCTTTCGAAACATTTTACACTTCTCACTTTTTAAGAGGAAATACTTTTTTTTTCTCATATTTTCCCATAGGTAAGAACGGTTTTTAGCAGGACCATGCTGGTACAATATAACCCAGAGGTTACGTTGAACGGATACAAGTTCCTTACACGTGGATCAGGAAATGCAGGCGCAATGACAATTAGAGTTATATGAATTCCGAGCTGTAAATGAGCGTTGATCCTTGAAAGCGATCATCTTATCTTTCGCCTCCACTGAACCACTGTAAATACGGATACAATCAGAGAGCTAGATACATTAGAATACCTTTTTAGTTGTCGACTTAACATTCAATTTCAAAGAAACGAAAGCACTATTTCCAAAGTTCAATAAACTGAGAAAGAAAATCCTTTCGTAGCAATAAAAATTGTATGAGAGCAATCTGTTTTTAAAAAAGAAATGTATTCCTCCTTTATATGAAGAGTATCCAAGGGAAGTAAATCTTGGTGGAATAAATTTACAAGGAATTTCTTATCAAAAGAAACCAGTATGTTGCAGGGGCTACAATAGTCTCGTTCCATCTGTGGAAGGAGATATAGGTAGTCTAAGGAAAACCATATATGATCTTTAATATGAAACACTGCAACTCTACATGTACCTAAATCTTCCAAATAGATCCCTTCATCTAACCTTTGACCACACCATCAATACGTGGTCGAATGGCGCCGCCTGTAACACCTTCGATCTCTCTTATGTATTACACAAACCAACCATCTCATTCTGCATTAATTTCGGAATCATTAATGCGATTTGGTTCCCCATTTTTTAAGAACCATCATATGTGGGTACATATTTTGTCTAAAAAAAGCCTCCCAAGAAGGATAATGAAAGCACGTAATAAGCGTTGGCTTTATATATATAATGTTGCATTGTACTATGCATCGGTTCCATGTGAAAATGTCAAAACCGGCCAAGACAGCGTTGTTGTGACATACCCTATTTGCAACTCTGAGGTACTGAGTTTGATTCCCGGTTTTGACTCGCGCAGTGTTACGTGAGTGGTCACCAAAGGACGATGGTTTTCTCCGGGTTCTCCGCTTTTCTCCACCTTAAAGAACATCAAACGTCGACATGTGAACCCTCGAGAGACATTGGTACAAATTGTTAGATTGTTGTACAATTCTGGTGACGTGAATAAAGTTTAACGTGCATGATAAAACACACTTGACAATCCTAGCGATGGAATTGTTCAATAAATATATAATGTATTAAATTTAAATGGAAGTGTCAGAGAAATGGTATAATTATAGCAAATAATAAAGTTAAAAGTGCATGATGAATGATCAAAACATGTGTCTCCCTGGATTCTCTACTGCTGTAAAGTCACAATGTGCAACGTAAAATGATTACAAGGAATGAGAGTTGATAATGTCACTGCAATACCGTGAATATTTCCAAGAGATGCATGACAGTAAAGTGTTTTTGTAAGTTCTGTAAAACGCCCTTGGTAATCCTAGCGAGGGAATTGTTCAATGAATATATAATGTACTAAATTTGAATAAAAGTGTCAGGCAAATGTTATCGTTATAGCAAAATAATAAAGTTCAAACACCATTTACTGCCATTAGGGAGTTAAAAGGCATTATTCGTTTTGAAACTTTTTATTTGTAATTTCTGACCCATGCATATTAAGGTGCCAAAATTGAGGTGACTTGCAATCACAATTTGTAAAATTAAAGTGTTCATAGACTATGTATAACAATGAAACATGTTATTTAAACAGTATGAAACTTTAAAAATAGGAAATGACTATGCGTTGGTGATATATATTTCACATCCGTATGTCTAAAGCTTTCAGCAGAGAGAAACAAAAAAAAAAAGAATTGAAAGGTATTGCATATGCATTGTTAAACATGTAATGGAAAGTATAAAAATACAAACTTATCAACTATTTCCATGATCAGATAACTCATTATGTGACATATGGTATGTATGTAACCGTCTCTCCATATTTGATACATTAGAAGTTGATAACATACATGCTATCAGTTACTGGGATTTTCTGAAAAGAGAACCGCTCAACACATGTTAGAATTACTCCATTCACATCAATATGCCCGTTGAATACAACTTTTAACGAATAGAAGAAAGATAATAGGAACGAAAGATCTATATCTACTTATCAATATAGATAGATCAATAAAGAGCTGGGAGAGCTGGATTGATATCTAAATGGATATCATAATGAATATATATATATATATATATACTGTATATACTCGCGTATAAGGTGTGTCAAAATGAAAAAAACATAGACCCTGATCTGCTGTCGCATAATGCGCCGGCAGATCAGGGTCTATGTTCTTTGTTCTACTGATTAGTCCTTAAAAACTGCATAGACCGAGATCTGCCGGCACATTATGCGACGGCAGATCTGAATATAAGCAGTTTGCAGTTGGTACCGGGTTATACGCGAGTATAAACGATATATATATATATATATATATATATATATATATATATATATATATATATATATATATATTCCTTTTTCATACAATAGCGTGAAATACACCAAACTGACACACATATAGAATAGAGAGATATATAATCTCATTATTTTGTGATTTAGTGATTGATGAATTACTGCTTCATTTAGATAATAGTTTAGGTTTTAGGATCCATTAGACTGAATATCAAATATATGCTTCAGCAGTCGAGACATTTAACATCTTCACGTTGGTATTTGTGTGTTTGCATTTGCTATCTGTTCCAATTACTAGCATGGTTCGATGGTACATTTTCCATTCAGAGATGAATCAAACGCTAATTATTAGATTCACCGATATCAGTGATGACGTTGGAGAAACAGTATCTATCGGACACAAAAGATGTTTACCTTGCTGCGGTTATACTGAAGGAAGAAAGAGATGTGTTTAATAAATAAGGTCTGCTCGATGTATTGTAGTGTGTAACTACACGCATAGTTCGTTTGTGAGTTGCTTTTTTATACGTAACCTTTTTGTGGAAAAGATAATGTTATAATATTGTCACTAGTCTTTCGTGGAAGAGGTAATATTATAACATTGTCACTAGTCTTTCGTGGAAGAGGTAATATAATATTGTCACTAGTCTTTGGTGGAAGAAGTAATATAATATTGTCACTAGTCTTTCGTGGAAGAGGTAATATAATATTGTCACAAGTATTTTGTGGAAGAGGTAATATAATATTTTCACTAGTCTTTTGTGGAAGAGGTAATATAATATTGTCACTAGTCTTTTGTGGAAAAGGTAATATTATAATATTGTCACTAGTCTTTGGTGGAAGAGGTTATATAATATTGTCATTAGTCTTTTGTGGAAGAGGTAATATAATATTGTCACTAGTCTTTGGTGGAAGAGGTGATATAATATTGTCATTAGTCTTTGGTGGAAGAGGTAATATAATATTGTCACTAGTCTTTCATGGAAGAGGTAATAACATATTGTCACTAGTCTTTGGTGGAAGAGGTAATATAATATTGTCACTAGTCTTTGGTGGAAGAGGTAATATAATGTTGTCACTAGTCTTTTGTGGAAGAGGTAATATAATATTGTCATTAGTGTTTTGTGGAAAAGGTAATATTATAATATTGTCACTAGCCTTGGGTGGAAGAGGTAATATAATATTGTCACTAGTTTTTGTGGAAGAGGTAATATAATATTGTCATTAATATTTCGTGGAAAAGGCAATATTATATTAGTGTCACTTGTCATAAGTAAAAACTTAAGAAACAGAACTAAGTCTGCTTGATTCATTGGTAATATTGTCTTTTGGGACGGCAAATCGGTTCCAGTTTTTTTCATCAGCTAAATGCTGTGTGTAGGATATATATATATATATATATATATATATATAGATATATATATATATATATATATATATATATATATATATATATATATATATATATATATATATATATATGTAAAAACTGCATATAACAATCGTGTGAATTATGTACACTAGATGTATAAGATTGACACATCTGCGTTCTGTAAAACAAAATTAGACAGATGGTGGAAGACAACGTTACCATAATAAACGTAGCTCTTAAGTATTTATTAATTCGCTCTTTTCCATGCCAAACACTCCGAAACCGCTCCTAACATACAATGTGCAGATGAATTAGTTAAACAATTATGGCAGTTGTTTCCCTTTGATTGTTTCTTGCCTTAGTCGCAATTCTTTGCGGAGCGTACTTATCGGTTTAATTAAATTTAAATAATGTTAGGGACAAAATATTTCTCCGTTGAGTATATGCTTCCAGCTACAGAATCAAATGTATCACATACAGAGAAAAGATAATCTGTAACTGTCTTGGTCTGAGTGACATGCCTGATGACAGGTGTTCAAAGCTTTCTCGTCATTAGAACAAGTATACATTATATAAATAAAGACTTGCTAAACATTATTTACCAGGATTCCCTTTACAACAACTATCAGGATTAGATTATGCATACAGGCCTTCTGTTAACCGATGTCCCGACGTATATGCGGGGTTTTTGTTACGTCAACGACCAGTGATTGTGTGTAGCTTACCTTACGACTACGGCCTCATTCGATGCGGTAAATGACTCGGTCTTACGGTATATATGCAATGATTTTAACACAAAAATTAAGTCACTGTACTTAATTAATCTTCATCAGCGTGCTGGAACCTTTAAGGAAAAGACCTTCAATCATACCTTTACAATATTATTTAAGTGTATAATACGACCAGTACTACATAATGAGGCCCTAAACTTGATGACTCCATAAAAGACCGAAGTTTCACTTCAGCCGAATGAGCGACCACTTCATGGTACTCAGATGTAAAAACCTTCCAAAAATATGCTTGAATGTATATCCCCGACGTCGAAAATTTTATCACCGAATGGCCTATGGACTTCCATTTGTTTGCATATACACCTAAATAATAAACCCCTGTTATCCCAACCATTCGGAAATGCAACCTATCTCTGCTTTCAGGACCAGACAATTGTACTTATTAATTGATTTACAATATTCAACAAAGAGAGAAAAATGCTGACTCACTTATCATTTCCTGCCTAGTCATTATTTCCGTGTGGATCTCATGTAAACATGCATGAGGCTATCACTGAGTTCAAGGCGTTAGTCATTGATTAAGGCACATCTTAGCAAATTTTCCGTAGAAATTACATTTATTTTTAGCCAGTCTTTCTACTGCCAATATCACTGCAAAAAGTCACTGTTAGAGTCTTGCCAATATCACTGTAAAAAGTCACTGTCAGAGTCTTGCCAAAAGAAGATGTGCGCTGGACCACAGAGTTCACAGTGGCAGTGTGTTTGACACCGAGTGCTGACAATAAATGCTGAATATTTCACATACTTCCTGGGCGGCAGCCTTCAAAGAGTAAATTGTCCGCATAGATTGGAACTGCTCAACTTAGCCAAATATTTTATATACCCTGACAAAATAATCTCACAATTTTTAACAAGGGATCGCTCTCAACTATATAAGTCCGTCGTGGTAATTGTAACAAACTTCCACAACTGCTGAGACTTGTTACTATAAACAAGGAACAGATTATATGACCTTGCAAAGTTGTCCTAAAACTAGCATACATTCATATATATATATATATATATATATATATATATATATATATATATATATATATATATATATATATATATCTGTGTGTGTGTGTGTGTGTGTGTGTGTGAGTGTGACCCAGGCCATATATTAATATTACTATGGAAAGGTGAATAAATGTGATGGTAGCGAACTTCCGAGGAGAATCGGGTGGGTTCGAATCCCACTGGGACTGACCTATATCAGTCACGGTAGTATCACTACGGTAGATGAGAAAGATATACTCAGTAGGGTAATAGAAAATTGTTCTTGTACAACTGTGACCCAGGACAGGTGTTGTGTACCAATGTGCGTGATTGTCATGAGTGAGTGAGCGATTCCTGTGCTTGACGAGTACTAACTACTAAATACAACCGACACAAATACAAAACACAACCCGCACGCCGGCATTTTATAATTTTGGCACAAAAAAAAAAAAGTACAAATGATGTCTTACCAGACTCGAAGTATATAAACGTATAGAAACGTTATAATCTTTCAAATTATGCCCAATTCCTTTGTCTTACACTTGCGTGAAAGACAAGTGCTCTTCATATACAAACGAGAGGAGGAATGCCAGAAGCTTTTGTTAATTTGGCGGGGAATCTTTGTTAGTACTCGTCAAGCACAGGAATCATGCCCCGCGATCGATCGCTCACTCTTCTGTTACTTTTGCATCCTGATATAGTTTGCTGTCTTACATAAAGATTACTAAACTTTCAATAAATTTATACAAGTTTTCCAGTAAGTGCAATGAAAAGACTCCCAAATTTGCAACAATTGAAGTCCAGGACTTCAAATCATGAATGAAACATGGTTACAAATTCTGCTATCGTTTAAAAAATTCATTATATATTCGCAATATGCAAGCGGAATGCACAAAACAAATTATTATATTTTCTCCCAAATATATTGAAAAGTCGAAAACCTAATTTGCTAAAATAGTTGATTTGAATTTGCCTTCGTTAAAATCAATTTTCAACAGGTTGTTTTAAGTGTGTTGGAGTTCACAGATGGTATAGCACCCTGCGTAGTAATATGTATATAGTGCATTTGTCAAACGATTTTATAAGCTGAATCAACAAGGCAATAAGTGTGTGTCAAGCATTCTCGAACAAACATTTGCTGATTAGTACGCTCGTTTAGTAAAGAAATACTTTGTCGTCTTTGAAACATGTGCCATAAAGTAAATAAGCTTAAAAACTACACTTAATACACACGCATTGTACCGATAAGTGTTGTTTTTAAACGAGAAAACAATACAGCCACGGAAAACTGATTTTATCTTTGAAACTATCAACTATATTAAGAATTCTTAAAAGCACAGATGGTTGGGTTTACGTATGCCGACTAGCGGGAATGTATCGACGCAGAAGATTTGCTTTGATTTCCTGTGGGATTAAACGGCAGGTTGAGTAAGTTCATGTTAGTATAATTTAGATGTGTCTTGGTATACTGCATGCTATTTTCTCTGCTGTTTCAATCTATACTTTTAGATTAGAAATGGCTTTCTCGATTCCATTGGGTATACTGTTTATAACAATGTGTGTTTTTCTTGCCTTTCCTCTGTATATAATAATAGCAATACTACTACTACTACTACTAATAATAATAATAAAAGTAATAATAATCCTCATTCAGTTTGTTTTATCGATATAGACGATACACAGTTTTGAACAATGCTCTTTGAAAAATGGCGTGCAAGGGCATAACACTCGGTCATTTCTAAGGTTTCAGCACATATCACTGTACAAGAAAACAAGTGGCAATGGTTGAATATGTGAATTTGAGTTCAAAGTTAAGGATACCTTTACACTACTTTTTTATTTAATTCCTGAAATCACGATTAGTTCACTTCTGCTCAGATTAATCTGTTAAATATCTGTCCGACCCTCCTTTTTGAAAAAGGACATAAATATAGTGATTGTATATGAAAATGTGGGAAAGGAATGCCCTGTTTGAGAAACAAAATAATACCGGCGTTTTTTTGTTTTGTTTTTTTTTTTTGTGTGGGGATGGGGGTGGGGGATATTTTTTGAAATCGCATTATACAAGAATGAATGAGATAGATCAGCCAACAGGCTGATGCAAGTGTAAAGCACAGGGGCATTATTTCCTGTAGTATGTTTATATGAATTGAATAACATGATGTAAAGTGTTCTGTCAAAACGAACAATGTTCAGTCCATATGGTGAGGAATACAACATATTGTTCTGTTGGAAATATCGGATCTTTAAAGTATTTTGTCTCTGCCCTATTTTTATTATATGTTTGTGCACATCATGATTCTTATGTAGTTCCACTGAATGTAATGTAATATTGTTTATGTTTAGCATAGGTTTTTATTCTCGTCAGCGTAAAATATTCTGGCATTTAGCTTGAGTTCTCTTAAACTTTCTTAGTATCAGTCATACAAAGTTTTGGGTACATTTCTCGATAAAACGAGAGCTGCTAGTACAAGGCCACGTTGACATACATTCACGTTCTGACGATAACTTCAAAGGCAATGCATTTAGGTTTATTTCTTAAACTATGAAGCATTCATACGGTAGTTATCAAACTTGATTGGTGCATTCATTTTGAAGTCATATATACACAAACTTTAAAATTATTGTTATAGAGACGTGCTATTCCATCAGTGGCGGCGCGAGGGTTTGAGGCGCCCGGGGGTAGTGTTCTTTATTGGCGCCCCAGCCCATACCGAGGCCCCCGGGGGCAATGTTCTTTAGTGGCGCCCCCTACTTTGCCACACAGAACAGTTTTTATGTCAGTTGCCAACCTCAACCCTCCCCCCACCCCCACCCCTTCTAAGCCCTGAAACCGGGGGCTTAATTGTGTGTGTGGTGCGGGGTGGGGGTGTTGGGGGAAAAAAATACTGACTGCGCCACCGCCCTCGCCTGGCGCCCTGGGAAAATTCCCCACGATCCCCCTCCCTCGCGCCGCCACTGTCTTCCATCGCTCTGTGACTGATTTAGGTTTTTCGGTGCAGCGCGGGTGCAGGCGAGAAATGGCAATTCGCAAAATTATTGTGAGAATTGTTACCTCTTGACAGTTTATTACATTCTAAAAATGGATTTGTCTTGTCTCTTCATTTTACCCTTTCTATTTAAACTGTATCAATTAGGATTATTTCATCGTTATTATAGAATGAGATTTTAGTGTAAGGACTAATTCATAGCCACGCTTCAATTCGTTGTACAGAACTAACTTCTCTTGAATGCTTCATATCTATCCTGTTAATATGAAATAACTAATCGATATGTTATAGGATGTTCATCATGAGCATATGAAAGAAAAAGCACGCTGTTAGTGATCAGAACCAATATACCCTTGGCGTTGTATGGACTGATGTGGCCCCTTAGTCACGAACTATTGAGTACAACAATTGATATCGGACTCCAAAATTCAAAAACAGACATAATATTTTTTAAAGATCTTTGAAATTTGGCATGTAATTAGAGATACCTATAATTAGGTAACCTAATAATTTGTTTGTGCGTGTTTAAAACCCTCACCTAGAGCGAAATTATTTAAGATCAAATTTTTTGACGTTTGAACATGGGTTAAATTGTTCTGCTCAGACCGTCTCGAGACTATGGTGGCTGACATTAGAGGTGATCCATCAATCAAGATTCTAAGACCAAATGCTGTATTGTAGGGTTATTCAAAACGAACAAACATAAATTCATCATTCCACTCATGAAAGAGAAAACTGTTTCTGCAAATTTGCGCAGAGTAGGCTGTTTAGGCTGACTGGGAACGAGTAAGCTGTACAGACTCATATAAATCAGAACATAATCATAGGTCATTAAAACGACGTAATCTGGATGTAGAAAATGAATTATATGTCCAAAATACTGCATCTACTGTCGTGATGTCCAGTGACAGAGGGATGCCCAGTGACACGGGGATGCACAGTGACAGGGGTATGCCCAGTGACACGGGGATGCACAGTGACAGGGGTATGCCCAGTGACAGGGGGATGCCAGGGGGATGCCCAGTGACACGGGGATACCCTGTGACAGGGGTATGCCCAGTGACAGGGGGATGCCCAGTGACACGGGGATGCCCAGTGACAGGAGGGATGCCAGGGAGATGCCCAGTGACAGGGGGATGGCAGGGGGATGCCCAGTGACAGGGGGATTACAGTCTCTTAAGTCTCGTTAGTTAGGAAAGTAATACCTACGGTAATTTGTCCCAATAGAACTGAAATGACACGGCAGCCTGAAGGAGATCCGCACTTTAAAATAAAGACTTTCTTTGATGTATCTACAACAAAGACGTGACCAACCAGTATTCCTTTCTTCCGGTTCTGACTTTATTATATATTTTTTAACTGCAGCTAAAACAAAAAATGTAGATCTGAGAAAAATTCCTAAACATAATTAAAGTCAATTTCCTACTCTTTAACACAATTCGGTGGAAAAATCATTGGAAAGTATAGAAAAAAACAAAATACAATATGGCAAAACTGGTTTTTGCAGCTGGAGGTTAAGAAACAATTACATTTGTATGCCCATACGTCAGTTTCCAATTATGGTAGACCGATTTGTCATATTATCTATTATATGGCAACATTTCAGATGATTCAAACATGATTAATGTCAATCTATGATTTTCAGCATGTTTTATCGTATTTTTGCAAACAGAAATGTATACAAGAGTTGACACAGCATCTGGTCGATATAAAACCTGCGCTATCATGGAATCTGAACGAACTCAAGACATGCCTTCTGCTTTTGAAGTTGCAATACCGAGTCCGAATATACCCATCCAAAATCAATAATTTTACTATATAGGCAATCCCTTCAACACAGCAAATCTTGCCAGTTGTACCAGAAACTAGGGGCCATAATTGAATACTAACGTTTGCAATAAAGTCAGTCATTCGTCTGGGCTCGGGAATTTATATTGTTGCAAAAGCGTTTTCAGACACAAGAATGTTACATGTTTTTAATTTATGCCGAAATCACAAACGCATATTAATTTCCTCTATAGCAATGACATCCGCTGTACTTAGGAATAGACATGTGCAACGTTCTCCTGAGGTTATATGTTTTGAGTTGCTGTGATTCAACGAGCAGCTTATGATATATCAGAAGTAACAAGAAAAATAAATATAAAGTGCCATGCGAGGACCAAATCTGCAACATGGTATCGTGCGGTTGTTCAACACTTTTGGGTAACACAAGGAACTTTTGAAGTTAAACATTTTAGCAGTCTGCTCGAGTTTGAGAAATGCTTATTGACAAAACTGACAGTGGTACTGATTCTTCACTCGAAATATCTTTCAAATAAGAACCGCTGCTGATATCACACAACTCATTATGATACACTCTGTAATTTAGGCTTGCAACTACAAATCCTAATGATAGAGGTATTTCATTAGAAGCTGCAATTTCAACCCCTAATGATACATTGCAATCTACTGTATTAAGGGTTGGAATGGAGCTACCTTATTGCGACATCAACTCCTGATGATATACAATTTTACTTGCAAACTCGCCTAAGTAGTGGGGCTATATATGCCATGTGGGGTTTATTTTGGATTTAATGTCAACAGAAATCAGTATACTCGCACAGAGAAGGGCGATTTCTGGTTTAACTCAATGGACGTATAATTTCCCATGTCAGCTTTTAAGTGGTTTTACTCTCAGTGGGTTTTTTTTTCTTTGAGCGCAAACTATAGAGGGAGAGGATATGGTAATTGCTATTACAAGTTACATTGTTTGATTAGTTTTGTCTTCAAACTATATACTTTTATATTTTTCTGTTGCTTATATATGGTTAAGCTAAGTCATAAAGACTTTGATGGAACATATGTCAATAACACTTAACTATTCAGTTCACTATAATCTACAGCAAGTTTCGTACCATACAAGTGCCGTAATAATAATAATAATAATAATAATAATAATAATAATAATAAGAATAAGAATAATAATAATAACAATAATAACAATAATAATAATGATAATTATGATAATTCGTATTTTTGTCAGATTTCCTTTCTCATCAGCTTTTTTTTTTCTTCTTTTTATTAGAGGTTGAAATCTACGATAATCAACCCCTAATAATACCTTTGTATCATTGGTAGCGCCTAATGATAGTGACAGCTCTTAATACAACTACTGAATCATGAGGGGTTGTGTTTGCAACCCCTAATGATGTTTTGCATCATTAAGGGTTGCTATTTCATTAATGGTTGTTGTTGAAGAATTCCCTGACTTCAAATAATTTGTATATTTGATATAACAGGCTACTTTTCATGTGTTAGTTCGAAAGTAGTTGCAGTTCGCGAAGAATTATTTGGTTCCGTACAAATTGTGGATGTTACATGTGCTGTTACGACAGCTTTTTAAATACATAAGACCCCACTCCGATAAGACTGATCAGGATTTTCGAATGTCACTGTGATGAGTCTTTCTGCAACAAGATGCATCTTTGAGTATGCTGAGCAACTCGACGAGCATGCACATTCACAATGCCCACGGGGTGCGTATTATGCCGTTTGGATGACGCTGACGATGCAGATGAATTAGTCGCTGCATAAACATATGATTTCATTTTACATTTTGAAAAATGTCAAATTTTACGATGATATCCAACGAAAGCGAACAATTGCGCAATATGCAAACAATATAAAGCTACATTGTACATTTTTTCTAATTGTTGTTTGTTCCATTAAAAATTTACGTCAATCAAAGTCATTTTCCTATGTATTTTTGCTCAGATCTTTATTTACATTTTTAGAACATTAGTTATCATCGACACCATGTAGCCATTATTGTGCTGACGTGCCGTTAAATGCTAATATACGTAATTTTCACAGTAACATTAGTTTTTTTGAGGCCTGTCTTTGCAAAAGATATCTTTACAACAGGTTTTTTTCTTCTATTGATCTGATCAAAATAAAGACATTGAGATGCGAAAGTATTGCGAGTTTAATCCCTTCTTATTTAACCTACCCCATAAATGTTGCGTAAAATCAGTGAAAAACAACATGACACAATTTTCGCGTTTTGACACCCATGAACCACAAGCAACATTAACGGCAGATATGAAAATCGCTTATAATACTAAGGAAATAAAGACAAGTCGCAGACCGTTCCTCTAATGGATGTGTTACGCCATCATGACGTGGCGGTCTAGACTCCTGTTCTAATACATACTGTAGCGTACTAAGAGGGGGGGGGGGTAGGCAGACGGGGGGGGGGGGGGCCTGGCGCCTAAGTTCTTGGGGCGCCAAAACAACTGATAACAATTCAGGCCTTGTATTCTGGCCCTTAGGGCCATCATGGTCGCCTCGGGCGCCATTTACCCTTAGTATGCCACTGAATACATAATATATTTCTCATAATTTGAATTAGAATGGCTTTGTACTTCTTGTATTTTGAATATGAAAGAAAAATAAACACTCACCATTTGTTTATGATGTAATTGAAAAATTACATTATTTTAATAAAGACTAATAGATTGACAAGTAGCATACATGTAATAATGTCCAATGTAATTAAAGTAGTCAACATCATTCTTTATTTTATGCTTACTTCAATGAACAAAGGAAAACAAACTGAATTGCTCTTTAAGAATACACCTGAGTACTTAGGAATGCAATAAGACACGTACAATTATGAGATAAGGCACGTTCTAGCGCACAAAGGCGCCATAGCTCGAAAATAAAACCTGTAATTTACACAGTTGAAAAACATGGAACCCGTAGACAGCTCGTCTCCGGATATTGTTGGTAGGAACTCTATCAGTAATTGCACGAAAAATCGAAACTGGTGAATAATCAATTTACAAGCGTTTATCTATTTTTATAACCTACCCAGTTTAAGATTTCGTTTAACAATACTTGAGTATTCTAAGAGATATACGGAACGATCAATTAAAAGTGTCCTTCGAAACAGGGTATTTGTCAATACCTGGCGCCATAAATCTTGTTTGCAGCAATATAAGCACACAACAATTAATTAGGTTATGGAATAAACATAAGCAAAATCGATGTGAGTGTACAATGCCACTTTTATCTATAATTAATGGCTAAAGATAACGTAACAAATGCTCAAAAACTTCCCAGAAATCAAAGAATACGTCAATTTGTAATTAATTACATTCTTCTTCAACTAAATTGTTTATTTAATTTCTGCAGCTGCCTATCAGAGATATTACAATTATTGACAGCATAGGAAAAATATTTGGAAAGAAATTTAACTTTTTATTGGATTTCTTTCCTTGGATACACTGTACACATTCAACATGTTTATAATCACGAGTGGATATGCAAGAACACTTTGGAAACTACAGAATGCTTTATATAATAATCATAATACTACTACTACTACTAATAATAATAATAATATTATTATTTTATTATTATTATTATTATTATTATTATTATTATTATTATTATTATTATTTGTGAGGATAATACATTTGGTTTAGGATCAACCAATCTTTCATGTAGTCCTCAAGCAATAGAATATTTTCACTATAAATACAACATATATGTACAAATAAAAAATGTTACTACAGTGTCTGACACATGTAATGATAAAATATACACAAATACACAGATACACACATATAATATCCATATCCCATTTCGCACGCATACTTACATTTAACACATATGTACACACTACACACACACACACACACACACACACAGACACACACACATAGCGAACGTACCTACAAGTCAATCGGCAAGGAGACATAATGGAACATCTGAGAGAATATAGAACTATATAGAACATTCTAGATGTCCAAAGGACACACACACTAAAAAAAAAAAGAAACATACACACACATTTGAGTAAGCAAACAAAAGATATACATTTAGGTTTGGGAGATGGAAAAGTGGTGGGGGTTTTCAAGTTAGGTATCTCAACATGTTTGAGCAATGGCATAATCGGAAGGAAGAAAAGTGTGAAGCGCGTTCTTGAAAGAGAAGTATTGGTTTTTGTTTAGTATCATTAGGAATTATATTCGGCAACATTGCTGTGGAATATGTAAAAGATGTTTTGTACATAGTCGTATTGAACTGATGCAAATGAAGATTAGAGTTCAAAATAAATCATAGATTGTGCGAATAGATATTGGAAGTTTGAATTAGGTGATCATTGATACATTCTGGAGCCATGTTACGAAAAGATCTATATGTCAAAATAGCTTTAAAGTACTCAACTCTATGATTGAAAAGAAAAGCACTAATAATTAAGGAATAAATATGAGGATGAATAGTCCTTTCTTGTAATAATTCTAGCGGCTCGTTTTTGAAGTTTAATTATCCACATAAACGCGCTGTTGTATTCCCGTTAGGTAAGACTCAAACCAAGCAAGAAAATTATCACTGATTTTCTATGCATTGAATTTTTTCTTTTTTTATTTATATTCTTTTTGTTAATATTTCATGATCTGCTAAATCAAACTGTTTTAAAATCCAAATAAATTGCTCCGATGATCTTTCCATCATTTATAGCTGCTAGCCATGTATCAACCAACTTTGTGAGGAAAGTTTGAAATGAATCCTATTCTCTGAAACCTGATTGTGAGTTATGTAGAAAATTATATTTCTTTAAGAATCGGAGAAGATAAAGGGCGGTGTGTTTTTCAAAAAGTTTAGATAAGGTTGATAAAATTGATATAGGTCGATAATTATTTGCTAACGATCTATCACCTTGTGCAAAGATTGCGAACACTTTGTCAAAGTTCAGATTAAATGGAACCATTCCCGTATTATTACTTGTATTTATCAAGCTAGTAATTGAAAGGGCAGTAGCTTGAGCCGATAGTTTGAGTGTTTTTGGTGAAATTTCATCTAGTCATGTTGCTTTAGTGCAATCGAGTTTCTTTAAAAAATCAATAACATATTAAGTTTATAATGCTATGTAAGCTGGACCCGATTATGCTGAGACCTGTATTTACTTTTTAAGCGGAATTTAAAGGGATTGTTAACGTAATTTCAAAAGAATGTTGACATAGTTTCATGGAAAACACGTTTGCTTTAAATAGTTTCGATAAAGTTATGAACTTTCTGTTCATTATACAAAAAAGTGCATCAGTGCAAAGATTAGATATGAAAAAGATGGAAAAGTTTTCTTGTTCGGATAGAAAGAGTAATCCATATTTGTCTTGACTTAAGCCGAATATAAATGTTGATGAATGCATATTAACTCACTGTACATGAGAACAATTGGGTTGAGCATTATGTTTGTCTAGTGCAAGCGGTCTGTATGTTATCCTTTCTATTATTTACGGTTTGTTTATTTCTCTTGAATTACTCCAGGGAAACCACGATCGCAACTATGTTTACAGACAGCATGAATCGGGACAAAAGTACGTTAAACTTTTCATATGATCTAATTGTTTGATACATTGAACTTTACAAGACTGTAATTAACCCAAAGCCCATAACGTGTTATGATAACATAATGGAAAGAGGATTTTTTTTCTATCTAGTATTCTATGTCAAAACTTAATCAAATACGTAAAAAGTCCCTTTAAATAGATTGAATATATTTATCTATTTATCCTCCATCCCTGTATTCACCCTCTATTTCTAAATATTGTTATGTTGATATTCTGACAAGTAGTTTAACGGTCAGGAACTTCGTGCCGAAAGAAAATGCATATGCACTCATGGAAAAAATTATAACTCGATAACCTCATTTGATTATATTGGCGTAATTCCAGCTATATAAGTTTACACGTACACAAACAGACACACATAGACAATATGGTAAGTAACTCTTTCCATATTTACTAGATCCTTATAAATAATATTTGTCAGAAAGAAATGTATATCTGAAACAAATCGACAAAATTCATTGCATAACTATCATGAAACTCCTAGTGTTTTCAAGACCTACGGGTCATTTAATCAAAAGCAAACACGAAGGAAAGAAACAATAAAAATATTGTGATTTAATTTTGTTTCCTTTAGTTTAAGTAACATATATTTTGGTTTACGTATATAGCTGTAAATGCAACAGTCATATACAGGTTTGAATATGCACGAATTTTTTGTTCATTACTCTTCTTATTTGTGTGTCTTTCGTGTTTTTCTTTGATAAAGGGACCTGATCGAAATATAATACCCATTCGAATTGTACAACAGCTATGAAAGTTGTTTTTGCATTTCGTCTCCTGCACTTTTGTAATTCAAAGAGTACCAACATAGAATAAATAAATAACAGGATTGGGATAGTACTATTTGTATTGAAATAGTTACAAGCACTATTTCTTCAAGAAGTTACAAATCCGAAACATTCATTGATAGTAACATACGTAACGTCAAACCATTTTAAACATAAACGTTAATGAGCACAAGAGTTAACAGTCGATGAACACCTATACCAACCACACTTTAGCATGATAAAGTTTTCAATATCATTGCTTATAAGATAATGACAACAAAACAGCGAGTTACGGTAAAAGAACTGAAAAAGCGCATGAAATTAATGCAGCTTAATTCTGTCATTACTCCTTTGCAGTGGAAAAACAAATGAGTTGAAGAGGCGTTGGTTTAAAAAACTCGTTCTCGAGTTTTATCAACAAACTTCAATGCTTAGTAGAGACAAATCTGTAATAACAAATGCAACATGTCGAATCCATCATACATGTAAACAAGGAACATGATGATTGTAAGCAAACCAACAGAAGCGAATTCAGGTAATTACTTAGAACATTATCCTCCACGCAGAATAGTGACCGAAAAGGGTACGTGAGGTGTCTCCAATATTAAATTTAGAATAAGTACTAATTTCTTATATATTTGTTACAGACAATACAACAATATAGACTGATCCCCCTAAAATGGACTATCTCATCTTGTGTTTACAATAGTATTTACGAGGGGTATTGAAAACATTCTAAATATGATTGCGCTGTACAACAAAGTTAAATTACTCCCGATGCACCTCTACACACTTTCTCAGTCTGATTTTCCAATTGTTAAATGCCAATTGTATTCACTTTTTAATTGTTTGGTTGGTTGTTTGGGTTTAACGCCATTTTTCAGCACATGTAGGATATACATGGTGGCCAGTATATATGGTGCAGGAAGAACCAGGGTAGACCCCATGTAGAACCACCGATCCACGGAAAGCTACTGGCAAGCTTTCTCACTTACCCAATTGGCCGAGCGGACACCCGAAACCACGCGGATAGAGGTGAAATATTAGTGATTTGTAAATGGGAGGCCTTAGACCACTCGGCCACCCGGGGCCCTTCACTTTTTAGTATGTTGTCATACACTGGAAAACTGCACTAGTAACTGCATGGTGGGTTTCAATTGCTGGACCCTCAGCGAATCTTTCATAACGGGATTCACCCAAAAATAACTTAGAGCTAAATCAGCGTTGTATGGAGGATGAGGCAAAGTTTGGATGGTGAACTCTTTCAGGAAGTCTGGCAAGAGGGCAGATTCATGCGCTTGTGTGCTGTCATGGAGTAGATGGATACCCCGTGTAACGGTGCGCGGTACGGTAGCGTTCTACAACTTTTGGCAACATGTAGGAGGCGCACAATTTTCCAGTGACCGGGCCTTTTGTATCTAAAAAGAATGCTTATAAAACTCTCTTGATAGTCCGACTACATTTAGCGATTTGTGGTCTCAGCTCGTTTTCTCCGAGCTTTATTATTTTCTCTTGAGTCGGGTTCAAAAACTTAAATCCATATTTCATCACCTATTCAATCTCATTCAAACTTCTCCGGTCACTCTATTCATATATGGCGAGTAACTATTTCGCGATTTCAACCCGAGTCTGTTTTTGACCAGCCGTGAACAAATGCGGGTCCAATCTTGCACAAACCTTTCTGAGCTTCAACTGAGTCATCAGTATATTACAAACAGCTGACGAATAAATGCCCGTGATAATAGAAATATCTTCCACTGTGTATCGACAATCTTCATCAATTTTTCTATTCACAGTAGCCACTTTCCGCTCACCAATTGCAGACTGCGGTCTTCCAGAACGTGGGTCATCATGGCTTAGCGACCATCTTTAAAACGATGAAACTACCTCAGAATTGTAGGATATGACGTATAATGTCATCCATAAACTTTCTTCAAGTCGGCCTTGATATCAGTCAGAGCGTAACCTAAGAGCGCCCTGATTTTACAACATGATCTTTCTTCAGTATCAGAATTGTTTCTCCTTCTCTGACATTTTTAGGTCACTGTCATTAACCTATGTTATGTAACACGCATATATCTACAGGTGTCCAGCGCGCTGTACGTGCAGCTGCAGATCATTTTATAGAATATTATTTTGTCTATCGATCGGCGTTAAATTTAATGACAGGTTCAAAGAAACAAAACTGTTGTAAGAAAATATTCAGAACTTTTCAAATATCCCTCGTACATCAACACATTGCCGATTTAACTCGTTCAAATTTATAGTCATGTTTCTGATGATACACATGCTTAATTTATCCATTAAGCACAAGTGGTTAATCATGATAGGAACTACTTTTTCCGTGACAATTGTAAAGGAGTCTATTAAGCCATCCCTATGACTTATATCCAATGGTATTCTAATATGAACATGCCATCTTAAATGGTTTAACGCGTGCGCTTTTGTGACGTCACCTGGACTAACACGTATCGTTTGAGTATCTTTTTTCCGTGTTTGAAACAAAACTCTTATTTGTTGCCATTTGACATGTAATATATGTACTAAGTATTTTATCCTGTCAGAATAACGATCCTATGTAATTAACTGTCTACACTCGGAAATAACTATTAACTCTCAGACTCAAACTGTTATCCTCGTCCTTCGGCAAACCCTTCACACATACCAACCGTGTATGGTTCTTGTAAAAATTATTGCCTACATCTCAGGTATTTATTGCTTGGCACCCAGTTGTGAATAATGATTGGCTGAATAGTATGTGCCTCTTTACCTAGAGATAAAATATTTGTTGCTTGGCACCCAACTGTGAGTAATGATCAATTGACGGTTTACGCCCAGCTGAGATATTACTGCTTGCACTCCTCATTTGTCGCATTCGTGACCTGAGCGGAACAAACATTGTATACATATATATGTATATATACAGCACCAAAATGGGGGTAATCTGCTCAATGAGAGTGCCTCTTTAATCAGAGCGGAGATATACTGCTTGGCATCCAACTGAGGATAATGATCGGCTGAATGCGTGCGCCTCTTTACCCAGATTTACAAAGATAGACCATAAACTATCTAAAACAAATATTCTTTATAAACTGTTTGTTTTATATTTGTTGAATTTAACGGCACTTTTAACACATTATTGGATATATCTTGGCTGGAAAATGGGAGCTAAATGTCTTTCCCAAGGACACAGAGAGGCAGGCGGCCTAGGCTGGCCTAGTGGCGGGTATCTAACCCGCGACCTTTGGATTGCGAGTCCGACGCTCTACCAATTGAGCTACCACGGCTCCTAGGCATAACGAAATCTTTATGTAGAAAGTGTCTCGAAACATAGCATTTTAATATTAATAGGAACTCATTAAAGCTAATGTATTATATTTGAAATTCAGCTGTTGTTCTTGTTGCATAAACATTCACCAATTCAGCATATATCCTTATTTTCAAAAAAAATATGGTATGTACCAACATTATTATGTAGTATGTCTCTTTTGTGCCTGTTTATTGCTCCTCTATGAATACATTTAACGTAGCATTTATGGAAACACCAAATCGTGACCTTTGAATAGGAAGGACATTTCAAAACGGTCTTCGAAAACAAGCACTTAAATGTCTTTTTTTTTTCAAAGGTTGGCATAACTTGTTTAATATAAATCAAGTTAAAGGGAAGGAAAGGTATAGCACAGCATTCCCAAGGTTCTTTTAACTTTCATCAGATTTGAGTAGATAACACAATAAATATATATCATTTTGTAAAAGATCAGTAAAGTTTTAGAGGATTCTGTAAGTTCTATTTTTTTCAGACAGTTTTATAGAAAACATCATTTGCACAACTAATCATGTGTGATTGAGGTGCACAGTTACATTTTAGGATAAAATGATAAAATGGCCATAAATTGAGAAATTGACGTATGTATGTAGCTAGGTAGATAGGTACGCTGTTAGTAGCAAGGAAGCTATGAATGCATCAATGTATTTGTGTATGTATGCATGCATCAAGCAATCAACCGCTTGATTTTTTTGTATATTGAGCGATTGATTGATGGTTTTAATGCAAATATTTTTATTATTATTATTATTATTACTTAATTCAATTATTATTCAATTGTGTATTGAGCGATTGATTGCTAGTGTAGATAGGAACTCATTGTACTTAACCAAATGTGTAATTTTACTGTTGTTCGTGTTTCATAGCCATTCACCAATTAAGAATTCATCTTTATATTGAAAAGAATTATGAATGGTACCAGCACAGAAATAGGTAGGAATGGGCCTTATACACAAGACCCAAACTGAAACTTCAGCCATACGATAAGTGTTATGTCACGTTTGTACCTGTGTTTCGCTTTTCAGTGTATATGTGTGACATACTGGACAAAATAGGGACGTTTACATAAACATGGATATTTCAGAAAGGTCTTTTTATCAAAGGGCGGCATAACTCGTTTAATACAGAACAATTAAAAGGGATGGAAAGGTATAACAGAGCATTCCTGCAGTTCTTTTAGCTTCCATCAGATTTGAGAATATAGTATAACGAATATGTCATTTTGTAAAAGAATCAGAACATTTTCGAGACCTCTGTAAATTCCTTTTCTTCGACGTTTTTTTTTTTTTAGAACGTGTATTTGGCACAACTAATCATTAATTGAGAAACCCACGTGTGTATGTATGTATATAGGTACGTACACTACAAGCAGGAAGGTATGCATGTATACATCAATCAATCAATTCATTGATTAATTGAGTATTAAGTAATCGACTGATAGTTTTAATTATTATTTTTATTTTTATTATTATTATTATTATTATTATTATTAATCTACTGATAGTTATTATTATTATTATTATAATTATTATTATTATTATTCCATTATATAATGAGCGATCGGTAGGTCGTTTTAACCCAGATAGGATCTCATGAGCTAATCTTTCTAATGTGCAATTTTACTCTTGTTCTTGTTACATAAACATTCACCAATTCAGCATTTATCTTTATTTTCAAAGATTTTATGTCTGATACCAACTCTGAAATAGGTAGGAATTGGCTTCACCAATCATACTCAAAATGAGATTTTATACATTAAGGTAAGTGTTATGTCTCTTTTGGTCCTTTTTATTGTTCCTAAGTGTATAGGTTTGACATAGCATTTCTGGAAAACAATTTTGGGACGTTTGAATATAAAGGATGCTTCATACAGGTCTTCACAAATAAGTACCTCGACGTCTTATCAAATGGCTCTATAAATCGTTTAATATATGAACAAGTCAAAGAGAACGAAAGATATTACAGAATATTCAAGCGGTTCTTTCAACTTCCCTGATATTAGAGTAGATAAAACAACTAATATAAGACATTTTGTAAACGATCAGGAAACTTTTAGAGGTTACTATAAATTCCTTTTCTTTGAAGGTTTTGTAGAAGACGCGCACAATTGTATATTAGGATAAAATGATAACATTACGATTAATTGAATACTAACGTATGTATGTTTGTGTATGTGCATGTTATAATGTAAATAGGAAGGTATGAGTGCATGTGTGTATGTATGCATCACTCAGTCGATCCATTGACTCGTGTGTATTGAGCGATCGATTGATCGTTTTACTTATAGTCTTCTTGTTTACCTTCTTCTTATTATTATTATCAATATTATTATTATTATTATTATTATTATTATTATTATTATTATTATTCAAACATATAGTGAGCGTTCGTTTGTTCGTTTGAGTCCAGATAATATCTCTTTAAAGCAATTTTACTGTTGTTCTTGCTACATAACAATTCACTGAGATAGGTGGGAAAGAACCTTACAAACCAGACTCGAACTGAAACTTTAACAATTACCATAAGTGTTATGTATCTTCTGTGCCTGTTTATTACTCTGTATTGTATACGTCTGGCATATGAATTCTGGCAAAAAATTGGGAGGTTGCATAAACATGGACACTTGCAGATAGGCCTTCTTATCAAAGAGCTGCATCAATCATTATGTGCAGAACAAGTCAAAAGGAAGGAAATGTATCACATAGTATTCCCTCAGTTATTTCAACTTCCTGCAGTTTTTTTTCAAAGTTTCTATGTTAAGTGTCTTTTGCACAAGTAATCATGTGTGATCGAGGTACACAATGATATATTAAGATAAAATTACCGTTAATTGAGAAGCTGACGTATTTATGTATGATTGTATGTCTTATTGTATGTATGTATGTACGTGGATAGGTAGGTAAAGTACACTGTATGTATGTATGTATGTATGTATGTATGTATGTATGTATGTATGTATGTATGTATGCATCAATCAATCGATCACAACTACACAAATGAATCAATCGGTCAATAAATAAAAATCAATCACCCACTCACACTTTGCAACCCTTTGATAGTTCTGATTATTCATTTAAGTTATAGTAAAATCTTTTAAAAGTTTTTCAATTTTTCATGATAGGGAACTAAATTTACGGACAGGTATAGTTTTGTTGAAAATACATACTGATGATTTATTTTTTTGACATTAGATGACTGAAATTTGATCGGCGCCGAATTCCTAAGAAGCATGAAAGAAATAAAACGGGAATGCAAACCAACAGCAACAATATTATATAATGACACAAAAGTTGGAAGACGGCGCTGGGAAATAACACAGTTTCCCAACGTTCCGACCTAAAACAAGATCTTCCAATACGAACAATAAACAACGTACACAGACGCAAAGACACAAAGAGTGACATGTTTAGAACAATGCATATTTACATTTGACACAGAGAAGACATATTAGTAGAATAATCAAGAGGTCTAAACTAAAGAAAAATAGCAAAATAACAATAACGATATCTCTAGTAATAATAACTACATCTCTAGTATAAATAACTACATGTCTAGAATAAATAACTTCATGTCTGAAAATAAATCTATTATCTGTGAAAAAATAGTTTTGATGCAAGCTATTAGAAGGATTGTTCCATACTACTTCGCGTGACCTAGTTACATTGTTTTATAGGGCATCATTTGTAGTGATGCATAATTCTAGCTTTACATCTCAGATATATTTGCCATTACGATAAACAAAAATACTGATGTATTTACATTACAAGAGAAGGTGGTGGAAATTCGTAATAATAATAATAATAATAATAATAATAATAATAATAATAATAAATAAATAAATAAATAAATAAATAAATAAATAAATAAATAATAAAACATTGTCACTGGAAGAGAGAGAGAGAGCCTGAGTAAACTGATAGGAAAGAAACTGATGCACGTTGATTTAAACAGAGCACTTTTGTACTAGATTTTTTCCATTAGCTAAATTATCGGTGTGTTCTCATCTGGAATATCCATTATGTCCCTCAATGGCAGCGGTTCCCAACCTCAGGTTGCGACCCAAATCAAGGTCGCGGGGATTCTCAGTAGGGTCGCGAAGGGTCATCAGAAGAATTTTTTTTACAAACATATCATAAGCCATCAGGGTTTGGAGGTCCTGTTCGTGGCCAATTTTGGGTCGCAGCAAAAAAAGGTTCGGAACCACTGCTCTATGGCCACGTTCAGTTTAAGTCCATCTGTGATTGACTCCTCAATAGACAGTATGCTAACAATTTCCATCATACCATCATATTCACGTTGGAGTGATCAGACAAGTAAAATATATTCCTGGACATCCGATCCATATTACAAGATGGAAACACAGAAACAAACTTGTATTGCAAGACGACTGACTCCCATCAATATCTCTTACCTACCAGATGTCATCCTAAACATGTAATCAAAAACCTTAAATCTGGCCTATGTGTTTGCACAAAGCGTATCGGATAACAAGAGGAGAGGCTCAACAAAGATTTGCGGAACTCATAGGGCATTTAAAAAGAAAGGGATACAAATACAAACTATAAATCCGGCTAAAGAAAAAGCTAAGGTCAATGACTGAAGCAGTCTCCTCAGATACAAAGTTAAGACTGCTAACAAATGTGTCCATCTCGTACCAACATACCACCCAAATGCCCCAAAGCATAGGACAAATTGTCCGAAGACACCGGCACATTATTCACTCCTCTGTACGTTTGGAGGAGGTCTTCAAAGATTCATCTATAGTCGCTTACCGATGATCACAAAACTTTAAAGACCGCCTAGGTGCCCGCCCAGTTGAACTCAGATTATAGTACGGAAGCAGGAATATACAGATGTGATATCGTATCTAGTCTTATCTGTACGCAGATGTCCGAGACAACTACGTTCCAGAGTTCATCAACAGGAGTTACTTACAATATCAACGAAAGGTGAGCATGTGTCTGTAATAACGTCATTTGCGTCCTGGCGTTCAATTTTTGTGCCATCAAATATGTTGGCAAAACAGATGACGTTAGAAAAAAAGAATGAACAATCACACAAGCCATATCAGAAATAAGGCAAACACAAAACTAGCCAATCGTTTCATGTCAGTCGGACACTCTGTCCAATCCCTCGTAATGATCCCATTGAGTCAAAACACAGATGAACTGACAACGAACGCATCCATACAGAGAAATAATGGATACTGTAGATACTATTTGGACTTAAACGAAATATTATGGTCAAAGTATTTCCAACACCTTCTCTTATAATGTAAATACATTCATGTCTTTGATTCTCGTAGTGGCATTTATATCCGAGATGTAAAGCTAGATGCGATAAATAATGCGCCACTACATAAGGCAAACTGTGCAACACGATACGTAGGTCACGCAAGCATTATGGCGCCATTATGCTGCATCAAAACGTAATCGCCTTTTTCATAGAAAATAAATCACTTTCTAGGTATGTAATTAATTATTATTATTTTATTATTTTCCTTTAGTTCAGACCTCTTCATTATTGCGGATATTTTTTCTTCTCTGTCATAAAATGTAAATATTAATTGCTCTACGCGTATCACTCTTTGTGTGCGTGTGCGTGTGTCTGTGTATACTCTTTGTTTTCTCATGAAAAAGATTTTGCTGTGGGTCGAAATGTAGGGAGTCTTTGTTATTTTCCCCGCGTCGCTTTCCAACTTTTGTGCCACTGTATATACACCAGTACCTAATGCGGCATTATGACAATAATTACGTAAAGTAATTATAGCATGTTTGTCAAGGAGTGTCTCAGTTGGAAATTATTTCATACTGGTCGTAAAAAAGATGTATTGAGGACATAAATACTGATCAAAGAGATGGAAGATGCCCTGGTAAGGATGTATTTCACATAACACTTCTTGTCATCAATTTCCAATGATGAGTGAAAACTGCTTCAAAACTTCTCTGATCATGAAATTAGCTTGTTTTCTTCAAGCAATAAAACTCCTTTGCAACATCAAAAGAAATGACTGAACCTTAATTATCACCAACACTTTATCTTGATATTGATAAGTCCTTCAAGTAAATCAGCCGCTTACTGTTTCTATCTTAATACCTAGTCGTCTTGTTATTGTAGAGTTTATTAAAGGGATTACTAGAACAGTGATGCATCCGCAAGTCAAAGGATGTGATAATTTCTACAAAATGACAAAATGAGTCTCATTGTTCTCATTTCAGTGAAGCTGTCCATGTCATCATAATCACTCCAGGTTTGCTTTGTTTTTGTTGTTGCTTAAACTTTGAACGCCTACCCAAATCGCCATGTTTTCCAAAATACTGCCTGATCATCCATTGTAGATACTCTACCTTCCCCTACATCTCCCATGCACTACTTTGTTTCAACCCTCCAATCTTGACCCACGGGCCATAACCTTAAATCCTTTACAGATAGTATGTGTTTCTCTGATGCACAAACGTGTTTTGTCAAAACTATGAAAACGATATTAATTGAAAGTTACGTATATTTGACAAACTGTACCCGTCCCAGTGGTTACAGGAAAGAATCCAAAACATACTATCCTCTCTTCTATATGGACACCGTATAAAAAGAAGAAACAAAATATGGCAAATTTTCACTCAGCGTTTTAGGAGGAGGTCGAGTTACGGACAAATGTTTGGATAGTATAACAATATCGCCAACACTCTTTAAAAAGCGCAGGGGTAAATAACTTTGATCATATTATACAAAGAGAGAAGTCCGAACATACTATTAAAATATTATAAAAATTACACTCGTTTCGGTACACACTTCCTTAAAGTGATATGTCTTCTTTAATTTCTATTTAGGCAGAAGTTTCTAGTAGTTCAGTAAAACCAAAATATAAGTAGAAACAAAGGGTAAAAAAATCTTAAAAATGAGAAGAGACACACTAATTCTTGAGGCAAAATGTTTTAGTTCATTATTCATGCTGTTTGTTTGCAATTGTGTAACACCCAATCAGTTCTGGGCATTGTTGTTTGTACCAAACTGTAAAATGGTGCTTTCTTGAAGGATACCTTCTGTTCTTGGACACTTTTCCTTTAAAGCCTGGGAGTAAAATTTGACTTTGCTTGATTTAACAGAGTTATTCCTGTCCCTGGCATCACCAACAGGATTAAAATGCCATATAAATCATCATAAGGCAACTGTTGTTCTTCAATCAGGCCTGTCGTAAAAAGGTTTATATATCTTAAGTCATATTAGCGTGAAGGTGACCGAAAATATTCACATATCTTACAACTCATTATGGAGAAAGAATGGAATGAGAACCATGATCTATCGTACAACTATTTCAGCTATTTCGATTAGTATACATTTATTCCGGTTCAAAAATGAAAATGTAAAATGTGACAGTGGAAAACAATTAACCCACTCCCCCCCCCCCCCCATGGAAATAGACAAAAAAAGAAGAGATGGAAATTACCGACATTATTTGTCGCATATGTAAACAATACACATATAGATGTACGAGTAATTGTGGATACTCGATCGCGTATTATCAGATATTTAAAGTCATTGATGATGAAAGGCTTGAGTGTACGCGTGGACGAACGATCAGTTATACATTGTTTGACAAATATTGCATAAATATAATCCAAGAGTATGTGGAACAAAACTTCGAGAGCATAAAAAGGAAATTGAGAATAACACGAATGAATGTCTGTAGCGCAGATATAAAGAAATTAAGGATAAATTACCATAAAACGAGTCAAAGAGAAATATAAGCAAGAGACTAAATGTGCCTTTTTAATGATTTAGGGGAAGTATGAAAATTTGCGTTAAGTAACAAAACTCACTAAACTTTTGGGCCTAATAGCTAAGTACTTGCCAACCTGTAGTTTAATCGGTAATATGATTACATTAAGTTGATTGCTGTATACAACTACTCAGTAGATAAGAAATTTCATTCATAAGTTGGTCGGGTTTGTTTATATTGCCGGGAAAATTCAGACATACGTATGCCACATGACTACAAATCGTGTGTATCGTTACGTACTCAATAGAGGCCATTTGTTGGTAGACCTATATTAGTTTGAAAAGAGAGTTTTACTTGGACGTGAAATACATTTGTAAGCATATGATATAATAAAACTATTTTCTCAATATTTACTGTATGGTCATTTGTTTATTGTATTCCAATTTTTTGTACAGTATTCAAACGCTGATGTTTGCTTTGTGTGTATACAGGAAAGCAGTGCCAGTTTAACACGTACCAGACCTTGTTTTAAAAATCTAATAAATATATCCTACGCTTACTTTAGGTCACAGAGAGGAAACTTTTGAAGGAAAGAATCGAGTTATTTAAATCTTTACTGAATAACCGTATTATTTGGATTTGATATTTCTGTATAACTGTGCTTGGTCTGTCTATGTAGGACCAGGTAGAATTGAGACATGGAAAATTGATTGCACATTTCTCCATTGGAAGAAAAGTGCTCGAACTGTTCCGCGACAAAAAGCCTGCCTGGATAAAATAAAGCTTGTAACATATGTTGTGGTGAATAAAGATCAATAATCGGGGAGACATGAACTGAATCACAAGTAAAGTACACTGGATAATGGATCTTTTGTTGATATTTTTTATGAATGGAAAATATTTATATTGCCAGATGTATATTAAAGCGAAAGTTCAAAACTAGTGTTCTAATGGCACAAAAACGTGCAAGGAAAAATTGTGGTCTGTCAATTTATATTCAGATGTTACTAACAGACCATCAGGCTTTTCATGTATAATACGTAATGTTATTGGTTTACAACGGTCTTTTTGTTGTTGTTTGTATTCAACTTAAACTAATAACGGGTACATATTTATTCCAAACGTAGCACGTTTTATCTCTGAGTCAGTTAAAGGTATTTCCTATGCAGAATCCTCAGATTCTGTTTTAAATATGACTTTATCACTTGGAAATATTTGGTTTAGTCGAATCATTGTTTTCTGCTTCTACAATAAAGACAGCGGCGAAAGATTCTATGTTGACATTTATGTGAAATGCATAAGTTTCCTTGTCATACGATATCTGCTTTGTAATTTTACTTGGACTGGTATTACCACCAATTTCAATTATATGATCATTGAAAGTTACATGTAAAGCAAGGAAGAATATAATTATTTATGCTAGAGATAATTATACTTTTATTTTCTCAAATGGCATTGTTCAAGACGGTTACCCCGTCCAAACTCGAAATTAAGGAAAGATTACTTCCAGATATTGACATTTTGCATTGTAATTAATCTTCTAAAATGTGCATATTAATTCAAAACAAACGTTCGACTTTAATGTAATGTAGCTCATTTAAAATGCAACAATAATTTTAAACTAAAATTACTGCTAAAGAAGAGTATTTTAGATATCTGTACTAAGACCCCAAAAGTCCAGCATATATCCATCAACTTTGGAAACAAATTAAACTAGATAAAATTAAAACAATACGCTACATTGAAAGACTGGTTAACTGAACATTGCGCCTGTACATTACACAAACAAGCAAGGAAAGGATTTACTTACTCATGCAGGCAATTGATTTTTAGCAGAGATTGTTGAGATGCGGTCATACAAAAAGGTCAATGACGGATATAAATACATTTTGGTAGTGATTGATATTTTCTGGAAATATGCCTGGGCTGAGACAGTGAAGTCTAAAACAAGGTATGACGTATATGACCCAGATAGAACCAGAAAAGATAAAGTTCGATGATGAGAAATAATTTTACAACCGACAGGTTAAGGAGTTATTGGAAAAATAAAATATTAAACATTTTTCTACGTATTCACAAAAAAGTATATGTAATAGAAAATATAATGAAATACGGAAAAGTAGAATGTATAAATATTTGGTGCAAAACGAAACTAGGAAACGGGCAGATATATCACCTTGGCTATTCGATGGGTATAATAACATTTATTATAGGTCAATGGACAAAATTCAGATTGAATTTAGTGATTCAAGCAACATATTTAAAGTATGGATCAACTGATCTGGTTACCTTACAAGTGATACCTAAGTAACACCCAAATATGAAAAGGTCAGACAGTTAGGATTTCAAAATGGAAAACAATCTTTGCAAAACGCTATCTGTCTAATTTTACTAAAGACATTCTTTAGAATTATGCAATTCATTTTCGGTGATCAAATCTTTAACAAATTGGAAGACTTAAAGGGATAGAAAATAGTGGGGGTATTTTACATATATCTATACAACAAGTGAGATGACACAATGTTAAAAAAATTTTGAAGACGAAAATAAAAATGCACGGTAAGAAATATGTACTTGTGTAATGAAAAGGATGTGATAGTTCTTGTAAAAGATGGGAAACCACTGCAAATATCATGTCGGTAAAAGAAATGGAAAGCATAAAAGGTAGGAATAGAACTATTACCATAATATTCCAGAAAGTGTTTAATAGAACTGCAACGAGAATTTTTTTTTTTTTAAAACCGGAAACGATAAGGATTGGTATTTATTTTTTAACGCTATCAAATCATACTTGAAGATGGTAATAA
Source organism: Margaritifera margaritifera (assembly GCA_029931535.1). Lineage (NCBI taxonomy): Eukaryota > Metazoa > Mollusca > Bivalvia > Unionida > Margaritiferidae > Margaritifera > Margaritifera margaritifera. Next base: position 2,543,783 of record JAQPZY010001562.1, read on the forward strand.
AGCAGAAACGTAGAAAGATTTGTTTTTAAAGCCCAGGTAAATTTAGATATTTGTCGAGAATGGTATCAAAGAACCATGGCTTTACACATCCTAAGCAGAAATGAAATGCATGCAAACGATAATTTATATGTTATTAAAAATGCTACGCATTCTTCGAAAAATAATTGCCTGAAGATTACATTTTATGTAGCCATGTAGCTAACTCAACAAATATAATGCATGAAGAGCGTTCTGTTGCGACATTCAAACCATCATCGACTTAAGTTTCATGCGTCCTGTATGGTGATTTTGAAAGCATTATGAGGCCTATAATCAGCTGCAATCAAGACTCTGATAAATCAATAATAAAACAAACGGCTAAACATATATGGTCAGGATTTTGTCTTTACATTATTCAGTACACAGAGAATATGCGCCCATAGCATACACAAAACTAGACTGCATACAAATGTTTTATGAACATTTGCACAACATTGTTGAAAACATGTACGCAGAACTTTCACCAAGAAACGTTGCTGCAATGGTGTACACAAAAAGATATAAAGCAATATAACAACATGCCATATTTTTGAAAAGGAATTCGAAACCAACAAAGTAAGAGATCGAGATCATTTAATGGGTAATTACAACGGTCCTGCACATGACGAGTGCGATTTAAATTGCACACATCCACATCGTATCCCACTCTTTATCCACAATTTGTCAGGCTCCCATTATAATCTGCCTATCGATTCTTGGTGAAAAACGTCTCGCATCAAGAAGTGACACTAATGCTAAAAAATAATGCAAAATAGATTTCTTTTAGTAAGGATTTCCTAGCCAATAGATTTTAAAAGGACGGCAAGGAAATTGTTATAGAAAGAACTAATTGCAAAGACTTTCAAAGATTTCAAATTTACTCAAAGCATGAAACATTTTATAAACATGGACCCCGCATATTTGAGAAAACACATTAGTGTATGAGTACTTTGAGGATTTTTAAACATTTAGGGAAACTAATTTACCACAAATCAAGAAATTTTATTCCAATCTTCGAGGATCATGGGTAACATAGGAAGATTAACAAGACTCACCAGAATGCAACGTCAAGAAAAATATTTTAATGCAGTGCCAGTTTTAAAAGTGTAGGAATGTATGAATGAATAATGGCAAACTAGATCCACCACGTTGTTACAATGCACCCCGACAAGTGCATGATGTAAGTTTGAAAATAAGCAAAGTAGCATTAGAATTATTGACAGACTATGATGTATTCCAAGTGTTTGAATCGGGAATTAAAGGACTTATTAGTATAATACCAAAATGATACTCTACAGCAAGTCATGGGTACAATGTAGAATTGCGAAGATAACACGAGAGATCATGTAGAATATTATATTTCAATGTCAAGATATTTTATTATGTACCTAGATCATAACATGTTATATGACTAGGTCGTGGGGCTATTAATGCTAGCTAGACACTTTAAATGGGAAAACAAACAGCAAGTCAAAGACATCAAAGTGGTGGTTATTTCAACGTTGATTTATCGATCCCAACAGTTACTCGACTGTTTGAATAACTACCCTTTAGCTAATGAAAAAATTATTATACAGGAATGTGATGTACCACCGTTACAGAAGAAACTCATAGAGGAGAAAAAGGGTACAAAATCTTTACTACCTAAATTATTGTGTAAGTAGATAAACAAAAGGAGATACGTTAATACTATCGTAAACTAAAGTTGCATATTCAATTCGGTTTGAAACTAAAGAAGATACATAAGGTCGTGCAATTCGACCAAGAAACCTTGAGCTGAATAATACTCTAGGACAAAAATCAACCAATGACTTTCAAAATACTTTTTTTCGAACCCGTGAATAATTCTATGCTCGGTAAACAGACGGAAAGTCTACGTAAGAAAACAAAGATTAAAATATGTGCCTATGAAAAGAAATTTCACAGACACAAGAAATATATATCATTTCCAAGGAGATCGAACATATAATATATAAAACCTGATGTTAGACAGCTGAAAGAACAATAAAAAAATTAATAAAAAAACATTTATATATTCATGTAAAGACATCTAACTTTTACAGTAACATAAATAATAGCATCCATTGTTTGGATACGATTGATTAGAAGAAAGATAATAAAGAAAGTATTCCTCGAATAAATAAAAAGATACAAATTCTTTCAAATGTGAACTAAATGTTGTGCTTATACAAGAATTTTGTAGTGTTTGAAGTAAGCTCGATGTACTTAGAACTGACAAAGATGAAAAAAAGGTTTGTAAAGGGATAAACAAGTGCGTGAACAAAAAGTCTCAAATTTAAAATGTACAAGAAATGTCTTTATAACCGAACACTAAATCACCACGGGATGAATTTAATTAGATAGTATGTTCATAAGTGATACAATAGTACGTTGAATAATATTTCATTATGTTGTTATGATGACAAACGTTATTTAGTTGAAACATATATATACTTCCATATGCTTACTCTATGACTTGGTTATGAAAGGGATACTCCAACCTCATTCAAAGTTTATTTCTTTTGTTTTATTTCAACCTCTCAGTTGTCGCATCTCCCATAAATACAGGTGTTACATTGTTTTTTTCTCGACCGCTTGCTTCATCAACGTCTTATCCATAGAGGAAACCACTTCTAAAGTCCTAACAGTTACACGCAGGTCCTTTATGGCAGAATTATATATCTGCAACATTCAACCTTAATATGAAGTCCAGCTTGAGTAGATATGCTGGTTTCTTCTTTGCATAATCTAAATTGGCACAATCGTCTATCACAAACACGGTAAACACTAATGAGTAATTCCAGCCATTTGTCTAATTTGTCATAAGCGTCTTTTTAATTACATTGTCGTCTCTAAAAAGCAATTTTCTGCTGTAAGACTTGTTGCGCCTAAAGTTGTACAAATGATGACAAGATAGCCAAGGAGTTCACGTATTCGTTTTCAATCTCAAACCCGATGCGAGCTTTGTCTTTTCACAATTTGTAAAGCTGCATATAATCAGATTACGATGTTCTTTCAAATCCATTATTTTATAGCTTTCACTTGATTAATGTCAGATAAAAGCTGTTCGTGGGTATCAAAAACGTTGTTGGTTTCTCTCGTTGTCATAAATGAGGTGTCAGATAATTATCTTGTTCTGAGACTCGATGCAACGCAGAAATTCCTCCCATTTAAATTGGTTGTAGTTTAATTTATAACAGTTCATTGGGTTGGAGGATTTTATAGATGTGCCGAAATCATACCTGGAATAAATATTCTCAAAATATAGGAAATATTTTAAGGTTTACTCACTGTATCTGAATTGAAAAAAGTAAATAAATTAAATGTCCCACAACCAGGCCAACTTTCTTTCAATTTGTTTCATTACCCTTTGACTTATTCAATAGCGCGTACACCATTTTGCAGTCCTTTATGCTGTAGTTTTCTTTTCACGTTTTAGAAATGTAGTCTTACGTCAAATTGCATTCCGTTTTGTTATCCCTTTGCATTGCATCTGCAATTATTCTTCATTGTTTCGCTCTAACATTGTGTGGATAATATAGGCCACAATATATTACCCAGGTAGATCAATTTGTTATTGACTTTTGATGCTTTATATCTTACCTGTTGTCTCCCTTCAGTTTTTTAAAATTATTTCAAAACAACATATAACACATGGTTTTATAGATTCTTGCTCAACTGCACCATTCATATTCCATCTATCACACTGACCAAAACTCCCACCATATGAAATGTCAAAATGTAATTCATCTATTTTGATCAACTAGCATCCTTGAAATTAGTTTTGGTTTAATTTCGTTGTTCTGAGCATCTGACGCCAAATAAATGTACATTATACGTCATCTTTTCTGCTTATCTGCATGTGTATGCCTTGTTGAACTTTAGCTAAGTTATAACTTGTAGCATGTTATTTACTTATCATGTGTACTTCTCAAATCAAGTTACAATGGTGATCCGTCTAAAATTGTTAAATACATTACTTAGTTTGGTGTGATTTTGCTATTCAGCAAACAAACACTATTGCCTCAGTGTATACCCCTGAAAAATAAAAGCATATCGGGTAATTATTCCACAGTAATAATTATCTTTTCTTTTGCTGAATTACCAAAAATATCCGGGTCAGTTTCTCTGTCTTCTTACACAGTATCAAGACCCCTTTTAAACTCGTTCGTGGTGAATCAAGTGTAATATGCGTTGTACAACATTAGATGCTACATCAATAATTCTCTATCTTGTGATGTAGTTGAAGAAAAAAGGAATTTCGTTTTAGTACGTTTCGTTAACGGAATGATCCACTGAAACTGAAGTAATCATATCGTTCTGGGGACAAACATTTTCCAGTTCGTATTACTGGTTAGCACCTTTACTTTCGATGCCTTTGCTAGTGCAAAGGCAAATCTTAAATTTTGAAAATGAACACAAGTGTACAAAGAAGGACATTGTTCTTTCCGAATCTAAAAGTAAAGTGGTATTATAAAATTCTGTTTGTATACTGTGAGCTGAATAGCTACTGTGCAGTTGTTTTCTGCATTAGTCACTTCTGATCGTAACGTTCTCAATTTTCCATTGATGATACATTGTTCAGTGGTGCTTATTTCATAAGTCGTTATTAAGCACAAATATTCCAACGTCATAACAATGTTGTAGTTATTTAACTTGCAAAGATCGACACTACCATAAGAAATGGTTATGTATTTAACCAGCATGCTAAGTACATTTTTTACCGCTGCATTATTGGTGTCTTATTTAACTTTTACAGTACACGATATGACAAATGATGCAAGTAATATCATTACAATAGGTCCTAATTAAGGAATAGCCACATCCAAATTCTGTTTAGGCTTAATATTAATCGGAGTGTATGTAATATAATGATGTGTAGAGTTAAAATCTTTAACTCTCTGTGGTGTTCCTTCTTGTTTATGAAAAGTTATGTATTTTCAATATGTTGCCATTATTGTGTGCTAACGCTATTCAATAAGTAAAACACCCGCCATCCTAACCCCAAAAAATCCAAAAAAGACAACAACAATAAAAAAATAAAATAAAAAATAAAATAAAACAACCAGCTAACTTTTAAAGATATTTGCAAGTGACACAACCACTAACGCTCATTGCAATGTGAATAAATACATACTCATAAGTTACCTGTTTATCAGGAGGCTGGTAAGAAACAAATGTAGGTTGCCTAGATTTCTCTAAGTAACATCAGGATGAGTAGAAGAAAAGAGACCAAAATCGTTATTAAAATTATTCAACAACTGAGTAATCAAAACTTGTTCTTCAATGTTTCATTCAGGTAATCGAGTATCTTTGTTCTGGTTTTGCTGAACAATGAAGTGTTCGCTTGCAGTTCTTCTAGAATTCATTGTATCCCATTATCTCTTCATTTACCCGTTTGAATAAAATAATTGAAACAGGTAATATCTTTCTGTGAATGCTAGACCGTTAGCTGCTTCCTTGCTAATGGTTACTGCTGATATAGCCAGTTCGTGAACACGGTATTTAATGGTAACAAAAGTTTGATATTGTCACCGATTCGTATTATACATGCTGAATGATCTTCTTTTGGATTTTGCTTAATGGCAAATAATAAAATAATATTCTCTTCCATATAATATGTGGATGATTATTTAGCACTGTACTGAGTGACTTCAGATTTTTTACATGCTCTAACGAGTAAGCATAACGTTTATCATCTACATCGAATTGAATACAAAAGTTAATATTATGCAAAAATTCAATATACACGTTTTCAAAAATTGTATATAGACCTGACTTATTTCTTTGAAAGATACAATGCTTTGAGGCAAATATTGTGCATAAAGTTTAACAAAATCGATCAAACGTTTGAGAAATGAATGAAAATTAGGCAAATTGTTTTACAAAAAATGATTGACAGGAGTTAGATACCAAACGTAACTGATACTGATCATGTACACTCTGTAAGCTGTCAGAATGCTTCCGTATACATGTAACCTGTCTGACAAAATAGACTGTATTATTTTCTTCTGGAACATTTAATCATTGCAATAATCTATTTCCACTTTTGAAAGTCGAGAATGGCTGTACATTCATTTATGTGCTCGAATTTAAGATAGATAGATTTTTGGAGACAAGCGTTATCAATAACGCTGTTGGCAAAATGCATTACACAGCATTTAATTAGCCTAACATAGGATAGCCCTTTCTATAATCCAGGGTGCCTACAAATTGGTGCTGTATGTAAATTTGTCTAAAACTTACACGACCAGCAACTTATTTTTAAGGATTAACAAATTTACCCTAATTGGCCGTTAAAATGGGTGAGAAAGTTGTTGGGCATGTTTTATTCGAGTCCTTTAGCACTAAGTGTATTTGTTTTATAGGGCACAGGCAACTAATTCCATTCCAATAGACCGTAATGTTAATGTTTTGCAAAAATGACTATAATTTGGTGGTAAGATCTGCAAAACGTGCTTAAATCGTATATTTGATCTATCCGAGAATAAACTTTTAAACAATGAAAACAATATGTGCGCAGCTCGCTTGGAAATAATCCATTGTAGGTGTACACTGTCAACATTCAGCCAGGTGAGATTTTCCCATTTACATCGGATATTACTTTTGCACGACAGTGATAAAGTGAAAGTGCTTTTTAAGTAGAAGGCTACTGTGCGTACAATCTACCATTAGGCAGGCTTCTTGTGATTTTTTTTCCCTGTGATTATTTTTAGCCAATCAGCGACTTTCATTATTTTAAAAACGCTATTTAATATTCCACCACAGATATATGTTGGTTCCATTGTTCGTAAAATAATTAGTTGTTTGTGGCCATTTGTGTCATGGCGGCTATCACATATTTACACAAAATATTTTCAATAGTGACCTTAGCCGTAGTCGATGAGCTGACTCTTTCTACTATACGGCAATGCAGAAGGTATATTTAAAATTTAGTTCAAGCTCCACATGTTTATGAAATCTTGGCAATGTCCAACTGAACTGTATTACCGGCATTTGCCATCATGATATTGCGACGCGTAAAACAAACGGAGCTGTAACGATTACAATGCAGTATAACGAGAGAAAGTGAGCAACGATATTCATGTCATTGTGGAAAAGGGTAAACAGAAGAAATAATTCTTTTCTTATCTTTTATGCTAAGAGTTTCACAATGTTTCTACACATAATGCTGTTCTTCTAAATAGAGGATAGATACCAATATATCTGCATACACTTACTATAGCTATGCCTTTAAAACCTGTTTACTAAAAGATTTTTGTGAAACACACACACACACACATACACTATATATATGTGTGTCTGAGTGTGTGTGTGTGTGTGTGTTTCGTCCATTATACAAATCTTGTTTCAAATGGAATGAATTCCATGATTTTACAACCTACACAAACGATATCATTTGAAACTTGGAGAAAATGTTACGGTAGATTAAGAAGAGTGCAGGTCGCCATCTAACAAAATATTCATAAGAAAACTCAATCACCAAGAAGGCCGTTCAGTTGTCATAACAGGCTTAGACCGTCATATATCAGTAATGCCCCGTCTAGACTCAACAAAATTGAAAGGATTTCATTGCCTTAGACGCCTTTGTAGCGTACGATAAAACTGAAGACTGTTCAGAATTAAAGAATTAGTTTAGTAGTAATAAAATATACGTAAGTTAAAGATCAAACAAATAATATTAAAATAGCCTTTTATAAACAAATAACATTAATATAGCCCTTTATAAACGGCCTTATAATTAAGAGAGGGCGGAGGAAGATGTTTCAGCCATCAAAGCGCACCATCGTCATTTTTGAATGTCAAGAAAGTGACTTTTGATTATATTCCAATAATTTGACGATTTTAAGGAAGATCTGTCACGAACAAGTAACAGTCCATTCATTGTACTTTGGGCGTTGACATTTTATGCACAAAGAGACATCATACATCATTAATATTCAACAGCTGGCAGAAACGAGGAAATCACTTAGTTCAACTGACCTCTTTTAACACGCGAGTCGTGCATCAACCGCAGTAAAGGGCAAATTTATCAATACTGGACAAAGTATTGAATCAAAATTTTTGCAGTTGTTACATCTCTACTGTATAACCTTTGTATGCTGAAATTCGAAAGAGTCAGTCAGTTTCAGCCCTCTGATTTTCGATGTTCCTAGACTAGTAGACTTATAGGTCAGTGTCCGTTTTTTTTTTTATAAAGTGGGATTCAGTAAGAGGGTTTTGGTTTGGTGTTATGGGTTTAACGACATTTTTCAGCACATGATAGGCTGTACATGGCAGCCAGTATATCTGGTGGAGGAAGAACCCGGGAAAATCCGGGGAAGAACCACCGACCCACGGGAAGCTACTGGCATGCTTTCTCGTTAAGAGGAATAGAGATAAATGATGGAAGGAAATACATACAAAAATACAATGTAAGAAACGAGCATTGGCTGATCAGCCTTAAAATAAATACTTAATGCTTTTCTTATTGATGGATCGCTGCAAAATAATTAAATTTTAGTGTTTCTTGGACTGTGATTTCTTCAACCTATTTAATTTTCGTCAGCTATTTGTATGGGCGTGTATGAACACTATACAGAGAGAAAAGTAGCATGAAAGAAAGAGAGGATTATTTAGACTGAAGTTAAGTTCCCCATAGGTAAAATTGATCGTTGGCATCTTTAGCGGTCGATAAGGGCATTGTTAACAAACATTATCTGTTATCCTTTCGCTTTGAATTTACCACTAACAGAAAGCTAAGTCCTATTTATCTTTTTTAATGAAATCTATTTGTAGCATTTTAGAGTTTTGTTCACTTTTATATATCAACTTTGATGAAATTATTTGCATATCTATCATACTACGGTGTAGAAAGAAATTATAACATTTAAAAACGTAATCATTTGATCAATGTCACTAAGAATCACAATTAGGCTCAGTTGCAATGATTATGTCATGTATTGTCTCCCTTAATAAATGTCAATTATAACTTCCAATACTTCAAAATATTAGTGATAGAACGTGAAATGGATATTAGGTTTCGGTTTTGTTGAAACGAGGACCTACTTTAGGAATAAAATTTCGTAAATGTTGTATATATTCAGGTGTTACGTAACTAATCATTTTTGCCTCATTTTCATGTTCGTGTTGCACGAATTGTCTCTTGTGGCTATAATACATTTAGCGCTTGAGGTCAAGACACTCAGTCCCACGTGTCCTCGCAGGTGAACATTAAGTAACTCAGATGTGTCGAATATAAGATTGCATTTCGCTCGAGATAGTGAAATCCCAGTCGTGGGATTCCACTGTCTGGTTACCAGTCCCCACCTCGATCATTTCAATTATTTTCAATCCAACACGTGTGATCTTTACATGAAGTCGTCATCATCTATCAAGACGATCTAAATCTTTGCCGAATGTATGTGCTTCTCACGAAGAGACTGATATATTGGGACAGAGACAACCAGATCCAGTCAAGAACAGTTAGGACTTCGAATTTCTCCCTGACATGGTTGCGGAAAGTTGTCAGACGCTCCCCAAGTTTGTGGGTCACATTCAGTGGCACGCGTAAGAATTCCCTAGGCGTGGGTTAAATGAAATAATAATTTTAAAAAACAAATAAAAAAATTGTATTTTACAAATTAAAATTTACACTGTGATAAAATGGTATCAGCACCATGATACGCAATTAAGCTCGTTTAGAACAAGTATACTTTCAAGAAGAAACAATGTTAATGACTAGCAAGAGAGTGCTAACACTTGAGACCGACACTGACTTATTTCACTGACTGATTTTGTTTTTTGTTCTCCATAAATTTAAAAACAACATTCCCTTTCACTTCTAATATTGATTTCATTTCTATACATACTTCGATACAGATTTGGGTGATTCAAGTTTGTAGTACAATAGTGTGCGCTTTCTCTTTTATGCAAACCTCATTCACATTGGAAATGTGTTTTCATTTCATCGGTGCACAAAATGCAAAAACGATCAGCCGTTGCAGCAGACCTTTAGAATTAAGTTTCAGTGTATTACAGTTTGGTGTATACGACCTGAAAAAATGTTCCGAGTAGACAGCTAAAATGTCTTCTCTTTTAGCGGTTTTGTTATATGTAAATATTTCCCTAATGAAATACGTTTAGATAATATTTAAATAGAACACATACGAATTTAAAACTTTAACTTACCATCCAAAAGCAGAGATAATATGCGCAATATGTAACATTTTAATAGCTCCAAGTATGTTAAGTATATGTTTATTGCTAAAATAAGTTTGGCATCATGAGAATGAAATGTTCATTTGGATTATTGAGTTGCTCATAAAAGTTGTGAACATATTGTGCTTTTAATAAAAGTTAACGTTTATTAGACATATGTGCTTACAAATTGTTTTAAAATATTTATCGGATTTAAAAGTATTCGTTTATTCCTCTCCCTTTTCATAGGACACCAATTCCACATCAGCGCTGTAAGGATTTCTGCTAGCTGTCCACACATGGGTACACCTAATGGAAATGCACAGTGAGGGAGAGAGAAGCAAAAATACAGAATAAGGGAAAGACTGAATAGTGCTGAGCGATCCATTTGATCGTTGTAAAGCTCTAAATAGATTTGGAAACTTAATATGTAATGAGGCGACAAAATTGCTCAAATAGTAAATGCTTATTTATTCGCAAAATCGTGAAGATAAATATGAGAATTGTGACCAGTTTCAATAATATTGTGAATTGGTCACTGCCAGTCACAGTTTCAGCTCGAATTGTCCTGAGAAAAAATTGAATTATTTTGACTGCAACAGTTGGAGAGACACTCACTGTTTCAACTGTCAATAGGAACAAAAGATAATACACTGTTGCAGAGGTAGACTAGAATGGGTTGTACATTCGCATTCGAAAAATAAGTGCTATTTTCAGATGAGACCCAGAGTGTTTTCGGACCGGATTGGCGTGTATATATTTGTATAACAAGTGATGAAGTTTGGAGACTTGTATGATTAGGGTTGAGTCGTGGATTGAAACTAATAGTGATGATTTGAGTAATATTATAAATTAGTCATCGGCAGTTCAAATTTCAGCAAAAACTGTCCGGAGGAGATTGAATTATTTGGCTACGAAGAGAAACGAGTTTGATGGACACTCACCGTTTTAACTGTCTAATTGAAGAAAAACGAAAGAAAGAAAACAAAAAGGTCGACTAACAGTGTAAATTCGCATTTGAAAAGTAAATGATTAGTTTTTCTCTGATGAAACCCCGGTTGTTACTGGACAGGATTTGCGTGTGCATGTTAGGAAGACAAGTGAAGGAGTTTGTAGACTCAGATGTTTAGGAAGTGCGTCATGGATCGCAAATATCAGCGATGTTTTGACTAATAGCATAAACTGATCATCGCCAGTTCCAATTTCAGCTCCAACTGTCCAGAGAAGATGTAATTATGTTTGGATACAACATGATATGAGTTTGAAGGACACCGTTTTAACTGTCATGTATGAAAATACGCATTAAATTGCTTTTGAGGTAGACTAGCATGTACTCTAGATCCACATTAGCAACAGAATAATATTTTCTGATGAGACCCATGCTGTTTTCCTACAGGATTTGCCTGTATATGTTTCTTTTAGAACGAGTGATGACATTTGGAGACTCAAATGTTTGGAGATGCGTCATGGATCGAACATATTAGTTTTGATTTTGGGATTGCATTTCGTACGATGGAGTTGCAAGACGTGTTGACACAGAGAGAAATATTAATTCGGAAAAGTATATTGAAACACTCGACAATAACTCTCGCCCTTTTATTTTTCCATCTAGTACAAATATGGACTACATACACCGATGGTTCGTGCTTCAGTTATAGCTTAATACTAATACTTTGAGAATAAACTTTATTTTTCTTCAGTATATAATATCACTGTAGATACAAAAAAATACAGTCACGTTGATGTTGAAACTGAAGACGCACTAACACTCAGATTGGCATTTCAAGGCTTTAAGCATATGCATCAGAAAGGTATATTGGACAGTACTTGTTTGATCCTATATCTGACACGTACACTTATTCAAGTTTATATCAGAGACGTAAATGTATTCAGTCCTATATCAGAAACGTAAACTAGTTTAATGCTATATCAGAGACTCAAACTGGTTTAATGCAGTATCAGAGACGTAAACTTGTTCAATCCTATATCAGAGACATCAACTTGTTCAATCCTATATTAAAGACGTCAAATTATGTAGAATTGAGATTGAATCTCCAAAACGTAAATACAGGTTATCCAGGCACTCTCAGGATTAAACGATTTAGTGCTCAATGCACGCTAATTGGCACTTTTAAAATAAATGGTGGTCGTAATATTTCAAAGCAGCCAATGCGCACAAATAAATACTTGTAACTTTAAAATTTGTATAGATTTGAAGGCATTTATATCCCAAAGAATATCGTGGCATAATAGCACAATGTGCTGAATATGTGAAATCCGATACATTAAATGACATTATAATATGTGTAAATAATAAGTGTGCATGATAAGAGCAGTTGACGCTGTCTTTGTAATCAAATTATGATTTATATATTTCTGGACCTTTTAACTTGCCTCTGGTGCACTCACATTCAATACAATCGAGACAGTGTCAGTCATTAAATATGTCTTTTCCGATGCAAGTACATTCCTGTCAAAATAAATCTGATTTTAGCTACGTACGGAGCCTATATTTTAATGTAAAACGTCGCGAAAGCAGCCAGGTCTTTATAATGACGTCAAACATATTGTCTTATCTTTATTTCTTTTTGCACTTTGTAAATTTAATATGATGTTCATTATATATCTGAGATCGTTATATGTATAAGGATAAATTACAGAGAATGGGTGCACGAAACAACTATTCAGTGACTGAATGTTTTAGAGCAGAACCCAAAATGAAAAAAGCAATGCTACTAACATTTTCAACAGAAACATATGCAATAATATATGTGTGATTTCGAAAGTTAGTATGATTCAAAATATAAATATTTTCTGTTCTGAAACGTTTAGCCTGAGATAAAAAATATCGTCTTTTTCTAAAGAATTTTTATTTAAAGAAATTTAAAAAAATGTAACAATTGCCATAAGCCATGAAAAGCTCTAGTTACATCAATCTGTTCCACACCACTGAAGAAACGTTATTCAGTAAGCTGAAACTTTGAAAAACAGTATATATTGATTCACAACAAAATGAACTGTAAAGTTTAATTTGACGACTCATCAGTCAAGCACCAGTTAAAAAAATAAATGAATATTTTAACACAGAAGAAGAAAACAGTTCATATGAAACTGATGCTAAGAATAAAAACGCATAGTAGGATCAGTTTTTTACACTAAAATGTAGCCAAATGTTGGAAGTTCAACAACACTAAAACAAGCAATTACGGCTGATCTGTCTTGAACAAAAGTAGCAAACGATGCGGACCGTTTTTCCTATACATGTTTGTGCTAGTGATAAAACAAGAAAATTGTATCAGCGAACTAATTATCGTCCCCTAATTCGTATGCAAATTTCGGAAAAGAAACTATGTCTATCAACACAGCTATGCTCTTTTTATACGAACAATTTTATTCTCTGGCTCTTTTGGGCCATCTCTTATGGTCTTTAAATGCTCATTCTAGCCTGAGATATATAAAGTTGTCTTCTTTAATTTGTTTTCTTAAGATGCATGCATTGTTTGTTTAATACCAAGACTAACCCTTTTACAAGTTTGTCAAAATGTCACATCAAAATTATTATAAGCGTTTGTCATTTTGATATTCAGTCATTCATTATCCAAACCATTAATGACGTAAGAATGGTTAGAAATGATGGTTCTTTATTAATTTCTACTCACATATTGATTGACTTTATGGGATTGTTGTTGCCCTATTAATCGCGATAGGCCATAGAAAGACCTGTTAATTGTTATCTGCTATATTGCATACGTTTCTTCTTAAATGTTCATTTATTTTAATTGAAAGAGATGAAGGTCAGGAGACTTAGCATTAATTTGCAGTGTCTGTTAAAGTTTGCACGATACCTTAAAGAAACATTCCTATATAACACCGATATATTGGCATTGAAAGATCTAATCACAGTTTTGTGAGAAAAGTGTTAAACTGCCTTTGGAATGAAGGTTTTAAAGACTTCGTCTTGAGGAAAAAAAAACAACAAAAAAACCCCCCACATATGTTAGCTCATTTAATCGGTGTGAAATGATATCACTGGTAATCGGAATCGTGTATGCTAAACATTAAGGCAAATTATCAAATGTTGCATTGACATATTTCACTTGTGTAGTGAAGTATGCAAAACATTGTAATGCTTGTGAAAAAACCCCAGCAACAACAAAATATGCTCATTTGCTTTGATTAATAAACTTTAGACTTTTTAGATGTTCGCATGTGACTTTGAAAATGAAAACAAAATTAGAAAAAAAGCTCTCTATAGTCCTTAGAAGTTTTTGGGAGACTCTGTTCCAACAAAAGACATACAACCACAAATGTTCTGCTCTGGGTAAGCAAAATATATTATATTATTTTATTAATGATCTTTCTCATTCTTAAAGTGTTTGAATGCTCTGAGAACAATTGCTTGGGATTCTTATTTGTTCAGATTTTGTGTAGTTAACACATCGCCATTCTCACGTAACTAGTGTTAAAGAAAAGGATTTGCGTCAAGTAGGCTTTGGGCGAGCAACTGGAATGTCAAGAATTGAATCTATAGAAATCTGCTACAATGCCCTACACAGAAGATAGAACGTACATTTTTTATAATCTGTTGCCGATGATTGGATATATTCAAACTTGCTATCCATTCGAACAATACAAGCAGTTTTGATACAAATTTAATTTATTCTTATTTATGTTTCAAATTTTCCTAATGTGTAAATTGTCCTGTTATGGAAATGCATGTTATATACTTACTCCAAAGGTCATCTGTTGTGGGATCCTTACGGACGGATTAGTGACATACATACATAATCACCTTGAATTCTAGATGTTGATTCTCAGCACTTGATAACCGCCATGTGTCACCTGTGCAAAATCTATTCGAACGCGCGCTCAAAATCAGCTGCAAACATCTCTTAACTTTTTATATATGATCTGCAAGCAGTAGGTTGTAACATATATAGACCTATGTTCCTATTATGTCCATGAATTGATAGTTAACAATTATTTGTTACCATTTTGTTACTGGCATGCATTCAATCCAAATGATGTTTGTTGATTTTCATGATGTGTGTCACATGAATAATTTACAAAATCGACGAAGATAAAAACGTTGTCCTTGTGTAAGCTTATATCTTAAAGGTAACCTATGTTTAAAGAAACTGGAATGTTATCGCCTCATCTGTCTTGGAATCATTTCAAATTTATTCAGACACATTTTGTATGCATATCTCATTTTATATAATGATGAACGAAATTAATCAGGGCCTTTAATTTGTCCTGACAGATCTCAAACGAGGGGCATCGAGATTTGCTTTTTAGATATTTTTACTTATATCTGGTTATCACGAAAGGTTAGATGTGTATTTGTTATTAAAAGGCTGATAAACGGCAGAGACGATACTACTTGAAACGATTTCCCCAGAAATAGTGTTTCCATGTACAATTATCCTTTTTCCATTTTCATTTTTGTTTTGAGACATGTAACACTCATGTTCTTCATCTGAAGTCGTACACAGTATCTGGTTAATGATATTGTCCTTTTTACTTTTGTAAAATTCCTTTCAAAGCTAAACAGCATTAGCCAAAAGACGATTATATAAAGTTTCTTGAGCTTAAATGAAATATTTGTAAGAGGTGTTTTGGAAATACAGTGTAACAATTGTTCAACAATCGAGTTGATCTGAAGGCAAGCCAGTCTCTGATTAGAAGTTAAACAATATGATCAATGATATTATGTTGTTATAACAGAAATGTATTTACGTAGCTAGCGCATATCTGTACCTTATTAGGGCGTATTAAATACATCTTGCAAAATGCTTAGAGAACAAGACCTCCCGTGACTAGGGCCATACTATTGTGGATACTCTGGCAAAGGGATCTTCGGGAATCTTTCAGCACATAAAGGATGTTTTCTTGACGATTTGACGAGTTAATTTGCGAGTGGGCTAAAGGAACCGATGCAAACTTCATTTTAGACAATCTAGACAATCTCGTCAATTCCATATTCTTATTCGCTTTACTTTTGCTGGACAACTCATACATCTATTTGTGATGGTAGTCCAGCTACAGTGTTTATACTACGTAATGAACAACTTCGACTTCTACCAAATTACAGGAGAGATTATTCTTGTCAAGTTGTACCTTGGGGCTCTTTCCAACAAAGCACTCATCTGTAGATATTCCCATCTCTTCTTTCATCCAATAAGTGATGTTCTCTTTAGAAACTGATCACATTACCTTTAGGTGTGATCGCAGAATCGCCAGAACCTAGATGAACTCCATTGTGTACAATCTGCAATTTCGTTAAGAAAATATTGAGCGGTAGATTCTCTATAACAGTTACATTACCTAGCCGGCCACTGCTTTTTTATCATATAAAGGCGAGAATATTAATTGTATCTTTTTATATCTTGCGCATCTTGTGCATGGAGTGGTTATGAGAAAATACTTGCAAAAACATGTTTACTTGGTAGTCCTTCTCACATCACTTTCATGTATCTATTTCTTTATTTCTATATATTATTTGTTTAGGGGGGATATGAAAGTGTCTCCGGCATGTTAGTAGTGTTATATCACGTTTAGCCACACTGGAGGCTCTGTAACATTTATCAGCTATAAGACTTTGAATCGTATTTTTACGATCTTTTCTACTTTATAGCAACAAATCCTTTTCTACATATATTAGATTACAAAACATCTATTTGATTTTAGCCCTGAACTTACCATTTTAATATCTGCATAATAACCCATGTTGACAGTGTTTCTTTCAATCTAACCATACAAAGTCTACACACATTACCATAAAATCGGAACACATTATATACTTTAGCATTTTTAAATTAGCATATCAGAAAAATGGTTTCTGACATGGAGAAATGAATTCGCTTGCAACGAAATTACAATTTTAAAAAATTCTGACTAAACGACCTACCGTTTCAAGTCCGAATGTTCATACAAACATGCAGTGACGTACTAAGGGTAACTGGCGCCCGGGGCGACGATGATGGCCCAAAGGGCCAGAATACGAGGCCCGAAATTTTATCAGCTGTTTTGGCGCCCCAAGACCTCTGGCGCCCGGGCAACCTCCTTCCCCCCCCCCCCCACCCCGTTAGTACGCTACAGCAAACATGTAGATTTAAAAGAAAAATCAGTTTGAGCAAATATATTATTTATTTATATATGTTTGGTTGAACGGGTTCAATTGTATCAGTTTGTAGAAAAGTTTCTGAAATTAATCTGATAAAATATTTTTTGTTACAACCAGTCATAAGAGAGGCAACATTTACGCCAAAAGTGTTTATTTTAAGCTGCACAGATCTTTTTTCTCGCTGCAATTTTTTCAAGGTCATTAACTAGAATCTTTGGCGAAAATTTCTATAAACTCTATATCTTGACTAAAACGGTCTTTTCTATACATTCGAATCAAACAGAAAGAAATAAATGAGGAAAAGAAAATGATTTCATTGCATTGATATAAAATCCAAAACATATAAGACTCCAATTTTAGAAATTGTTATGGTTATTTCCTTTTATGAACAGGCTAACTGATCTTCTATCCCTTTTAAGAGAATGTCTAAAGCTCTTCAATCTGAAGGATTACATAAGAAAACAAATATTAAACCGAGAAAGCATTAATGCATTCAAAGTTTCATAGTTGTAATATACTGTAAATTGCAACAAAAGCGCTTGGGATACTAGCCTAAGAAAGGACGGATAAAATACAGTCACTTTAAAATATCATAAGTTCGTGGCAGAGAAAGGAGCGGGCGGTAAGGGATACACATAAGTTTAAACATACCATTCCTTTCGGTCGGTACTAGTTTATTGATCACATTGCTTGCACGCCTATAGTTACATATTTTTAAATTAAGAAAATATCGCATTTTGATTGTTTCTGCTATAATCTTGATATAAATATTTTGAATTCGGAAAAATGTAAATCACCAATATTCATCTGTAATCAACAAATATATACTGACAAAATCAATCGTTGCTACTTCTACTAACTATTTTATGTATATTAATAACGGCCTATCTATAGGTTCAAACTTAGTGACAGAAGCCTATTTCGATCTGCCTTGCCGATTTTGAATGCTCACTTATATGAAGCATCATGCAAATTAACAAAAAGCCACGAAAGTGTAATTGACACTCATTCCATATGAACGTTAATTATGGAAATTATACCTAGACGAACAATTGTATCTTCTTTTCCAACACTTTTGCATATTTAGCAGATCAAAATAATATGCTTTAAGGTACGGAGGCTCCATAATGGCAATTCGAGCGAGGTTGGGAAACTTAAACAAACTCAATTTGATACTAAGAAAAACGTATTAGCTGAAATGGGTACAAAATCCTGCTAATGAATGTAGTCTAAGACGTACTTTACCTCTAGAACAATGATTACAATTGTAATATTAGAATAATAATACATTTGTCACAGAATTTGCCTTGTCACGGTGGAGCGTGGGTTCGAGTCTAGGGCTCGGCCAATGTGGGTGTGTGAGAAAGCTTGCCAGTAGCTTACCGTGGGTCGTTGGTTCTTCCCGGGGTTTTCTTGGGTTCTTCCTCCACCAAATATACTGGCTGCCATGTATAGCCTATAATGTGCTGAAAAATGGCGTTAAACCCATAACAACCAACAACTGTCACGGTGGGAAACACTGCATATATACAACCTTAACAAAAGTTAGATTCATTGTCTTGTGTTCTAAAATATGTTATACAATTGACATATACCATTTAACATCATTTGAATAATAAACTTTATGTTTTGCTTATTATTAAAATGTCTTGTTCCGTCGCCTTTTGATTGAGTCATAATAAACATCTTTCGATAAGGGGTCAATAATTTACGTGGCAAAAACATCCAACTTCAAACGTACTTATCTTCAGTGCTAAATTGCATGAAAGTGTTCCATTAATCGAATAATTAAGATTGATGGATTTGTCTGCTACTATATGATAGATATTCAAAACGATAAATACCATTATGGTTATTATTTCCTGACTGACGTATGAATCTGTGGCTTATCCTGCCTGATTTAAAAAGTAACGATTTATGGAATAAAACAGCGGGGAATTATTCTGCTTTTTGTGTTCATGTAGGAACATGGATTTCCTTGGTGATATTATTCTACTCGCAAGAAACGGCAGCAGGATCAGTCTTGGAGAGAATAAAATTGAAACGGCAGCGGGATCAGTCTAGGAGAGAATAAAATTGAAACGGCAGCAGAATCAGTCTAGGAGAACACAAAATTGAAATGGCAACAGGATCAGCCTAGGAGAGAATAAAATTGAAACGGCAGCAGGATCAGTCTAGGAGAGCATAAAACTCTGAACTTGAGTTCATTTGTGCTCAACCTATTGCAAAGAACTTTACTTTTGTAAAACCGTTTCTGATTAGCTAATAACGAAATTTAAACTGAACAGTTTTTGTAACATTTATTTCAAGGCCAAAATTGCATTAAAACTGACAACATAGTGCATAACGGGTGTAATACCAACCCATCCGCTTCTGGAGTTTACCGATTCCTTTCTCAAGGGTACAAAGCTACAAAGAACGTGCACACAAACAAGAAAAGAACAACACACAATAACGTAATTAATTTACATAATTTCCATGATGTTTGACTGTAGATATTTACAAAATTGATACAATAAAAAATAAACAAAACAATCAAGGTGGTACGTGCTACTTGTTACGACAGATCTTAAGATGTCGCTCGCATGGTGGAAAATGCTTAGAACCTTATATATATATATATATATATATATATATATATGCGACATTAAATGTCAGTATCTAATTGTAAAGTCATGCAACAATTAGCATGGAATTAAAATGCTTTCTATTGATTCTGCATTGCATTAAATGCATTTAAAAACTCTGTCACGGTTTTATACTGCACATTAGTAATTTTAGATAAAATAAATCACGTTCCCTTCGTCTAGCAATATTTTTACTTAAAAATACGCCATCATCGAGCAAAAGGTTCTAGTGACTAATATGAGCCGCGGCTGAGTTTTAGCTTACGGTATTTAGTGAAATGATATATTTCTGTGCTTGTGTTATCCGATTCGTGTTCTCATTTCGAAACAATTATTTTGATAGTATTATAAAGGAAAATTTATTTAAAGCAAGTGCAAATAGCTATAATTCATTTAAAAAAATACAGCTAAGTTATTTTCTTTTAAATACAAAGCACTATCATATTGCCATCAAATAAGCAAAAAATGACGCACATGTTTGAGTAATAACAGGTATGGTTTGGCCATAAATTTACTTGAAGACGCAAGAGTCTAGATGCCATTGTAAACATTATAGCGTGCCTACATTCACTTCTATATGCCATTGTAAACATTATAGCGTGCCTACATTCACTTCTATATGCCATTGTAAACGTTATAGGGTGCCTACATTCACTTCTATATGCCATTCCAAATGTTATAGCGTGCCTACATTCACTTCTATATGCCATTCTAAACGTTATAGGGTGCCTACATTCACTTCTATATGCCATTGTAAACGTTATAGCGTGCCTACATTCACTTCTAGATGCCATTGTAAACGTTATAGCCTGCCTACATTCACTTCTATTGTATCGCTCGTTCTTGCATACAGAGAAGGCGGTGATATAGAATGGCAGTGAATTGAGATCGTCTACTCTTAAGAAAAGCGACCTTGCTCGTTTAAAGCTCTTAAAGAAATTTTGGCCAGACTAGTTTTACTTTTAAGACCATCGGCACGCAAATGTTTGTTCTCTTGGCTTTGGCAGCATTTGCTTATTACGTCCAACTGAAATCACGAGATCTGCTAGATGCCCAACTCAGCCTCACTCTCAATTAATCCAATCATTGATTGTTGTTTATAACATGCAGCGACAGACAGGCCTGCATTAAGACAACCCTAGTTTGCATATGTCTACCAATATGCAGACGGATCCAGTTTTAGAAATTGTTCAGATTTAAAGGGTTTCTCTCGAAGTTATGTATTAGTTCGTATCTAACTCGAATATATTTCCAAACATCTCCTGTGCCTACTTACCGGACTCCGCTGTAAATTTGAAAATAGTGGCTTTAATTCACGCGATCATTTGACTCGCCAATCATTCATGAGCCGCCCTATGATATGACTCAATGACATCAGAGAAGGACTCGGACAAACTCCTTTTACATTTTTGTACAAACATGTGAAATATGGAATTTATCCAATAATTTTATCGCCTATCAATCTAGATAAACAAATGCCCGTTTTATTTTAACATCGTTGATACAGATGTGTAGTGTACCGTATTGACAATTTTAAATTGTTTTTTTTTACATTTAAAAATTGCAATATGTTAAAGTACACGTGTCTAGTTTATTATACTATATGTAGAAAAATTTACAATATGTTATTGTTCATCTCAGAAGAGTTTTACCTTACTGAGTAAATACTTAGTCGTAATGATTTTATTTGGGAAATGTTAGGTTTAAAAGTATATGTTTTTTTACAACTTAATATATTCCAGTGACTTCTGGCTTTAACTTCGTTTCTCCAGCTTTCTACTTGTTGTAAAATATAGTACTAGAGCCTGATGACATATTGTCGACACATTTGCCTCAACATGGTTTACACAGATGTCTCTGCTGTGTTTCTTTTCTGGCACACAGAAGATCGTATTGATGTATGTGTCATTGCAAGCTGGCTGCTATTGTAATAATTGGATCCGTTGCTTTTTATGACTTGTTGAATTGTGGTTTGACCGCACATTAATACACTATTGTAACAGGACTGTTATCGATTACGAGGATGTAGTATTATCTAATTATCAGAACATCTGCTTTCCTGTGCGTCTTTAATTTGTTTTACAGACAAGTCAAGCCTCCAGTTGTCATTGATTCGTTTTGCGTGACTCTGATTATGCTTCTATCAACTAGAAGGAAAATTCGAAGAGATTATTTAGGAAACATTGAATCACTTAATGTTTTTCTGCCTTAATTGTTTTACTTGGGACGACAAATATCAAAGCTTGATGTTGTGTAGTATTCCTTTTTTGGAGATATACATCCATCTGATTGAAAGGTTATTCTGAGATATACACAGTACAGTTTATTTTTGTGTACGTAGCTAGATATGGTCGAGGGGAAATATTCGCTTCAAACTTGTTAGCTAATGGAGTTTCTGTAAGGCAGGTAGCCAGCAAGCGCTATTTACGGCCACACTTGTTGATGGTCTAATTGGATCAGTTATTATTGCTGACCCTTTGGATCGTAAGTTGACCGCACCTCAAAAAAATTTGAACAAGACAGATATCGATTAATATGGCCGAGAGTTATCGCATTGTCAGGATAAGTGGTTTCCATTCCCGTCTATAATTTATTTTACAAGTGAATCAGACTTGTCTCCTTTATTTATTTGGCAGGACATCCATTTTGTTTCCGTATGCACTTAAACGAAAGGTACGATCTAGAAAATATTGGATAACGTCTCATTCTCCGTAAAATAACAAAATGGACAACAAATGAAGTAGTGCTCAGTTATTTACATTTTTAGATAGTAAAATCAACCGCATCGAAAGACAATAGTTTCAGAATTTGATACCATATTTCTTTAATCCATATAGATATAATTTTTTTCCTAATATTACTTCCCCTGTCTAGATCTTACAAATATATGGGTGAAAATAACTCTCGTTGTAGCTTTCTTGAATGTCAGTTGTATTCAAGATGTGTATTACTCACCGAAAAACCAAAACCAAGTGCTATAAGGAAGAGGTTAGCTGGTTATAATTGAAGTTTCAGGTCACATAGAACCTGGAAATATATCACTGACATTTTCTGCATAAAACTACATACGTGTTATGTTTCGAGTTGGCAGAAAGAATAAGTTTGATCTGGCTTTTGGATACGTCGAGGTGGTTAGGCCAAGACGTATTCATACGCCAAGTCAAACGAGTTCTTTACTCAGATTATGAACAAAACACGAATGCGGTTTTGTATTTATTACATATCCTCGTTTTTACACTTTCCAAATATATTTAGCTACACATTGTGAATGGAATTCAAAGCAAATTGGAATTTATAAAAGTTCCATTCAGTGCATTCAAGAACATCGATGCGACGTCAGTCAAAAACACCTAAAAAGTTCTAATCTGGTGTCACATACGGATTCACTGATTAAAATCTCTACCCGAACACCAGATAAATTATGCAAAATTAAACGAATATGTAATAAATGCTCTAGTCACAAGATATACAAGGAATACAATGATTCTTCTTTCTAATATGATGTTTCCTCGCCATGATATGGAATTACGGTCAAGTTTTGTTTCGACAGAGAAAACACTTACGTCTGTTGGACAACAACAAGGATTTCTCGGATGTCATAAAAGAAGTCGCAGAAAAGAACATCCGGGGAATCATTGTTGTTGTTCTTTTTATGCTTAGTGAGGTAATTCTAATCAAATCTTTTGCTATTGTTAATTCTTTAAATGGTGAGCTGAGAACATCACAATATTATTGTAAAATGACAAACATGTGATAATGTAGCTATGATACATCGAATTAGTAGAAAATATATTTCCTGTTCATCTGTTATTTTTTACAAACAAGTCCAGCTGGATTTTTTCTTTGACTAAGATTGACACTCCATATACGAAAGAATATTATGCACTATTAAAGAGTTCAAATATTTTAAGTACTTTTTTCTTTAAGAGTTTATAGTGATCAATAAAAATGAAGTATAATGATTTATCAAGAATGTATAGAACGTTTCATTTGTTATTTTAGTGCGCGCACATTATGCTCTTGTTTGCCTAACCCCATGGTAGCATAATGATAAGACTAATTTAAATTTGACTTATCCTCTTCGTTTTTTCAAAACATTCCGTATGAAATCAGATTTTGTCCGAGTTTAAACAGGTGTATAAATATGCAGAAAGCAATGGAAGATAAAAGAAAATAGTTTTAATGAGATCATCGGTATGGCTTTATATTTCTGGTTTCTGTTTCGTTTGAAATTCTTGAGAGAATTTTTTTTCTCTTATGATTGAAATAAAACGATTAAAGTGCATTTATAGTTATCTCGATAAAACAAATTCTTTGCATTCTTGTTCCTTTTTTGATATACACGCTATTCGGAAGGCATAAATGAATGACTAAATTTTCATAAGCATTTCATATTGGATATTGTGCGACCTGAAAAATAAATCAACATATCAAAGAACGTATGCGACCTAATCGTAGTATGGTCAGTTGTACATGTATGCATAATATTGACGTATGCTTGATTATATTCAATTTAATTATGCTAATACACGCAATCTAGTACACAGTGGAATATTTCCTCCGTGAAACATAATTAGAAAGAGAGGAAATACCACTAAAGCAAAACCCCAAAATAAACCATTGTGGCAAATAGAACTTAAATTGTGACTTTCTGTTGTTTCTTGGGAACATCTGGTGTTTTTTCTTTGAACGAAGTGCAATGTGAATGAACTTATAACATAATAAAGAAAGTGAGGCAACTTTAAACCGTACGTTGAGAGAATATGATGAGAAAGTATAACATGATTTCTTTCTTACTTTAATAATTTCTAAATCAAAAAAGCCAGATATTTGACGTCATCATACCATTAATTCAAGACAATATGAAGGGTCGTTACAAATATCCATCAGTACAGAATAAATATTAAGAGTCAGAAATATAGCAACTTGTGTCAAGTAGGTACTTTTTGTAAAGTACACTGTCTCAACTAAGAAAGAAGACATTAGCAAATACTTTCATTTTCATTTTTAAACGTACGAGAAAAGTAAATATCGTATTTTTCATTGCTGTATAAACGTGCACAATGAAAAATTGCGTTTCTATAGTCTCAGTGGTGCCGCTTGTGCACAAGTGGGTCAGCACAAGCCCCTCCCTTCCCTCCTCCCCCCCCAATCTTTGAAAGATGACTATTCGAACCGCGCATTGATTTCCTCACGTTTAGTTGATCCGATATATTCAAAGCTTTTGATGAATGAATTGTACGAGCACCTTTGTGTGAATTTAATATTCTCTTGAGAATATCAATTTTAAGACTGATGTTCTCTTATAAACCTCCAGTAATTATTCAAACATTCTATTTCATGAAATGCTTTTTTCATCAAAATACTGAAGACATTATATTCTAAGAAAAATATCACTGATATGGTCTGACCTTTCCGAAGATAAGAGGAGATAAAGCTGTAATTTGGCATTATCAATCCAAAAAGTCATTTTTTATATTATTACTTTCGCCAAAGAAAATCCTCTAATTGGTACAATGATTGATTACAAGAGAATTCCCCAGTTGCACATGGACTAGATTGTATAAAAGAAGGTGAAAATAAATGACATGAATACGTAAATCAGGACATTTTTCTCTTCCATCAGTCCTTTACTGATTAGATCGAACATAAATGTTCAGAAGAAATATTAGCCAACGTCAATACTTATTTTTATTGATATATCATTTACACACAGATTACATAACGGTCAAATGTTATTTCTAAAGAAGAAGTTAGAAGCATATAATAAGAAAATGCAAAGTAAATTAATACAATGTAATGTTCTTTATCGTCTGTTCCCCTAAAATCCAACCCATTCTGGTTCACAACTTCCGAGTCTTCCTTCAAATGCAGTGTAGTTTTACACCTTCTTTAACCAAACACCAATTCTTTAGTAACAGTTTGCCTTATGCGGTAACAAATTCTGCGTATATTGCCCAACGTGGATATTTATTAAGGTTGCATTCGTTTTTGAAAAGTAGGAACATTTTGGCAGTTTCAAAGCATGCTTTAGTTGGCTTTTTTTTTTTTTTTTTTTTTTTTTTTTTCTCCTTTAAAACTGGAGTGCCGGAAGCCGGTCAGAAATATCGGCTCGGATAACATCGCGCAGCCAATTGCTAAGACTGTCACATATACGAATGTCTGGTCCTGGCGAACATTTTCATTCCTCTCCGACATTTGACGCCCACGTCGTCCCGTTAACATGTCTCTACCTGCCTTCGAAGATAGATGTATCACACCACAATCATGTATATTATACGTATTGTGTTGTAAATTTTGGCCAGTGCCTATATTAATTACGTGAATACAGTTAAAGCTATAAATTTTGGGCCAGTGGCCTATATTAATTACGTGAATACAATTAAAGTTATTAATTTTAGGCCAGTGGCATATATTAATTGCGTGAATACAATTAAAGTTATTATCAAGTTATTATCATGTGTCGTAGGATCTGCTCTTTGACCTAACGCAGATAATGTGATGTGCCTCTGAAAAGTAAAGTCCGGGGTGATTTGACACTCGGGAAGGTGGATCGGTTAGCCAAAATGTTTGAGCTATGCATCCAGTTCCGGTTTACCATTCATTTCCCTCAGGGTATCAAGGTTTCCTCTGAGAAGTAGACAAACCCATGCCCGGAGCTCTGTCGCCCTAAAGTAGTTTATGTTAAAACCTACTTTGAAATTGAAATAAAGAATTTAAGGAACGAATATTGATTTATGTTCTATTTTTCATAAACAGTTTCTCTATCTTATCCTGTACCCAATGCAAAGTTATAATATCGATTACAAAGCTTTTCGGCTTATTGCGAGCGCCTGCTGATCACATCAGAGTTAAATAAACAATTCAAAAAAAGAAACACATTTTTAATTTCATTCATTCCATTTATTTTATTGATATATGAATGTCCTTCGCTCTTTCTATTCGTCAGTGTCCTAAAAAATTATTTTGATGTGACTTGCACTTCTGTGTGTCATCAAAAGGTCGGTATTATACACTCTTGTAACATCAAGCGGTTGGTTTAATATCATGGAATAGAAATGTAGAATGAAAACTAATCCACTACCTTAATCAGTGCGAAACAAAAGTAATGAATTTATACAGTAACTAAAGACACAAAATCTCCATTGAAGATATGTATGATCACTCAATTTTGGGTAACATTCTGGTCATAAGAGCTTGCATATGTTGTATCCATCTATATACACACACACATATATATATATATATATATATATATATATATATATATATATATGTGTGTGTGTGTGTGTGTGTGTGTGTGTGTGTGTGTCTGTGTGTACCAGCTGAAATTTAGAAAAACATACATATAAATATAACACAAAATATAACACAATGTTCTCTTATTGCCTGAGTATTTTAAAGATGATTTTTCTTTAATAAATTTTGGCCTTTCACATTTTTAGTTAAAAAGGTACTAATAACAGACAATTAATTAATGTCTTGAACAGTCTTTGCAGGATCCTTCTCACATATTTCGAGATGAGTCATGATACGTTTTGAGAACAATCTTTTCTGTGTTTTAAACTAGTACTGCTTTAAATACTAAATTGTTATATTTTAAAAATCAGAAATTTTATGATGCCATTCTTTAAAAAGAGAGTATTGACGTTTGAAACAAAAGAGTTACGTCTTAAATTCTTGTGTATAGATGGAAATAAAACAAACATAAAGTTTCCAAACTTAGTTGATGATTAGTTCCAGACATGAAATATATGCTGGAGATCTTCTGATGCAAGATGTTGACACTCATGACTCCATATAATGCTCTCTTCCAAAATCACAAATATAAAACTTTCAAGATTAGTATAAAAAGAAAGTGTCCCAAGCCACTTTTTTCGCAAGTTTAAGCATAGAAAATATTACAAATAATGCATGAATAGCATTCACCGGTTTTGGATTTTCTTCATATAAAAAGTATCTTTTTATGTTTTTTGTCCGTAGCCAAAGTTAAAAATGTATCGAAGAGTTTATAGTCTACATCTTAAAATCTACTTGTCACAGAAGATAAGTCTTATATTGTATACATACAAAATACTTTGCGGACCAGAGAATGAAAGTCAATGCCTGATACTTGTAGATACTCTCAATTGTCGCCCTTTACTTAAAATGTACTGTTTAAACTTTATTTTGAACAGTAGGGCCTCAACATTTCCTCATCATCAGCTCGACTTAGTTTTTCGGTTGGTGTATGACACAGGTTCTTGACAAGGACCAACAATTTACATTCCAAAATGTCTAACACTCTAAGTATGTTTATCTCTCAATCTCAATTGCACGCAAATTTCTAACTGATACGATTATTGTCAATGATAAATGTATCTGTTCTTTTATCTGAGATGTCTGAAACAATAAAGACCATAATTTGTATTACAACAACCAGACGGGGAATATATTCATCATCTCTTGTCTAATATGAATAAGAGATTTCTTTGACAAAACATATTAAACATACTAAACACCGCACAGTTATCTCACTCGCTCAACACGGCATACTCGTGCAAGGCACACCATCAACATTAACGGGTGTAACGCTAATCTGTTTAATGAAATGTAAGACATCAGTTGTGGCTAAAATGCAGCAATATATTCAATATTTTTGTGTTTTAGAACAATACAGCGACATTTATGATCTGAAGATTTGTGTGTTTGGGATCTAGTGAAGTCAGATTTGAATAGAGGAATACCAACTCTTTCCTTTGCTTTCAATGCTTTCATTGGGCGATTCTTGTACGTTTGTTTTCTTGTGTGTGAGGAAACCAAATACGCAAGAAAGATCAAGTTTGTCGTTGTTCTTGTTTTATGGACAGTGCACGATCCTGCCAAGCACTTAATTTTCATTAGCAATTAATGTTTGCGAATCAACTCTTTCAACCATTCTCCTGCTTTATTGATAGATTACAAACAGGCTTTATAGTAAGGTGTCAGTTGTCAGGTTATTGCAAAATTAAGTATATGTGACAACTCTGGCTTATTCTGTGGAGTCACTGGCATGCCAAATGCACATGCCCAAGTTCATTCACAGTGTCAAGTCTTTAAAATGGCCTTTTTTTCGTAAATATTCATATGATAGAAATAATTCATTGCAACTCACGCTTGTCCGAAATTGTGTACGTTAATAAGTATTGCATATAGATCAGTTATAAGACATTTACCAAACAAAACGCAGTTTTTTAATATACATTGAGTAATACTAATGAGTTGCAACTTTACCTTCTGTCATTCTCCACAAGATGCACACTGTTACTTTAACCTGTATGTAGTGTCTGTAACAGTACAACTGAACTAACATGACATTTTATCTCGACACAGAATAACAGGAAGCTGTGCCGCGGTTTTCATTTTCCGGCAATTGGGAACTCCTGGTAATGTACATGTCATTCATTTGTGGTGCTGTAACACTAATTGAATTTGTTTCAACTGCTGATTCTTTGGATGGAGGGCTGACCAAACCGTATCACTTTTATTACGGAGTAGCTATCAATTACTAGAGCCAAGAATTATTAAATTATGAGAACAAGTTATTTCCTCACTGCCCTTAATTTGCGTTGCAAATAAATCTCGTAGTCGTGTCTCCTTGATTCATTTATAAAGACGTTGCAACAGGGCACCTTATCTACCGGAATGAAATTGAAAAAATACTTTAAACGCTGCAGTTTTTTTGTAAAGGGTTAAAATGTTTAGAAATGTGATGTAGTACATTATTTACAGAGTAGAGTCTATTATATATATATATATATATATATATATATATATATATATATATATATATATATATATATAAAGAATACAAAATCATACGGCAAATAACAGTCCTTTCAAGCTTCAAGTGCACTGCATCCAGCATGGGATCGCTTGTGTCAGGGATTGATTAAGATAAATGCAATAAACTGACAACGAACAATGCAAAACTAGTTTTTAACTAGCCTAGGCGCTTTCGACTCTAATTGAGTCTTTGTTAAAAGCAAGCACAAAACTGAAACAAGATAATAAACACAAAAAAGCGTTGAAATTACAAACGTTTATATGACTGTTTCTAACGGAATGAATGAAAATGTTTGATGTTTCGTCTAGTTGGCTTCAACTTGACTGATGACAAGCGAACCATTGCCGCCAGATACAATGCTTGTTTCCTTAGACGTCACATCCCTCTGTGCTAATATACCGCACAGTGAAGGGATACAGGCGTGTAAGGAAGCATGGGAAACAAGAACTGTAGACGATAAGCCCGCTCATTTCCTAGCTACTCTTCTGGAGCTAGTCCTAAAACTCAATAACTTTGTATTCAATGACGAACAATACCTCCAAATCAATGGAACCGCAATGGGTACAAAAATGGCCCCCTCGTATGCTAATATAATCATGAGAATACTGGAGGTTCAACTTTTAGCATCGGTGGAACTTACACCATACCAGTGGGAACGCTTCATCGATGATATAGAAATGAAGTGGCAACGTGGAAGAGAAAATCTGGATGACTTCATATCAAAAGCAAACAACTTCCATCTTTCAATAAAATTCGCGGCAGAAGTCTCCAACTCAAACCACGTTTTTCTGGACACAACAACCGGACTGGTAGAAAACAAACTCCATATAGACATCAACTCAGCCCATCATATAAACACCAGTATCTTCTTCCATCCAGTTGTTATCCAAAACATTGCATTCGGAACATCCCGTATAGCCAGGTACTGAGGATACGCAGAATTCGTTCCGATGATGAAACATTCCAAAAATAATCTGAAGAATTTTCTGAACACTTGATGAATCGAGGCTACGCCAAAGACCTGATAGCGGAGGCAACACAAAGGGCTAAACAAACAAACCGCAATGACCTACTAAAATATATAGAGAGAAAGACAAGATTGATTTAGCATGACCTACCATCCAGACAACCCCAAAGTAGGTAGAAGTATCCAGAAATACTAGCCCATCGTGGAATTATGTGACACACTAATGTTAATCTTACAGGAAATAAACCTGTAGTAGCCTATCGCAGACCAAAGTACCTCAAAGACATCCTAGTCAGAGCGAAGCTAATGCCAATCACATGCCAAAACCATTCTAGCAAATCTGGCCCCTGCGGTGATAAAATGTGCAAAACCTGTCAACATATGATAGAAACAGTGCATTCTCCAGCAAAGCGACGAGTGAAAAATTGAACATACATGGTCCAAACAGAACGTACAAAACAGAATGTAATTTATCTCATCACATGTAAGATCTACGACCTTCAGTATGTCGGATAAACTGAAAAGCTACACAAAAGTATCAATCTTCACAGATCTGATTGGATGACAAAGAAGCTGGACAGAAGTCCAGTTGCAGAACACTTTTTTTTACCCCTGGCCACACTTTCAGTGATGTAACACTGACTGCAATTGCTCACAACCCCAACTGGAGTTCCGAAACCAGGAAAGAAAAGGAATCTTACTGGATACGCCGCCTTAGAACACTGAAACCAAGCGGCTTAAACCAAGAAGACTAAAAAAGGACAACCACACGCAAATAAAATCATCATCTGTTTACAGCCACCTCTTTTTCAATTGAATAATTCATTCATTTTGCTCATTACTCGCTCACTCACCTATAATTACTACTGTGTTTTGTAGTTCTGCCTGGTGTTATTATCGCTATGGTCATTACTCCCTTTAAAGAAGCAACGAAATATCCGGGATAAAATTTGTGGTTACACCAATTTACATTAACAGATGGCACTATGGCTCCTCCTTTTTGTATGTCAATACAGGCAAGTTTACAACATCATCAGTCAAGTTGAAGCCAACTAGAGGAAACATAAAACATTTTTATTAATTTCATTAGAAATAGTTATGTAAACTTATGTAATTTCAACGCTTTTTGTGTTTATTGTTTGTCGTTTCACTGTTTTGTATTTGCCTTTGATAAAAAAACTCAGTTAAAGTCGAAAGCGCGTAGGCTAGTTAAAAACTGGTTTTGCACTGTTCATTGTCGGTTTATTGCATTTATATATATATATATATATATATATATATATATATATATATATATATAGATATATAGATAGATCTATATATAATCACATTTGAACATTCATGGGTCTGACGTAGATTTTGCGATTACATTGTAAGTAATTATGCTTTGTTTTAGTTTTCAAAGCGTTGCGAAATCAATTGTTCGTGATTTTTGCTTTATCCTCTGCTTTAGGGGTATGAATATATCACGGCATGGAGATAAACGACAGGCAAAAACAACAGTTGTAGTTACTTATAAGTGCAGTTCCATAATTATCGTTTTCGTTGACTTAAATATTTGTTACTGGAAAGTACTTGTCGAGAAATACCTAAATTAGAATACCGTTTTGTTTTTGTTTTTTAATTCTAACGCATGTGTGATGAAAATTTAAAACAAACAAAAACAAAACAAAACAACAAAAACATTTAGTACAAAGACACTTTTTTGAATAAATATTGTATATAGTAAAATAGTAAATCTGTATATACTCGCATATATAATCCAGGTCCAAATGCAAACAACATAGACCCTGATCTGCCATCGCATAATGTGCCGGCAAATCAGGGTCTATGTTGTTTGTTCTACTGATTAGTCTTTACAAACTGCATAGACCCAGATCTTCCGGCGCATTATGCGACGGCAGATCTGGGTCTATGTAGTTTGCAGTAGGTATGAGAATATATGCGAGTATATACGGTAAATAATATGTCAATGTAGAAAAGACTCGAGGCTATCTACTTCTCCAGATTAGAATTCTGTGAAAAAAGGAATGCTTTAACACTTTAAGGATGATCGCTTGTGAAATGCTGATATATTTCACTTTTGAAAAATATATATTGTATACGTAGCTAAGGGTAGAAGCGATCCAAAATCACAGACAATGTATAGGCTGATATGCATTTCCTACCCTGTACTTAGTTGAATAACTATCCCCATGCAAGGATCATTTCATAGAAATGCATGGAAAATAGCATCCTCTCAGCAATTGTCCATACAATAAGACCTGAACGAGGATTCAAAAATTAAAGATTCCTGTTATTAAATACACATAGAAATGTGTATAGAAATCACGGTCGCACGCGCATCCTGAATATTCTCACGCATTTTACAAAAAATGTCTATCGTGTATTTAGGTATTCAAATAGACTGACCGTGACGTGACTTTTACCTTGAACTGGGTTAAACTCTCCCCCTGACCGCTTACTAGGGCTTCGCCGCAGGTCCCCGACCAGGGAGCTGCCTCCCCCTGGACCCCCATCCCACTCCTGACACTTAAGGACCCATGACAGCTCCGTATTTGGATCACATCCATTTTCCGAAACAGAAAGCTTACACGACCGATTTACCGAGGGTCAACCTCGTTTGGAATTGTCATCTCTGTCAGTTTTGCGTCGAATTTTGGCGAAGAAAGATAACAGTTGACATTAGCGGTGTAGAGTTCATGGCTCAAGGCTTTAACATTTTTTAAGTTTCCGTTACTTGTTGTAAATCCCTTAAATAGCATGCGTTTCGGCAAGAAAGCGACATAAATCAACTTGGAGTGGTATTGGCGCTTTGGTAGAAGCGAGAGCGCCACCTGGACAGCAGTTTGAGCGTTCATATCACATAACCAAACATCTTTAATCTCAAATGATTTGAATTAAATCAATATAGATTTTGTGTTATACGACATAATCTAGTATTTGTTATACGACATAATCTAGTATTTGTAGTACGACATAATCTAGTATTTATTATACGAAATCATTTAGTATGTGTTATACGACATACTCTAGTATTTATTATACGACATATACGACATAATCTAGTATTTGTTATACGACATAATCTAGTATTTGTTATACGACATAATATAGTATTTACTATACGACATAATTTAGTATTTGTTATATGACATAATTTAATATTTCTTATACGACATAATCTATTATTTGTTATATGCCACATACGACATAATCTAGTATTTAATATACGATATATTTAGTATTTGTTATACGACATAATTTAGTATTTCTTATACGACATAATCTAGTATTTGCTATACGCCATAATCTAGTATTAGTTATACAACATGATCTAGTGAAACCTAACCTAACCCTAACCCTAACCCTGATCTTAAAAATATGTGCGTGATATACCTATTCTGTGTATTATTTTCTCATGAACAATGTATTTGTGTTATGCATGTAATTATATGACAACGACGGTTAAAATGATGAGATAATAATGATGTTTTTGACCACGACTCTAATGATGCTGATGGCTATGAGGACGAAGACGACGACGATGATGATAGTGCTTACGTATTACTGGATTTACTTTTTTAAAATTCTGCCATCCTACGTTTGTTGGATATGACTGCTAATAACAGCATATATTTGTTTTAAACTGTTATATACTTATTTGTTGAATTACAATTTATATGAGTTGAAATTTATTCAAAAGTAAACTGGAGCGAAATCCACCACATTCCTTTTCTTTACCAACACCATTCTTAGCGTTATTGTCTATACTAACTCTTCTTGTCCCTTTCCTATCTGTTTTATATTTAATCTTTCATTTATGTTATTAATTATTCACAATGTATCAGACTCATTTAAAGATACAAAGGAGTATACATTTTCTTTTCCTATTGTTCTGCTTCTAATGTATGATGGTTCTCTCACCAGGTTGTAACAATGCTTGGAAACCACAATAAAATATTAACGGCTAAATTTGTCTAGACGTCGAATGCCAGTTGATTGTGCACAGTGGGGATTTCCCATTGGTGTATGTATGCCATCCGTCTATAGCGTTCTACCATTGATTCTTTGAATCGTGTCTGACCACTTCGCAACACTTTGTGACTGAAGAGATATCGATTACAAGAGGCAAGACTTATTGAATTAAAAGAACAGATGCTTTTCTCCTAGCTCTTAATGTGCTTAACCAATCAATCAAGCAATGGTGTCTCCTAGGTTGTTTGGTTTGTCCAGACTTTAACGTGTTTTATTTTTTTACATTAGTCTACTAGTCATCGAAACACTCTAGAAATGTCGATGTACTGTAGCAATTATATATATATATATATATATATATATATATATATATATATATATATATATATATATATAGATATATTTATTTATACCGTATTTACTCGCGTATAACTCGCTACCAACTGCAAACTGCATAGACCCATATCTGCCGGCGCATTATGCGCCGGCAGATCTGGATCTATGCAGTTTGTTAGGACTAATAAGTAGAACAAACAACATAGACTCTTAACTGCCGGCGCATTATGCGAAGGCAGATCAGGGTCTATATTGTTTGAAATTGGATGATTATTATACGCGAGTACGTACGGTATATATATATATATATATATATATATATATATATATATATATATATATATATTATTGTATAACTCTGTTCATGGTTGTTGTTAAAAAGAACAGAGGCTGTTAAGTTAAGCGTTAATAAATATCTCAATAGCAGATGGTGTTTCAGTTTTAAGAAAAGGAACACAGAACCTTCTCTTTATATCTAATCATTGTGTGATATTTACCTGTCAAAATGCTCATCTAGTGTTCAACCATACCAAGAACTAATCTGCCAAAATAAACTGAAATGTAAAATGAATTCATTGTCGATATACATTACAGATTCTGAAATAAGCAACGGTATGTATAGATCAGTAGCAATTATTATTTGGCATATTTTGTTTAAAGGAAGGGTGACATTTTTGTCATAAAAAAGTGATGAGAAAATGGCTTAATAATGTATATGACAAGAACTTCAACGAATTATTAACTTCAGACATTTCAGTGTAGTTTGATTAAGAATGAGTTCGTTTATAGGAATTAATATCTGATTTCACCAAATATATGTATATCACACACACATATATAAGCATAGATACATGGTAGATTTTAACATACAGTACAAAATATCCGTATATCACACACGCCTACAGGCATGGATACATGGTCGATTTTAGCATACAGTAAAAAATATCCGTAGATCACACACACATACAGGCATGGATACATCGTAGATTTTAACATACAGTACCAAATATCCGTATATCACACACACCTACAGGCAAGGATACATGGTAGATTTCAACATACAGTACAAAATATCCGTACATCACGCACACACACATACATGGTATGGATTATAAATATTGACTTGCTTTCATTTCGAAAAGCGACTATTTTATTCACGGTCAGTTTATTTTCGTGGCTGGTTTAATTTGGAATGTATAGGTCATTGTGAATTCCTCGAGTCTGAAATAACCTCCATGACAAATATACATTGTTAATTATTCGTAAGTTACTCGTCAACATTACTGTGCTATGGAACTTTTTTTCCTAGCCAAAATCGATTCGGACAATTGAATATAAAAAGTGATCTAATCGGAACAAATATAAATAAAGGTTAAACTGTATTGTGACAAAATCGATCCAAGAAGCATCATTTATAGATTACTGCGTTACCTAAAGTCCCCGCTCTAATTGATTCGATGATGGATTGCTAGAGAATTCCTCACTTGTATGTGTGCTTGATTGGATAGCAGTAACTGAATGTACAATACATGACTTCGTCAATCGGCCATCATGTCTTGTGCATGAATCCTTTCTCAATTTGATAAAAAAAAAAGTTTATTCAATCCATTTGCGGAAGCCGATATCAGCTTTCGTCTTCGTGTAAGTAAAATAGCACCGCTGAAAAAAACCATGAATATGCCAAAAGTGTAGGTGTGAATGAAGAAGAAGAAGAAGAAGACAATGATGATGATAATGACGATACTGATGGTGGAGGTAGGTAGACCGACAGACAGATAGACCCAAACACAGAACATTCAAATACATTCAGCAAATTAAAAACTTTGAAGAAAAAGATGTATTGCGAGACCACCTTTATTCGATTTCAATTTTTTTGAACTGTCATTTTTAGTCTTTTCGTCAGCTCCAAGGCTTACAAATTGATCCCCTTCAGCTATATTGACAGTGATGTGTAAATTCGAGCTATACTTTAAAATATTTCAGATATAAACGATGAATTATCAACATACCTCTTTATTAATCCGTGCTGGAAATACGTTTTATTTGGAATTAAAATTTTATTTCTTTTGGTTATCTTAGCAGCAATTATTTGATTTTCGACGATTTTATAAAGTTGTTATATAGGTGGTGCTGCATTGTAAACTAAAGTATTCAAAGAAAGAATTATTTGCAAGATTCATTTAGGATAGAATTGCAATTTCAATTCGCATTGTTAACTTGTTTGATTAGAGATTCACGTGCATGTTTCTTTTCTATAATTAACTAGTTTTTGCTTTAATAACTTAAAAAAATTGCAAATTATTACTGTGTTTTTTAAACATCTTTGTGCTTCCTCCTATACACTCAGACAAGTATAATGCTGCATTACAATTTGAAAAGTGTCGTTAAAAGAGTAATTTGAGAACCTTCCGAATCCATAATGTACTTTAGACAAACTTGATAATTTTCAAAGATAATTTTAGGTTGCTATTTGCTTTTTTCGTTTTCAAGTATCAATGCTTGCGTCCTCAAGGGGGATATAGCCTTTTCAAGAACCATGCTATTATAATGAACAGAAGGATATCTCATTTCATACACACAATTTTAAACTCTCCCAGAGAGAGGCAGGCTATCATTTCATATTAATTAGTATCACCATTAATTATTTGATCTAATAGACTTACGCTTTCTATTGTCCTTACGCCTAATATTAGATAAAACTAGATACCAGTTTATTAGATACTCAGAAAATATTCATTTTAATGCAAACGGTACTTTTTATTGCTATTATACAATTATACCAAGCTTTCAACTCTCGGTTTCTTGTTTAAATAGTTTTTATGTGGGTTTACAATTGAATCCTTAATAATTACGTTGTTCTGGTCTTCCTCGTGCTTCTAAAAAGCAAGGATTCTCATTTGTGATTTGCGTGGATATGTAACATTGTCTTGATTCCTTGTTACGAACTAGGAGGAGGTTTCTAAATGTAATGATTTCTTTCTATCGATGTTATCGACTATATCATTTCCTTCTACCGTGTTGAGAGAGAGAGAAAAAAAAGAAACAACAAACAATCTATTATATTTTAAGGTGGTGATAATGCGTGCTGGTCTAAGTACCTTACTAAAGTATAAACAGCTGAGATCAGAGACGGACATTTATTAAAACTGTCTTACTAGCAATGTGGCTCATAACCGGAACACATAACATAACAGCCACTGCCCCATAAGATGGTCAATTAGCGTAGTTCTACCTGTATGCAAATGTATCCCACCTTGCTTGGTCAGCTCTATTGACCCGTGCCCACTGATTCCTGACGAATGAATTGTCACGTGCAAGTCAGTGCATGCTGTTGTCTAAACAGTCATAAGCTTTGGTCATCTTATAGGGTAGTGACTTTTCTGTTATCTGTCTGAAAAATACCTGAAACACATTTATCAGCCATGTTGAAGTTTTTCAATGTAACGTAAGGGAAGTTTTGTTTAGAAAAATTCTGAATGAATGATAAATAAAGATATATCACAAATGTGTCAAAAATGTATTGCTCAGCGATATACGTGTTAGTCATATTGGTTGTATTGCTCAGCGATGCGCTTGTTAGTCATATTGGTTGTAAGACTGATTTATCCGATCTCAACTGACAATCTGAATTTAAACAAAACAAAACAGTACTACTAGAGTAGCCAACCTGATCACATTGATATATTGCGTATTGTTCTCGTTCATTTTGGTTTAAACAGCACTACAAAGCAGTATAACCCATTGCAGATGTCTACACAGGTCTGGGTTCTACACAAAGGTATTCACATATCTACTGATCTTTTGTTTTCAAACAAGGGTGAGTAAATACTTTTGTCAACAGAGGACTTGAACTGAAATCATTATGTGCACAAGAAGTTTCTCTCGTTAAACTTCAAAATTATTTTTCAATGAATTAAACATTGAAAATTTGATAAGGTAAATATGGAAAAATAGCGTGTCTAAAACTTTCAGACGTTGATATCTTAGGAACATATGTGTACTTTAATAAGCAGCGGAAATTGTGCATTGATTATATGTTGAGAAAAACGGACGACTCTTCTCCCAAATTATTTAATGTTTTGTTTATATAAATACTTATTTCTTTTACAGAACCCGGATGTGTTGTACGATCGGTGCAGAATTATAACAGTATCAGTAATAACAACCAACATATTACAGCGACACGAGGACTCGTCTACTAATTTTTACCTAGGCACGTTTAAATTATCCGGAATTGTTACCATCCGTAAGCTTGCGAACCCGGTTCTCTCTCTTTCTCTTTTAAACGTCTTATAGACATTGAGTTGGCAGCAATGGTCTGCGGGATTTGTACTTCTAACGTTTGATAAGTGTATTTCATGTTAACTTCAACTGATAACTGACACTAAATTAATAATATTTATCATGCCAATACAAAGTGATGCTTTATCAAAATTTTTCCTCTGATGGGTTTTCCCTTGCATTAGTACTCAAGAAAGGAATTCTAAAATCGTTTAAGTTTCTTCTTTTTTACTTAAGAACATATTTAACATCATCCCAGTTAAACGCAAAAACGAAACACCTTCGTTCGCAAGATTACTTTTTTGACTTGCGGGTTATGGTTCCGGTTTTATGTTGGTTGTTATAGTATACATTTCTCGGAGGCATAGGAAAAGCACGCATTGTATAATCCTGTTATATTAACAGGCCACTAGATAATACTATTGCGGGCAGAAAGCAATTAGAGTAGACAAACTTGATACATAATCGTGCTCGTGAAGTCATAATCAGAAAACATTATCGTTGATACACTGGCAAGATTAAGTCTAGTTATGGGTTATCTAATAGCAGCAGAACACAGAAAGATAAAACAACGTTGTTAAATGGTAGTGTAACATTCATGGTAAAGGATCATACTTGAGAAAATCAAATTATTGGGGAATTATTCATGTCTTTTAAGTATTTTTGCTCTGTCTGTCTTTTTTTAATTCTAATTGGTGAAGTTCTGTGAAATACAGTATTCTAACATATATTAAATTGATGCAATCCATTTCTTAAATCACTTTTGATTTGACTAACTGATTGAATGCTGAATATTGAACTTTCACGAGTTTGCTTTTTTTGACTAACTTAATCAAAATAATTACAGGTTTGTTTCTTTATACTCGTGTTGCGGATTAAAAGGTTTGTGGTAGTCTGGGGTATGAGTCGAACCCTATTTTCCAGTTAAAATAGTACACTTATCTGGGAAAAACAGATAAAGGTGGACCTTTCAAGCAAAACTAACCATCCATTTCTCAAAATTGAGCTCTCCTATAAAAAAATGGATCCATTCCAGTACACATTACCAGATTTGTCAATTTTGGTTTTCCCAGAACATAGAATTGTCAGCACAGAGTAAATGAAAAGCTGCTTTTCAAATTTAGCACAAAATCCGGTTCCATTCGTTTTTGTTACTTGTTTGAAGAAACCCGTATTTTCGAGCCTATTCATTTCTTGGACCTGTGATATCAAAAGCTGGAAAAAGAAAAGAATGTAATAAATACCCATTACCTATTACATCGTAACTCATCTATAGTTTTCCCATTTTCCACTCATGCTATAAATACCCATTACCTTATACATTGTAGCTCATCTATAGTGTCCCCATTTTCCACTCATGTTATAAATACCCATTACCTATTACATCGTAACTCATCTATAGTGTCCCCATTTTCCACTCATGTTATAAATACCCATTACCTATTACATCGTAACTCATCTATAGTGTCCCCATTTTTCACTCATGTTATAAATACCCATTACCTATTACATTGTAACTCATCTATAGTGTCCCCATTTTCCACTCATGTTATAAATACCCATTACCTTATACATTGTAGCGCATCTATAGTATCTCCATTTTCCACTCATGTTATAAATACCCATTACGTTATACATTGTAGCTCATCTATAGTGTCCCCATTTTCCACTCGTGTTATAAATACCCATTACCTATTACGTCGTAAATACCCATTACGTTATACATTGTAGCTCATCTATAGTGTCCCCATTTTCCACTCCTGTTTATCTTCTTCGTTATGCCGATATATATATATATATATATATATATATATATATATATATATATATATATATATATATGTGTGTGTGTGTGTGTGTGTGTGTGTGTGTGTGTGTGTGTGTGTGTTCCTCTTCATCATAATGGTCCGGCTGCTGCTAATTATCATCATCTTCTTTTTTTTTCTCCAACTATGCGATATTCAATCAAGCAAGTAGCACACCATATTCTGCAAGCACTAGGCAAGTATAACACACAACGGCAAAATGGTAGTGAAGGAAGAATACAAAAACAATAGGTAAACTTTACATCTGTATCGAACTTTGGTAAAGTAAACAATGACATCGAAAGGTAAAAGTTCAGAGTTAAAACCTGGTCGGAATTAACGTTGAATACAATTTACAAAAACAATGATTTTACTTTCTAAATGCTAAAGAGATGGTACAATAGTGAAATTACTTTTCGTCAATATGACACTCATGGTCAAGCGTACAGTGTCAATTACGATATATTCCATGCAAAACAATGCTAGATATTGCCCTTTCCGGGAAAAAAACAAAAACAAAACAAAAACTTGACCTTATTTATTGATGCTTGTATAGATTTAAACACGGTATAGCAATAAAGTCATGCGCAATGTCTACGTGCAGAATACGGCCAAATTACACCTTGAATATTTTGAGAAAGAAAAAAAACCCAACAAGTATCTGGTTGTTTCCCGGATATATCTTTCAACTTTCAACAGTTTATTTGACGCAACGTTGCATCCGAAATGTTAGTTACTAATAGCAATATTCATTGCTTTTTCACTGACTTTGACATCATGTATCTGCAGTATGAAATTTCAATTTTGCTTGAAATTATTATTTAAAAGCTCTAATTTCTCCTTAATATACACATACAAATGGCCGTGACCCATCACAGATTTTGACAAATACATAAGACTTGTAAAGAATATTTAACGATACGTTCTTTTTTCATAATTTCACATATAGGAACCCTTATCTCTTCCAAATTTACTAATGTCATGGTTAAATACCCCGGACGGGCTCAGGGTAGTAGAATAGGCCCGACGCGTCCTTGCTGCATGTCCTACGAGGCGACTGAGTCGAGGCAACCCGTTTGCCGTTTGTTGCCTCCCCTGTCGCTGGAGGCGAGGATGCTGATAGTTGAGTAGAGGAGAGACAAATGATTGCCGCTCCAATGTAACACACTACTTTGTCATAAACCTCACCTAGAAGAGTGGACAGAAGGACTCGATCTGATCAATCCCCCATTCACGCCAGGTTTCAGGCGCTGTGTTAAGGACAAGGTATTTCCACCCAAATCTCTCTTCCTGTGAAAAGGTTTTGTTCGATCCAGAGATTTGGATGGCTGCAGCGAGGCTGAGATGTTCGAACATCTCAGCTCTCAGAGCGTCTCACAACTGAAACAATTCAACATTCGCTGTAACAGCAAGTTGATTCCCACAAACACTTACATCCCGACGTTCGACAGTACCACTTTGTTTATATCGATCAAATCCGGTTTCATGAACATACCTGTCGACCCTTTCATTCCTAATCCCTTGCGGTGTTTCAATCACCAGAAATATGGCCACCACAAAGACGAGTGCACGAAGAAACCAGCCAAATAGACATTACATGGCCAGAAGCTCAAACCAAATTCACAGTCTTGACGCCATCAAAACCCATGCTAACAGCCACGCAAACCGAGAACGAAGTAGACACCTCAAAGAATCAGTGTGACAGTGAGCAATTAAGAAATATAATGCTGCAAACGACAAACCACCAAAATACAGCCCACGAAAAAAGCAGCAAACAACTAGCCCCAGTGGACGTAGAATCACCGAGATTCCCAACTCTGCTATCGACCAACCGGTTAAATCCGGTCAACCAAGAGAGCAGCAGACCGGAGGCACCAGTATAAATGCATTCTCTAAACCAAATAAAGAGAGGATTAAAGAATCGAGACTTCACAAAAGTTCTGACGAACATATGAAGCACTTTAATAAGTTTGGGAATCTAGATAATATGGACAATAGAGAGCCCCATGATATCGCACCAGGGAAAGCTCCCAGAAATCCCGTACTTCCATCACTTTCATAAATATGGCTGACACGTAAATAACATGGAATTGCCGAGGTTTAGAGGCAAATATTGATGAAATTAATCTTCTACTTAAGGAACATGATCCAATAGCTGTCTGCCTTCAGGATACTTCTTAAAAGAAATGGATTGAGTTAATCTTTAAAACTTAACCACGTACTGCAGCTTTTCAAGAAATACCGATAAGGCTTCAGGAGGAGTGTCCATCATCAGAAATAACAAAACTCCTCAAAGCCAAATTAATCTGACTACTACTTTACAGGTTGTAGCCGTTCGTGTGTTCCTCCATAAAACTCTTTCACTTTGTCCAATATATCTCCCTTCAAGCACTCAAATCAATCAATCTGATCTTTACCATCTTATTGAACAGTTCCCAACACCTTTTGTTTTACTCATTGACTTTAACGGCCACCATTACTGTGGGGCAGTAAAGATATCGACGAGATAGGAAAGAAGATAGAAGACTGTTTCAAAGCACAATATGTGCCCTTTTAATGATACGTAGTATACCTATCTGCGTCCTACAATGACACTTCAGCAGGACCAGATGATATCCACTACCAACGTTTGAAACACTTACCTGACACAGCTCCCAATACACTACTAAGCATTTTCAATAAAATCTGGAAAACTGGCGACTTCCGCAGTCTTGGAGAGAAGCAACGGTGATAACAGTATCCAAATCAGGAACGGACCATGCCGACACTTCCATCTGTTGTCCCATATCATTAATAAGATTTATTTGTAAACTCATGGAGCAAAAAGATAAATAATAAACTATTCTGGCATCTCAAATTCAACAAAGCATTATCTGACGTTCAGTGCGGATTCAGACGTCAGAGAAGCACAATAGACCATCTTGTCAGACTTGAAGAGTTTATTAGAGAAGCCTTCATTAAGAAAGAACATATAGTTGCCGTCTTTTAAAAACTGGCGAAAATTATTACACCACATAGAAATACGGCATAACGTATCACCTACTTAACATGGGACTAAGGGTCTACCTACCTAACTTTATCTCCAAAGTTTTAAAAGATAACATTTACAGAGTTAAGGTAGGCAGCACTCTTTCTGAAAGCTATCCTCAGGAGGTGGATGAACCTGACGGCAGCATATTGTCATTCACTCTATTCAATATAAAAATTAACACCATACTGAAATGACTTACTCAAGGAACTGACTGCTCATTATATTTTTGGACTATTTTTTTTATCTCCTATAGATCAAGGAGCATGCATGCTACTGAGCATTAACTACAGATAAGCTTAAATAGGGTTGTAAAATGTGCAGAAGAATCACAAACTGTGTGTATGCACTTCTGCCGATTACATCGATTTCATCATGACCCAAAACTCTAGCGTGACGTTTGTCTTATTCCTGTTGTGGAAGAGACCACATTTTTAGAACTTATTTTCGACCATAAAAACATCCTTTTACTGTCAAAAGCCCCGGATTTAATAAGAGTCGTGGCAAACACATATTGGAGAGCATATCGGAAGGCCTTGCTTCGGTTATGCAGTTCATTTTTAAGATCTAAACTTGACTATGGCTCGAGTGTGT
Organism: Margaritifera margaritifera; assembly: GCA_029931535.1. Classification (NCBI taxonomy): domain Eukaryota; kingdom Metazoa; phylum Mollusca; class Bivalvia; order Unionida; family Margaritiferidae; genus Margaritifera; species Margaritifera margaritifera. Next base: position 2,588,527 of record JAQPZY010001562.1, read on the forward strand.
ACGGATCAGCTTGCAAAGTTTACTTGTAGATGCTTGATCTGATACACAGTCATTGACTTAGACTGTGTCTGTGTGCATTTAGAATGTCACCGTCAGAAAGCCTCTGTGTGGAGGCAAAGGAACCATCACTTTATCTCAGGGAAACGAAATTGGCTCTTCAGTATACCACACAACTGTCTTCAAATCCATCAAATCCCGCATACGGCATCGTCTTTAAACCCAAACACCAACCTTGTGCACTCAGAAACCAAAGTTCATTCCACCTTTCGGCATACGAATTCGTCCTCACCTAGAAGCAGCAAAAATCAGTGTTGCAAATATTACAACATTCTGTATTCCCAAATCTAAACCCTGATTATCAAAACCATTCAAAACCTCCCAAAGTAAGATTTGACTTTCGCGAATTTGAAAAGTCATCAACAGATCCTCTCCTTTTTCAAATTAAATTCGATGAAATCAGAGGCTTCCATTGCATACATAAGTACCTCTTTACAGACGGCTCGAAAGATAGAGACAAAATTGGAGCTGCCATTGCAACACCCTATGCCACTATCTCGAGCTGGTTACCGGATAAAGCCGTATGTTTTTTTACTGCAGAAATTACATCCATACTGATAGAATTAAACTGCATTGAAACCTCTCCAAAAACAAATTTCATCCTCTTTTCGGATTCTCTTTCCACATTGAAAGCCTTGCAAAATCTTAAATCTGACAAACCATCAATATACTAAATACCACAGAAACATGATGTGCTCATACAATATAGGATAAGTATTCTGTACTGTTGGCTGCCTAGTCACATTGGTATAAAGGTATAATGAAAGGGCAGATAAAGCTACCAAAGCTGCCATGCAGTCACCCGTTTCTGAATGGAGGGTTTCATACACCGACTTCAAATATTGCATCAATGAGCATATGCGTCACAATTGGCAAAATATGTGGAATGAAAACGCCACAAACAAATTTCAGCACATGAAACCCACAATTGGAGAGGCATACTTCGTATAGAACAAATCTGAGAGATAAGTTGGTATTGTGCCGAGCGCGTATCGAATATAGATATCTGACTCGTGCATAGCTTCTGAAGGGTAATCCTCGACTAGAGTGCATGCCATGCCAGTGTCAACATATTTATTTGCATGGGTTTATCTTCCTAACTTTCTGAGCAATCTTTTTTAAGTTTTCAGACATGACCGTTAGTTGGCACGATATAGCCACTCTTTTGCTGAGATGGCGTGGAACGCTACTACATACATATGATTAAGTAGTTGATATAATTTCTGAAATTTGGCAACTTTAGAGGTAGTCTCTGCTTAAGCAGATCATGATGTATTCTGTTAATCATCATACCTTAACTGGGAATGCCCCCATTCATAAATGTCATTACAAAGAAGAGAATATAAACCTACATGTTAACTATTGAATATATTTCAAATTTAAACTCCCACACGTTTATAACTTTTCAATTAGGCGGAAAAAAAACCCTTTCAAAATTTTCTAGTTAAACTTCGGATTTCAGCACCTTAGGAGTCTTTTTCCATAGTTCTGTCAAAATTGTGGCAGCATTTGCCAACACCGCGATAAATGAACGAAAATTGAGTCTTAAGTCATAATAACGAATGCCACATGTATTCCACATGAATTAACCAAATATATATTTTCCAATGGCATTGTTCAAAAGCTTGCACTGTTTCTAGTTTGAGTGTTTTGATAAGTGTCATTGTTCCTCTCCCCCCAATATTTAATTCACTCGAAAAATATTTATTCCATAATATATACTATAAACCTTCCATTGCACGTTTTTAATTAATGTTATTATTTAAATGGTCGTTCCTTCTAATTTATTAAAAAGAAATTTGTAATTTCTATTGGTCATTTCAAATTTTCAATGGACTATATTTTATAGAGAATATGTAAATGAACGCATGCCCTTGCACTTTATTCTCACTGCGTATCACTTTCTCAATGCGTATCACTTCATTCACACTGCGTATCACTTCATTCTCACTACGTATCACTTCCTCAATGCGTATTACTTCATTCTCACTACGTATCACTTCCGTAATGCGTATCACTTCATTCTCACTACGTATCACTTCCTCAAGTCGTATCACTTCATTCTCACTACGTATCACTTCCATAATGCGTATCACTTCCTCACTGGCTTACAAGTTTGCAGCAACTCGGTACCTTAGACATTAAATTCCAGTTAAAGGAATCAGCTAATGGAAAATAACTCAGGTATAATTTAATTTATGAGTCATGTGTTTAGAAGGAGATAGATATTCGAACTGTGGTAGGTTATCATTGTAGTTTCTTGTTTATAACCTGACGATACCAAACTCCAATGTTTCATTAGGCGATATAAACTTGGAGACTGGACACAGAGTTTGTCAGCGTAAGAATATGTAATAACAGTAGATAAAAGTAAGACTTGCATGATTAATGAAAGATCAAATCTGATAAAAAGCATGTCTTCAAATCTTCATAAACTTGCTCACAATTACAATGGTATATTACTGTAAATAAAACACAATTTGACACTAAGCTGGAGAGTTTAAATCTTTTCACCCTTCCTTCATTGGAGAATGCATAGGAGCAGAGAAAAGCAAGACACAAATAGTATCGTCCAAATATTTGCCGTGATATCCTTTTGCACATGTGTGTGTATTTCAATACAACCACTGTATGTCTGTCTGTCTCTGTCTGTCTATCTCTGTCTGTTTGTCTGTCTGTCTGTCTCTCTCTCCATATAGTATTCATAAGTAGTTCATTGCATGTATATAGGCACATCATCCAAGCACTCTGTCTTAAAATTCAGCAGTAATTATAATAACCATAAAAAAATTTAATGTAGTTCATAATGTGGAAAAAAAACTGTACCAACCAAAGTAGACAGTTTCTCTGCCGTCTTCAATAACAGCGCCTGTACAAGCTGGCTCACGGTTATAATTCCAATGCCAATTAATTCAGGTTGCCTTATTTTTTGTTGGAAGTCGAGAGAAATCCTATATGGATAGCTTCTTCAGGGAATTAAAGAAGATTCGGTTTATGGAGACAAATGAAGGAAAATAATACCAGAGACAAAATGAGTCAGTATGAAAAGGAACTAAGAGATTATTGGGAGCTATTGGACCACTCTCTCGGAAATAATTAGTGGTCGGATGGATTTTGTTGATCGAATGAATAAATGCTGATGATGTGTATTGGAATGTGTTTCTAACGTGTCGGGAATAAACTATCTTTGAATTCTCTGCTCATTATAAATGCCAGAAAAGGGTTAGGGGAACCATTTACTACATGTATGTATGTATGTGGATTGTTGTATGTATGTATTGATTCATTTATATATTCTTGTTTTTATATTTAATTACTTATTCTAGCGATAATATCGTTAAAAAGTGGGCCGGTCACACAACATCTGTTGTACGCCAATTTGTTTTTGTTCTTTCCAAAAAATGGAGACTGTTCTTTTTATGTATATCATAAAGCCTGGTACATCCAGTTATCTCAGTTTTTGACAATGTCTTGTAATTGAATCGACACGAGACCCGCACGTATGTTATTTGATTGCGGAGATCTTGGAAATGTAATATCTTTTTATTCTTTTTTCGGGCCGCACCAAAAACAAATGACTCTCGCATTTTCATCGTGTGTGTATTGACTGAAAATATGCTATACTTTTAGGTTCTCCGGGCGTACAGAAGAGAGAAATTTTCCAAGCTCAGAAATAAGAAGTTTTCTTACTTGCGCTAATACATCGTATTCATTCAGAGCGATAGAAATAACGATGCACAAAACGTGGATTTTTCATCTCGTCTGCTCCACAGTTACGGGAGTGTATCCTCAGTTTTGGCGTATCAATCAAAATACAGTTCAGAAGCATCGTAAGTTCACGTAATTACCTGCCAAATATCTGGTGATTGGTTTATTGGTCAGAAATGACCGATTTTAGACTGAACGATTCGCTAAAGTGGTCATTTCTCCATAGATCTTAGAGTTGGCACTGTTGTAAGATGCTCATTCTTTTTACAACAGCTGATCGCGAGCGCGCTGCCCTGGAAAAGGTATAAGGAACACCAACGTTTGAAATCGGCGCCTTCACTACGGAAACTTTAAAATGCTTCTGAAAATTTCAAAGTTTTTTCCAATTTTACGTAGGAATAGTGACCGTACATGTTTTTTTTCTTTCCTTCTATTTTTTTTTTCTTTCTGGTATCAACGTTCGCTTAATTACCAGGGTAAAGGTACCACAACGTGGCAGAAAAGAAAAGTTGTTCATTTCAGTTTTATTGTCAAGCATTATATTTGTTTTACCCACTCTGGCTAAATATTTTGAAAAATTTGTTATTGTTTCCAGTGTATTTATTAGGTCCAGTTTGACTATACATCTCATATCTTGTGCCTGAAATGAAGATTCTTAGCCATCTTTTTTATTACTTGGTTGGCAATAATTAATATGTCCTCAACATAGTCAATATGACAACAAAAAAAAAAAAAAAAAAAAAAAACGAACGGCAACATGAATACGTTAAAATCTGAATCGGAGAACCTTATGATCACTTCCTTATCTTTAAAAGTGCACACAAATTAAGGCCTCCACGAATTACTATCGTACCAAGTTTGAATCAACGGACGATGTAATAAATAGTTTCAGACAGAAATAATATAACTAAATAAAATATAAATAGCTCAATGTTTTTGAAATTGAAAGTGAGCAAGTCTAATATTTATATATTGGTATATGCACCTAAATACATACACAAAGACATACTAATGGTCAAAGCTAAACATCATTAATTAACTAACTTTGCTTCGGAATAAGACAAAATACATATACAAATGTGATGATTTGGCAAACTCTGGTTCTTCTTTAAGGTTGCAAGCTAAACCATAATCACAAAGATATCAGTAATCAAATGTACCCAATAATCGGACGTTAAATCAAAGTATGTGATTCTTGCTTGAAGTAAAATATTTGTGAGATGAAAACATACAGATAAATATCACCATCTTGAAATATACGATCTGCTTTTAGAGTCATCATTTTGTCAAGGATGTCGAAATACATTAGTGAGATGAATACATACATTTAAGGGATATCTACTTATTGCTACCAATTTATTTATTTATGTATTATTATTATTATTATTAGTAGTAGTAGTAGTATTCCTCTATGCTACACATTTCCAGTCAAGTTTTCAGGATTTGTAATATTTAGTGTTCTATGCTTTTCTGTGCATTTACGCGGTAACTCTGATGTCATTTAGATAATGGAGAAAAGAAAAGTTGTTCATTTCAGTTTATGGTCAAGCATTATAATCTTTTTTACCCACTCTGGATAAATATTTTGAAAAATTGGGTTATTGTTTCGAGTTTTTATTATTATTGGGTACCTGGCTCCAGTTTGACTATGCATCTCATATCATATGCCGCAAATGAAGATTATTAGCTATCTTTGTTATTACTTGGTTGGCAACAATTGATTTTTCCTCAACATTAGGAAGGTAGGAAATGTTTTGAATCTTTGTAATTACGAATATATGTAGACAATATAAACAAGAGATGCAAAAAATATATATAGTCCAGGAAATTGAGATAGTATTACCGAAACAATTACGTGTAATAATTAAGCAATAAAGATCATAACGGTGTTCAGAATGAATACCCATATAAAATCTGGCTATTGATGAGTTTTGATAGAAACAAGTGTGTACATTAGATTGGTAATTCCCTATTTATTTTTAAAATGTCAGATATAAGTTCTTGGGATTAAAAATAAACGTCGCAAGGAATTAGATCTTTTGCGTCGAATGCATGATACAAACTCATAGATGGCGACATAGCATATTTTAAGCACCTTTTTAGACTTCTATTTGAGAATATTGGTATACATGTTGGTTATCGATATGAGGATGTCAGCCATATACTTATTTTCCACAAACCAATGTCAAATCGTCATCAATAGATCAACGTACCCTATAGGGCAAACAAAAGGTTCATTGAACTTTACTACCCAAAACAAGACAACTAAGCTATAATGCCCCGTAAAAGGCGGCTTTAGGTATCAATGACACGTATGTCTATGATTAGGCTTGAAAAAGTGAACATTTTTAATTCCTCTTCTCAAAATTAAGTTAAATAACATCGTTTAAGCAATGTCTTTCCTGCATTTAGTCCGGCAAAATAATGACATTTGTGATCCAAAACAATAATAATCCCAAAGTAAATGCTCTTGCTATGTGCTTTCGATTTACAGTTGTATAGAAGAAGCTGATCACATCGAGGTTATCGAAATTCAAAACCTTATGTACTCTCTTTCCTAAAACAGAGCTCCTGAAACGTCAAACTAAGTAAGATAAACAGATTTGTGTTAGTTCCATCGTCAATATTGTATCATTTCGATTTGTTTGATATGAAACTATAGTGTTGCAACTTTTTTGTTTCTTGTATGCAGACTCAAAGATAAAAAAGACATGACAGACAATGGACATAGAGACAAACAAACGACAGAGACAAACATCAAGAATGCTTGGTCCCCAGTGGCAATATATATGGTAATATGTGCAAAGACATAAACAGTAAAATGTCGATCATCCTGACAAATAGGATAACATGCATTTTGTAGGAATATCTTGCTGTTAGAACTAAAATTATATACTCCATAAATTATACATTAGAGGACATTCTGGTGATCATTATGATAGATGAGCTCGGATATATAGCTTGAGGATAATCAACGTTTTACTGTTTGTAATACTTATTGACAATTATGTACTTTTTTCCCAGTGGCAATAATAATATATTGATTCCCAAAGTCGTTCGCAGGTCGTCCACTTGAGCGCTTTGAATTCGTAAATACAAGCATAGCTTCTATGACATCTATCTTGTCGATTTTGGGCGTCTTATTTGTTGCCGTAACTTTGAATAATGCCTTCACTGGCAAGAAAATAAATATTGAAATTTTTGTGTAATTTTGGTTTTAAAAAGCATGAGTATTCCGTTACAAAAATAAAGAAGAAAAAGTAACATAATGCCATCATTTTACCAGCTTCAAGTGTCTACTGGCACTGTGCTTACTTTAAATGCATTGGTTATCAATGCAACTTTCTAATTTGTCAACTTTACTATAAGACAGTCAATAAACATTTTTGTAAATATTCTTGTGAAGATAAATCATCTTACTTAAGTTCTACCCCACAACACATGTGATTCCAATTTAAGTGGAATTACAGAAGCAGTTCTCAATTACGGGGGTGGGGTGGGGGTGGGGGAGGGGTGTACTCTTATATGTAGATTATTGTTAATGACACTTTGTTTGACATCGTTCCTTACTAATTGTACCTTTGATAAACGTTAATACCAACTCAGCTGGTGACCAAAACAAATCATCTGAGAAGAGAATGACAACCAAACAATAACATAAATAACTTACAAACTGGATCAGTCTACTTCAGTTATCACTTTCATTGATACTACAATAACGCAAAATACCAAAAAGCTTAAGCAATCCATTGCCCTAATATGTAGATCTGTCATTGAGACATAAATCCACATAGCAGAAAAGACAAGACTACCATTTCTGAACTGCCATATCATAATCAAATGGAATTTATTTGTATTTATTTAACAACAGTGTTTGTGTCTTTGCCGTTGATTCGCTGGAGGTGTATTCTAAAACATTGGGGCATCATATTACTACTGGTTTCAGTTGTTTGTTTTTATATCTTATTTATATATTTTATTTATGTATTCTTTGAAAAGCTTGCATAGTTATCAGGATGTATATATATATATATATATATATATATATATATATATATATATATATATATATATAGAAACAAATCCATTGCTGACACTCGCTTCAGATTTCGGGAGTTATTGCACTTGTTTATATTTTTATTTAAAAGCAACGCACTTACACAAATGTTTAGCACAGTTCGTCATATACAGTATAGCCCACGTAGAGTTTATACTTCAAGCATTTATCACTTCACTTGAATTTCACATTAACGTTTCAGCAGGACTCATTTCAAATTGGTACTAATTTTACCTTGGCGTAGAAGCTATACGATGTTATATCCCTCATTTTTTAACAAACAAATGAATATTATGAAAATATATACATCATAATTCATGCGAGGTCCATACAATTAAAAGTTTGAAATGCATATATAATATATGAGAGAGACAAAACGGTCAACTGGTGTTACACAAAAGTCAACGGTTATTGGATTAGTAAGGACGTTTTAAAATGTTCTCATTTTCTGTCAGAATATATTTTTATGGACATATAAAATCGTACACAGCATAAACTCGTATGCAGCTTTGAAACTTAACCCAAAGGTTCTATGCATCAAAATTTCATCGAGGTTTGTTCAGAATAAAGTGATTTTTTTCCCCCATAAAGATACCAGAAAGGTAAAGCTACCCTCTTCAGAAACAATATTTAAAATGTAGCAAGTCACACAATCTTATTAATGTCGCATCTATAGGTTGGACAAATATTTTCGTTAAAACTCACAAAAGCAAATTAAATACAATAAGGCATTTGTCTATATTTCTCCACTTAAACGAGTGTACGCACATTTGCGAAACTAGCATACGCACAAGTGTACGTACGTTTGTGAAACTAGCATACGCACGAGTGTACGCACGTTTCTGAAGGTATCTTAGGCATACACTTTTTTAGCTAAGACAGAGTACGAATGTTTCTATGGCATAATATCTGCAACTGCATGGATGGTAGGCAATAAACGTTTAAAAAAAAACAGTTATATTGTGCATGTTGATAATAATTTAAATTTGTATATGTTGTACTTTGCTTCGTATCTTACATTTAACTCTCCTAAATAAGACATGTCGATCGCCAAATTAGTAATCTTCTCATTAAATAGTTTGCCTTCTCTGCAGTTAAACTATTTTGCGTACTGATTTGCTTTTTTACATCGTCCTCTTACCCCAGATTGGATCTTAGGACCCGTAAGTAATGTAATTACGAGTATTGCTCTCTCTTTCTCTCTCTCTCTCTCTCTCTCTCTCTCTCTCTCTCTCTCTCTCTCTCTCTCTCTCTCTCTCTCTCTCTTGCGTTTATGTGGGATAACTGTATTATCTAAAATTGCCTTAGTATAATGTCTTGGCCTTAGTATAACAACCTCTCTCCCTCTCATTTATGTCAATTCTGAGAAGGTTTAGTTGTGTGTTTTATGGCATGAAAGACTGAGGTTTACTCACGTCTTCATGCAAATTGTTCGTTTATCGCAGTCAGATAGATGACAAAAACAATAGACGTATGATGCTCTCCTTTTTAGCTGCATACAACCGTTTTGCCGAATGTACACGATTCGTCAAGTGGACACAGTATTTTGCATTCTAACCGTAGAATTGGCAGTCTTTGCTGTTTTCTCTTTCAGCTTGATGCATCTTTACTTTAAAAAATCGCTAATGCGCAGTTTTTAACATACTTTAATCACAGCTGATCTTGTTCAATTATCCCCACATTTTAGCGGGGGGGGGGGGGGAGAGAGATTTTGTGATACTTTCCGTCCATTGCTATGTCTGTAGCCATGAAAAATGACATAAAAGCGTGGGGATTTGCCATGGCGAGTCATGGAAGTAACTTTAGCTCTCTCTCTCTCTCTCTCTCTCTCTCTCTCTCTCTCTCTCTCTCTCTCTCTCTCTCTCTCACTTGATCCAAAATAAGCATATATTAAAACTTATCACATTTGTTTACCAAGTCCTCGCCAGATTTCTGAATGACTTTGATACCGGGCATTGTAAAGTTTAACCATATCTCCTCGGGATTGTTTTCACTTGCTTTAGCCGCATCCATGAAGCTACACCACAAACGGTAATAATTCAGCTCCGATAGTAAACCTATGGAAACAGCATGATATTAGTTATTCAATAGCTTTAAATGTCTGACTGCTCATGATGAAACTTATATTTCTCAGTATAGACCCATCCTTGATTATGTTGATGCAAGCTTCTGTGTAGAAAAAAAACATATGAGAGGCGGCATTTTTTTTTTATTTTATTTTATTTTTTTTATTTTTATCTACATGTGTTTTTTAAGCATGTTTTAAATTCCGCACCTAAAGAGTCAGGTGCTAATTTCAGTTATGGCTTTTATAAAGTCGAGGCTGTAAAAGGACTGAAATTTCATCAATAAAACAATGTCTCTATTTTCTCAGTTACAAACAGGATAAGCTCTCAAAAGAGTTCTTTTACTAAATTTTACTTTTTATTATCAACCAATCATGGCCAGCCAAACCCATATATACTCAATTTTATCTTCACCAATTTCTAGACTTGTTCCCATTCTTCCATATAGTTAGTACCGTGAGTCCCACAAAGCCTTGCTATTTTTAAGATACCAATGAACAGCTAAGACTTCACATTAAAGAGTTTGTCGTAATTTCTCCAAAACATTACCACACTACGGTGGTACCTCATCAGTGACATGATACCTTTCACAAACCAACTAGATTCATAGAGGGGAAAAATAACTCCAGAATATATTCCATGGGAAATTCTCATTTCTTCATATACGAATATTTGAGGTTTACTACCGGTCCACAAAAACTCTATAAGCACTGTAACTTCATCCAGTACACAAGAACCGTGTTTATCAACTAGAGGAAGATTTATTTAACATTCCTTATTTTTCATTTTTGTATCTCTTATTAGTTCTTCGTTAAAAGAGTATTTTAGTCTCCGTGCACCAGTCATGACTAGACTGAGAATATCGGCGTCTTGACTGAAATGTACTTATGGTCTTTGACTTAGAGAGATTTTTTTTTTTTTTTTTGGGGGGGGGGGGCGGGGTTGCATTTTAAGGTTTCATGATATTATGGTTTAAAATCTGTGAAAGACAAATTGGAAATTCTGGTTAGATACCCATCTTATCCAGACTTTTAATCAAGTATACATTGCTAATATATTAATATATTAGTTTAAAAGCTGGATGTACTTCACTAGGATAATCTACTACTGGTATTTTGAAGACGTTTTAGAGACATCAAATGATATTCTCAAAAGGACGACATCTCTGATCTTTGGAGAAAGAAGTTGATCAAAATGCTTAGCTAACAACCTTATCCTTTTGAAATATGAATACCACCAAGATCGAGACAAGTGAAATGTTTGAGTCAGATGTACAGATTTACGCATCTAAAAGAATACAAGTATGAATACGAAATGTAACAATTTTGCTTTTCATATATCTTGGAAATAAAATTTTGTTTTAAAAAATCAAGTTTATAGAAAGAAACTGGAAACGCTAGATTACGTAAATTCCATTTGCTAGTATCCGTAGATTTTTGAAATTCACAGTGAGCTACAAAAGAGTACGTCTGATGTAGGCTCTGAAACATAAGCTCACTAAGATTCCTTAATGTAGTGGATTTTCCTTTCTTGGAATTAAAGGGGAATATTTGTCCAACTTATAGATGCAAAAGTCATGACATTGTGTTACTTATTAACTTTAAAAAATTTGTTCCTGACGAAAGTGAGTGTGAGAAAAATCGGTAACTTCGCTTCACTGGTACCTTTGCAACCAGAATAAAATGCAACTTTAATCGAACAAAAGTTGATTAATTTCTTTCATGGAAATTTTATGTTAAGCTTCACAGCTGCCGATTTTTCCATTTTGATGAAAATATTAAACAGCCATTTGTCCAGGTCAATTTGACGATGTTGCTTGTCCTTATAGCCAAACATAGTTTTTGCGTCAATTGTACTATTTTCATGTTATCCCTTTCATATTTGCAAAAACTGCACTCTCAATACCAATAGAACTTTCTAACTGATGCCAAGATTCAATAGATTTCAAAGAACTACTTTCTCCTGTGGGGCTCGGGATATATAATAGGCTATAAGCGGACCACTAATTATTTTACAGCCAGGAAACCATTCTACTGGTGGGGGAATAAAAGATAGAGTACTAAATCTTTGAGATGTGTCCATTGGGTAATAAATGGGTTCAATTTTGTTCCATTATTAATTTCACAAACTTCAATCTATGTACTATAGCTGACAAAAAATATTTACTTTTATTTTGATATCCTGTATTTAATTTGCTAATGACAAAATATCATATGTACTCTTGGTGCGAGGCTATGTTATTAGGTGCAGACCAGGGATCCCCCCCCCCCCCGTATAGCATCACAAGACTCGAAAACATGCTGCGAAGCACTTATTTTTAAGGCTGAACATTTTTTTCTCTAAGTTTAATGAATGGATCCATGTCTGGTTTATATGCCAAGCAAGTGAAGAATTTATTTTTATTTTATAATATATTAACATTAAGTTCTATGGGAAATGAATTAATGGTCCGATCCATATATGCGTCCTCCTACATGTCGTAAGAGGCGAGTAATGGATGCAACCTGGTTTCCGTGGGATGCATTCCGTGATGATGTCCCAACTGAGAAGGTCTTGGACGTTTTATAAAAGTACCGTTTAAATGGAAAAAAATGACATTGTATTTTAAAGATCTTACCCCTCTCCTTGTTTTGTATGCCTTTTTGGGAGTTTTTGCAAATCATAACCATTTATCTCTTATCTCATGCTGAATATTTACTTTGGTCCGAGAGGTTTGTCTTCCTGTCTTTTGGCAAGGGTTTTGACTTTACAATATTTTCTACTCAGATTTTGATCAACACTATATAGCCAGGATGGTGCTGGTGTGCAGTGAATCCACTTGCATACATATATATATACATATATATATACAAATATCATTATTGTCGTTGGGCCATTGTGTTCAATTTTTTTGTTAACACAAGATAAAATGAAGGGACTGATTATATTGTTGACATAATACTAAGCTGATCCATGGATATCAATTTAATCTTATTTTAAATTCATTGTTGTCTTTCAAGGTGAATACTCACAAAACAAAATCAACTCTGATTGTATGTGGCTCTTGAAAGTTAAACAGGTATGTAATATTAAATGTCAATTGTTTATTATTAATCTTCTGATTTGATCTCCGCTTTTCAGAAACACTTTTTTTTTGGTGGAAACGTCCTGCTGGTTATCAATATGTCTTTAATTGACCACACTTATTATTGCAGGTATGAAAAAAGTGACGGAGACTATACATCTCTGATATGTGCAAATTTTGATGATATTTCCTATACCGGTTCTCGGCAAAGAAGATTATTTCTCTCAGACAGGGCAACTTGATATGAATAAAACATAAGAAGCTTTGCATTATCTTCGGAGTATGGCTTTCTGTGCATGCTACTGTAAGCAGTAATTTAATTAATTTATACCAAGTGATGTGAATTCGTCTGTAAAGAGGAGCACCACCACGTACTTTCAGCGAGAAAAACACGATAGATCAATACTTCATTGTGCGATAACATTTGTATTCAAAACAGCGTAATAGATATAGTTCATAAGAAAGACCACTGGGGAAATGAAAAAATCCCACATATTCGTTCGCTTTTATAATGAAAGAGGAATTTGATATCGCTAATATGACATTTGAAATTTATATCTTCGTCAACCATTGAATATTTATATCTATTTCAAGTGGTTATTATGGTCTTCGACTGCAATTCTGATCATCACTTATCGATCACTGTTCACCTCTGAACATTCATATATAGGAAATTTCATATTAGTCATTCTTATTTGCAAAAGATTTAATCTTTTCTTGAAAAGACTCTACCGCCCTTGTCATTCCAAAGCAATAAAAAGAAGAATTTGAACAAACGGTATAAACTTTGATTATATATTTGACCTAGATGTACAAAGATGATCATATACTATTTGCCTCTTTTTTTCATTTTTTGCAGCCTTCACTATATTTAGAATTTTAAACGCGTATAATGTATCAAAGCTAATTTCCAGATGTAATATAAGAAGCTACAAATGGTTTTACATGTCGTACTAGCATTGTAACCCCTATTCTAAAACATACATTCATTTTTTATGTTTTCCATGATGCGCACATGAGATTGCGATGTTAAATCCTACGTCCATTTTAAAGAAAAGAATTTTTAAAAATGTGTAATTTGCCCCAAAGTTCCTGTCATATTTGAAGACAAAACGATCGGCAAGCACTTGTATTGTGGAAATGAAGGTGTTTACTTAACTCACAACCACCAGGAATATGAATTGCTCATCCATTACGTTTAACACAAGAAGGCCCAATAAATAGCTGACTACCTTTCCTGGGGTGGAAGGTAATACATCACTTTAATTTCCCATAGGTCTCTTATTAAGATCACTACAGATGCGATTCGATGATTCATTTTCTCAATTTGGACTTGGTTCTGATTACAGGTAAATATATGTCGTCTGCACTGAGTCAAGATATTGCAAGATTAGTGATATACGATCTGTTGGTGCAACATTTCATTGCACGGCAAAGAAGATAAAAACGTTTGGCAGAATGATAAGCGCAAATGGATGAAACAAATTCATATACATATATATATATATATATATATATATATATATATATATATATATATATATATATATATATATATATATATATATATATATATAACCCGGCTGAATATTTAGAAAAATAAGGATCAATTTTAATTGTTTTCATGAATTAGAGTTTTTGCAAAGAAATTTCTCCTCTTGTAGCATTGTGTTAAGAGAAAACTCGATTCAGTGCTAGGACTTAGATGCAAAATTGCTGCAAAGTAACGACTACGCAAAGAACTTAAAAAGAAAGATAATTTTAGTTCCGATCACTTGTCCTTTCCGTGTTCTTCAAGGGTATCTCTTCAATACATATAACTAAAGCAATGACTGTCGCTGAACTAACTATTCTATTTCAGAACCATCTTTGTGTTTTACCGAGATCATGGTATGGCTCTCAGCAACATAATACTGGTCGAACTACTTAGAAGGAAATTTTCGCGAGACCCAGGTACAAAGCTACCGAAGCTGCTCATGAGCGTCAGACTGTTATGGAGTATTGAGGAATACGTTTTCCAAAGCTACATTATGATTAGTTTTCTTCCACTAGATTCAAACAAAGAGATAATGCGTCAAAAATAACGAAAGATATTACAGAAGCGTAACCTAATAAACATCGAATACACATATATTTCCAGTACAAATTCCTTGTACACTTGCTATAGACGAAGCATTATTAATTCTCGCTTCTCCGATTCAGTTGCATGCGCTATGTATGAAATGTTTTTCCCATGCATTGTTATATTTATGGCCACACAGGATGTAAACCAAAGAAATAAAGTTGACAAAATATTTAAAACGGTGCCGCACTTTCAGTATACAGCAAACGGTAAAAATATATATATATATTATTGAATTCAGCATCATTTTACTAGCAATGTGGATAGGAATTGCTAAAAAAAAGTTACATCATCAATATGTAACAGACCATCTTTCCTGGGTTCGCGGGTAGCACATCACTATTATTTACCATATGTCTCTCCTATTAGAATCACCAGTAATATAATTGGAGAATTCGTTGTCTACGATTGAATTTGTTCAGAAAATAAGCAAAACTACACCATCTGGAGAACGTCTCTCATATTGCAAATTCAGTGGTTATCGATGAAAATCAACACTTATTTATTCAATGTTCCTCTCTCACTTGCTTAGTGCTAACTTCTACAATGATGCAAAACAAGATAGGTTAAAGATACATCACAACTATTGTGACACTTCGACATATCAACAAGTGCAGTGCTCGCATTAGAATCCAGAAAGAATGTGATCGTATCTTTATGATAATTTATATTATTGCTCACAGATAACGGCCTTTAAAGAAAGTCAAACCAAAGTAGTGGACATTTGTCAAAGGTTCGATTGTGTGCTCAATTATAGCAAATACGGTAATTTTGGTCTAAGGGACATAACTTTTGCAATTTAATGATAAAGCATCTCTTCGACCTTAATATTTTATAAGTACACTGATCCCTAAGCATTTTCGTGCTTTAATAGCATGGGTCAGCACATTGTTTTAGATGCCTTTTATATATTATTAAACTCCCACCCTCCCAGGGGGCCCTGGATGGCCGAGTGGTCTAAGGCGCTCTCCTTTACAGATCACTCACACATCCCACCTCTGTTCGAGCGAGTTCCAATCTCTGTTCGACTAACGTAGGTATGTGAGAAAGCTTACCAGTAGCTTGCCGTGGGTTGGTGGTTCTTCCCCGGTTCGTCCTCCACCAAATATCCTCTTTGCCATGTACAGCCTATAATGTGCTAAAAACCTGACATTAAACCCCACAAAGCCAAAACTAAACCCATAATCCCAATCTGAGTAATTGTTTTACTGCTCATGTACTGCTTTTGAGTTTATTTCTACTTCAGTCGCAAATTTCCAGCACATCTAACATGAGAAAAGAACCCATGACATCCTGATGCAACAACTACAGAAAATATTGGAGTATGGCATTGCTTAATGTATTAATAATTCATAAATTCAGGATCTCAGCTAAATATACATTATCCTATAAAGAATGACTTCAACTTGTACTTTTGATAAATTCTCATTAAGATGTAAAAAGTGACTTAAAGAGAATACTCACATTAGTGCGCAAGGAATAAAAACAGTCCTTTAGTGTGCTGCATTTGTACCGAAAATGTAAATGGAAAATGAAATCAGTGGTTCGGTAGAGGAATTCGCATTAATTCAATCTGGCTAATTATACAACATGTTCATACGAAGGTTAGCAAATCAATCGACATAGATGCAAAGTATCGTTCAAATTGGACACCCCTTTTGCACCCGATGTGCAGAAACTAGCATGGCAAGAATTATATTGGATATTTACCAACAGTGAATGAGACAAATCCTATTTAGTAAATTCCCCATCAGGTATATAAAAGGACTGTTTCTTCTCAAGACGTTTCATAATTGGGCCATTCGATGTATGCAAGCAACGTCAAGATCGTTGCAGTGATGAAACACTTGGAGCTGGTACAGATCCAAAGTAAATCTGGCCCGGATGTTAGATCCTACATACTTTCCAATAGGGGAAAGATGTAAGGAAACGGATGGATTCTTTCGAGGGTATCACCCGACCTTCAAAACCGATGGCGGGTATCCAGCACACTAATTGTAAGAGATACCGAGATGGCAGGTTAGTTTGAACATCTTAGATTTGTTTTCCTTGGGTCTTGCCCTCTTCCTGATGTGCAGTTTTATGCCAGGGGTCTCGTATGGCAGCTATGATTGCTGGGTTGATAGGTTGGTGCAAGGATACCGTTTTGAAAGGAGGTCAGTATCTCACCTTGTGTCCTGACAAAGGCAACAGTGCTAGGGATTGAGAATGTGGAGTGACAATGTTTGTTTTATCTCTTAATTAAAGAAGGATATAAAAACGAGTATGTGCAGAATACATTTCACATTGCAGTACTCTAAACGTTCTCTAAATGTTTGGGTAAAATACTGAAAGAGTTTACACAATTAAGTGTTTTGATTGGGAAAAGTGCAAACAGCTGTAACAAGATTATTGACATTTCTATCACTAATGCATACAGTGTGCTTTCAGTGTATCGACTCAATACAAAGGACCAGAATTAGTGCTGTTACTTCACTGACCATTCTGAAGTAGAAACGATTGTTTTTTTTCTGTGGTAATTAAATGTTCCCCTATGCCAAGATATTTGTTTAACTACCTAGAGGGAAAATTGCAAGAGATCCAAGTGCGTCAGACTGCTATGGTGTTGTATAATTGCGTATGTTCCTAAACCGAATCATAATTGGTGTCTTTTCGCAAGCTTTATACAGTGATAATGTTGCTAATCAATTAACCGGTTATTTTCTAAAACCAAAGATGCAAAAACATGTCCAATGGAATAGATTTATCGAATTGCACAATAACAACATTTACCTTAGGAAGACGCATTAAATAACGTGTCACTTGTATTGCGCACGAAAGTAATACACAGCTATTACTTCCCACAGGTCTCTCATCAAGAAAACGTCCGATACAATTCGATGAATCCTTTTGTCAATCTGGAATTGGTTCAGATAATAAATAAGTCTATACCGTCTGGACAGCGTCTCACATTTGACATGATCAGTGTTATACGATCCTGATCGTACCACATTGCTTAAGAAAGCAATGAAGAAAAATGATAATTAATTTGTTGTTCATTCACTTATTTCTTCTTCTGGATTCAAGTTTTTGGTGAAGGCGTAATCAATAGAACAAGTATATTTTGGAAAACAGTGCAGAACAACATGTGCAATTGTATGCTTTTAAAGTGCTAGTATTAAGCAATTTGAAATACCAATAATTGTGGTATATCAAATTGTATTTCGCCCATAGCTTATAAATACGCATATAATTATGGTTTAAACAGTAGACTATTGCTTCCATACTGACTTGATTCGTGATGAATTTCCTCTTATTAATCATACAAAATAAGAAAATGTTGAGAACAAATATTAATAATCTCCGATTTCTAAATGAATTAAACATGTTACACAATTTCATCGAAATCCCCTATGCTTTCCCTTTTATCTCTCTCTCTCTCTCTCTCTCTCTCTCTCTTTCTGGGACCCCGGGTTGCCGAGTGGTCTAAGGCGCTCACCGTTACAGATCACTGACATCTCAACGCTGTCCGCTTGGGTTCGAGTCTCGGCTCAGCCAACTTGGGTATGTTAGAAAGCATGCCAGTAGCTTCCCATGAGTCGATGGTTCTTCCTGTGGGTTTTTCCAGATTCTTCCTCCACCAAATATACTGGCCGCCATACATAGTCCATCATGTGCTGAATAAATGGTGTTAAACCCACAAAACCACTCTCTCTCTCTCTCGTTATAATGGTATATGTTTACTTTCCTTGGGATTTTTCAACAGTGTTACACGATACCAAGGGTACAAAGTTGCATTAGTCTGTCGGGACGAGAGGGCCGTATTGTTAATTCCCTGGCTAGGCGGCACACACATACTGTAATCTATTTGATGCTATTTCTGCTTTTGTTCTTTCTATTTCTAACCTATAATAAGGTTGTAAAACAGATCATTTTTAAATACTAAAATATCATAAGGCCTCTCTCTCTCTCTCTCTCTCTCTCTCTCTCTCTCTCTCTCTCTCTCTCTCTCTCGCTCTCTCTCTCTCTCTCGGTGTTGATTGGTCAGTCAGCATATCAGTTTTACGTCAATCGATCCCGATCTCTCTCTTCCTCTCTATGGACCATCATCTCAAGCCATGAGGGAACATTCGTGAAAAAGGAACATAGCGGATTTTCGATCGTGGCATGGAACGATTGCTCTGGACCTATGATGGTAAAAGTGACAGACAAACCGACAAAGAGAGAGAGAGAGAGAGAGAGAGAGAGAGAGAGAGAGAGAGAGAGAGAGAGAGAGAGAGGTGGAGGATACATCAATCTTATGGTCAATAGCAATAGTAAGTAAAGCATAATAATGATTTAGATCAGCTGTAAATAACCGTAAATGCTCGAATTACCTCTTGTTGGTTCGTCATTTCGCTTAGTCTATTACCCACTCGTTTCGATGTATTTGCCAGTGAGTGAATGACCGCGCGCTGTGTTCGAGAAGCTAGCCATGCAATGTTTGTAGTGCTCTGTTTTCTTTTTTTAATCCAACTTTCACGTTTAAATCCTAAGCGTCTCCTTTATTTATTTAATCAATGCGAATACAAATAAAAGCTCAGAAAAAGAAGCAAATTAACAATTTTCCTTGTGAACAGCTGCAGAACTATATTTTGTAGCGGACACTGGGCATGGATGAGAAGAGTAAATAGTCTCCTATAGTCAAGCTTAACACCGTGAGAAATTAAGTATATCAATCTGCATGTGGAATAAAAACAATATATGCATAATATGTACGCTGTATCTTTGATATAAATAAAATATATGTATAATATGTACGCTGTATCTTTGATATAAATAATATATATATATATATATATATATATATATATATATATATATATATATATATATATATAATATGTACGCTGATTCTTTGATATATATAAAATATATGTAACATCTGTATGCTGTATCTTTGATATAAATAAAATATATGTATAATATGTAGGCTGTATCTTTGATATAAATAAAATATATGTATAATATGTATGCTGTATCTTTGATATATCACTCGTTGTATATATTTTCATAAATAGGAAACTAGCAAGCCTCGTTTCCTTTTAATGAAACATATATACATCTCGTGGTATTTCAGAAATGCAGCATACATACTATATATATATATATATATATATATATATATATATATATATATATAAAGATATAAAGAGAGAGAGAGATGTGTGTGTGTGTGTGTGTGTGTGTGTGTGTGTGTGTGTGTAAGTGGTGTAAGTGTGATCAAGATCAATTAAACTTGAATTAATGAAGGATTGTGTACAAACGTAGTCTCCCTACTTGGGGCGCTGTAAACGATACACGCATCTGCTCTATACAAATAACTCAAGCTATCACTACGGTGAGAGTTCAAGCATAGGAAATCTTGTATTAGTTGTTTTGCAATGTTCTTTAGCGCATAGATATTAGTCAAATTATACAGAAGAAAGATTTTATTGATTATATCATATTCCTCTGCAAGACTAATTTGTGATGATACTATTCGCCAAAATCGTTAAGGAGTATGCAGGAATAATTGCACTGAATCTTAATTTGTCTCAATCCTGAAGTTTTTGTAGAATCGATGCACGCAAAAAATAAATAAACAGTAAATGAAGCTTGAAAAAATTTGAAGAAAAAAAATTTGAATACATTTAATACACTTATTATTTCAGGTGGATATGTTCCTGTATAATTTAATTGGACAGTGCTACTTCAATGTTACATTTCCATTTTGATGCAAGTTACTTTTACATTAACAGTTTCTCGTGTATTATTGTTGTGTTTATGGTCACTGGATATAAACCAAAAAGTTCAAGTAATACTCCAAATATTTACACTTTTTTACATCTGCAGTAGATAACTAATTCATGCTTTCTCAACCATTATCTGCTCCGCAAGAATCATTAATAAGTAACATACTGACTTTTTCAAAATCTAAAGTAATATATCGCTATTATTTCTATAGGTCTTTCATTAAGACCACTGCTGATTCGATTGCATGCTTATTTTTCGAAATTATAAATTGTTTTTTATAAAATAAAGTCTATACATTCAATGTCTTTGCATACTGCATGTTCAGTGATACACAATGTTGTGGGTGAGACATTGTTTGACACACGTATTGAAGGTTAAGACATCATTTCTTATTTAGTTTATCCTGTAGTAAAATTTGTTTAATCCTCCGTTTCGTGGCTCATGACATGGAGATACAAAATATATGAAAGATTAGACATGCGCAATTGATGTAAAGAAGCATTGTTTAATATTTAAAGTTCTGTGGAGCAAACACCAACGATCTATCTTATATAATGTCTCTCCTAGAGAGGATGATCATTCTATACATATAGTCCTTATCTGTATTTCCCACATTTTCAGTAATAAGCGCACTAAATAGTATCTACGTTTGCACAAAGGATCCTAGGCAGTATTTGCACAGCATGAAAACCCCACCCATCATATGATTTGAAATATATGTTATTAATATGATGGTGACTGACATATTCAGACAACAACTGTGCATTAATGCATACATGTGCATTCTTATTCAGAAAATGAAAGAAATTCAGAAGATTCAAAGCAACAACACTCAATCTCCTGAAATACTATTAACCCCTTTTATTGATATGTAGTGATATTTTAATGCAGGGCTCTATGCGTATATACGATTGGGTCTTATTATGGGAATGTGTTGTTGTTTTGGCAGAGGACGTAGCGGTCGCTGCTTTCATTATTGCGATGCATCGTGTCAACTCCTCTGACAGTGTATGACAACTTATTCTGGTATTCACTGCGAAAATGCCGAGTTAAATTAAATGACCTCTTTACCATCCATCAGTATTAGGGTACATACTTTCATCAAGACAATAAACTGGTATCATCTTCAGAGATTTATGAACAAATCCATCAGGATCAACATTATATTACATGAAACACCTGCAAGGGAATTGACCTTTAATGGTGTTTTTAATTATTTCATAGACAAACATAATTTTTTTTCTTCTATATTTTTTTCTTATTTACATGAATTATACATTTGTAGTAATGGCCCCCGATAAATGTCCACTGAGTAGAAGCACATTTTTACACGCGCATAGTTGACATGATCCTTGGCGACATTTCTCATTGTGTTTCCTACAATTTCATCCGTTCAATAAGGAAAGACTGCTGTCATTTTTAAACAAAAGAAATGTAAAAAAATATAGCGGAAATGACTATTGACACTCCAGAAAAGAATACTTCAAATGATGAATAAGCTTGAATAAAATCAGTACTGTTTTCATTCTTCTATGTCTCAGTCATAAAATGAAATTGAAAAACTGCTTTTTGTTGGGGGGGGGGGGGGGGCATGGAACGATCTTCTCAGTATTCTGAATAACTACTTTAACTAATCAAGGAATTATACATCACTTTCAGCATCATGAAAAAATAAATTTTTGTAAACATACGAGTAGATCAACACTTGAAATATACAAATAAAATCAAAGAAGAAATAGATTCTACAATTCAGTGAATAATTAAATCTGTAAATAGACCTAAAGATATAGGTTTCCAGTCCCTGATTAGGTGTTAGTTGAAGTTAAACTTTCACGAAACAATCTAGACCGATGTGATTGCTTTGACATTTCCGATATTATTGGAAGCTTTAAGCTGTCATGACTATACCCTCAGACAAATATTTGTGTAAGTCATTTATGAAATTGTACATTTATGTGACCATATTCCCGCAGTTAGATAACTGATCTAAAGCATGCAAATATGCAAATGTTGCGAAGAATGCAATACAATTTCTCGTAAAAAAAAAAACTTATTTAGTTTCATTTCATTTACCTAAAATTATTGTCTTTTTGGTTTTGCACTTACAGCTGAGAACCTAAAGAAAAAGTATATGACCCGTACTCATATATTTTCCTGGCTGTAACTTTAGTATATATTTGTAGCTCTTGTCTTTGACAGGGGACAGACCAAGATAAAATGCTTGAAGGTAAGTACCCACATACATTTAGAGGTTAAGTTTGGCTATGACTGCCACCGTGAAATATTCATGAGAGAAACTTATTGTTTATCATGGAATAATTGGAAAATAATCATTTTATATTTTGAGATGCATTTATTTGTGGTTGTAAAAGTAGTGTGGCGGATGTGCACATGCAAGGCCACTGTGTGATATGGTCACAACGTATGTTTTGATTGACCCAGAAAACATAAGCCTTGACCGTAGTAGATGTTGGTCAGCTGGTAAATGTAAATATGCTGGACAAGTCCTGCTAAGTCTTGGTGTGTGTAATGGTCTATAAAGGCACTGTTACCCCTTGGAATCCTATTGTGATTGGACTATTGCTGTGGTTTCAGCCTCGAGAAATGTATCTATGTAATATATAGGAATATTATTGGTGGTCTGACCCCCGATTACGTTAATTTGTTGCTGTGCATCGTTTCCACTCTTAGTTGTTAGCCTAGAATCAGACTAAATCAATTTGATTATCTGGCTGTATAACACGCATTTACGCAAATCACCCTGCATTTGATTGTTTTTAGAAAAGTTTGCTATTCTGACCTCAACACAATATAGACGTGTAGTTTGCAGATTTGAATCATGTTTTTCATGTAACTATTTTGTAATTATCTAACTCGTTTAATAGTTCCCCATTTATTCAAAAATGTAAATAGTTCAGGTTTTTTCTTGGCTTTTGTGTCATGTACTTGTTTTGTTTTCGTAAGTCGTTTCTTTTACTTGCAAAGTGTTTGCTAGGCTCGAAACGTTAGGACTCTGTAATCGTGCAATTACACACACACACACACACACACACACACACACACACACATATATATATATATATATATATATATATATATATATATATATATATATATATATATTCACATGCCGCAGATAATACCTGGAAACTCGTAAAAATTTATTGTATAGGAAATATCATTGTTATGCAGTTTTGTTAATTTAAAATTGCATGATTATACAAAATTCAATTAACCATACTCGATTTGTATTTGAAATATTTCTATTTTACACTAGCATTTGCAATGGAGGTCAGTTAAATTCAGCTTTCAACATTATCTTTGACTTATTACTATAATAAATTGCTACTATCGTATTGACACTATTTTAATTTGTATGTGACTATTTACTACAATTTAACAATAATTATGACATTTTTTTATTTCATTACTCCTCCGCACTAGGGTTCGTTACTGCGTGCAGCGTTACTCGAGGGTGGTAGTTGTTTTTAGCCGTGGTTATTTCAAAATACTGAGTTCGGTTTACCCACTGATGCACATGCAAAGTCCCTGCTGTGAGAATACCTATTATCTTAAGTAACCTGGTCTGGGATTTGAATATAACCAGGGTAGCTATATAGTAAATTATATCTGTATTATCACAATACAACGAGTTTTGTCAGGAAACTGTCCAATTTACGCAAGCAATCTTCAGTTGTACAGCTGTTTTCACGGGGAGTCGTAGAACTCTCTGGCGTTTCGTGTAAGCTGGATGCTGCGTTCGATGGTAACGTTGGCTCTAAGGACGGTATTGGTTTACTCGCAGTGAAGGGCCAAACGTTCGAGACCAACGGGTCTGCGAGGAGAAAGGTTTTCGAGGGATCCTTCGGCAGACTGGGAAGAGCGGGCCATGCGTGGTTGCTCCTTGACCATTCGACGAGAGCAGTAAAACCGGAAACACATCGTGATCGTCGACTAGACGCCAGGAGATACATATCATATGTTCCATTTTTGAATCAATATATGAAAGTCTAATTCAATATCGTTATATGGGTGAAAATCAAGTATACATGCATATACGTTCTACACATTTATCATCACTGGTGAAAGATCCATATATCAATCATATTTGTTTATAAGTTCCATACGTTGATTGTCTTTTGATTACTCGCTGAAGTTACAAGCTCTGTTTAGTTCCATTTAGGAACGAGATCATTTTCTTGTATCAGTTTTTGAACTCTGTGCGCATCATTATGTTAAATCGATTGTTGGACTTGATACGTACGAGTATGGTGTCAGATTCATTCATCGTTCAATTATATTATAAATACACATCTCGTTGACGAAATTGTGTTCAGTGTCTTCGCTAGATCTAATCCCAACCCGGCTTCATCATACTACATGTATTAGAGTGTCAAGCTAGAAGGTTATCTTGGATCAATGTTATACATGAAACGGTTGAACAGTGCTTGTAATTAGTAATCATATTTTGATACATATACATAATTTACTACATATAAAATATTATATTCGTACTATCTTCTACTGATAACTAGTTAGTCTTTAATCAGAAGAATTTGGACAGCAGAGAAGTTGCCTGGAAGGAAGATATTTTAAAGGTACCCCAGCCCCTCTAGGCTTTTAACTCCCGAATGGGAAAATAAGAGAAAGGATTTGGTTTTGACCTGATACTTAAGTCCCAATGTAAATTATTTTTCTTCCATTCCAGAAATTTTACCGGAGTTAGAATCAAAAGAAAATAAATAGACCATCATTCCCAAGGTTCTCAATTAAATAGATCTAATAATGAAGAGGCCGTCAACATCAATACATATAAAATATGGGTGCTTGTATTAGATTAAACAGTCAATATACGTTATGTTCCAGAAATGATAAAAATCTAAATGTTCGCCAACACATTGTGTAAAAAAAAAATAACACCCATTATTTTTAACAGAGATAACAAGCAATTATTGATCTGTTAGATCTGTTCGCTATGAATTTTGAAGAGACTTTGCGGTGCTCATTTATTGTGGTCGAATTATTTGGTGCATTATGATATATGAAATATCGATCTTTGACGTCAGTCGTACCTATTGATATACAATTGGATCCATGCACAAAAGGATCATGTTTTTAAATCCAGTTTTAATTTACCTTCGACTGGACAACCCCCCCCCCAAAAAAAAAAAAAAAAAAAAAAAAAAAAAAAACAACCCCAAACCAATTAAACTAGTAGATTCAAAACGCTGCTTTAATGACACTAAGAAGTCTCCAGAGATCTAAGAACTTTTGTATATGGGAGAATCAAATGCATCATTGATGCATACAAAATTGTCTGCATTTGATTGTTGATATTCTTGTAGCTATAGTCGAAAGTCATTGGCAGCACTGGCTGAAAAATTTATACCGTTTGCTTTATGCTCAACTGTACGTTTCTGAGGTTTAATCATTAAAGCATGTTCATTTGTCGAGCACACACACAAGCATGTATTTCAGCTTCAACCTACTCAAAGAGCGAAACACGGAGTGTTTGAGAAAGGAATATAATCGGAGAATACGTCCTATATTGAGCAGGGATGTTCAAAGTATTAAACGCTTAAGTCGAAACGGGCTATGGACCATTCTATTTAATTATGTACGTGTTTGTGTTTGATCTCCTTTGGTTGATCGTACGACATTTATTTGGACAAAATAATGGTCAGAAGGTTATTTCATAGACCCAGTCTTCTTGCTGTGTATATATATATATATATATATATATATATATATATATATATATATATATATATATATATATATATATATATATATATACTAATCCTATTAATTCGTACAGCAGGTATAATCTTTTTCTACAATAGAAAGTATGTAGACAGCTGCAATTCCTATTTATCTGTAGCATTCTTTAGAAGCAACGTTCAAAGAGGCTTGCTGTCTCATTGACAGCTTTATTTTTTAACCGGTGCATTTTAAGTTTATTTGCCCGTTTAATGGTCTGATATGCAGGTATAAACAAGTAGAATAATATGATAAGTAAACTACAACAGAAATAAAGAAAGAGGAGACACTAAAAAATGATTACAAACAAAATCTTCGACAACATCTTAGAGACTAGTATGCATCTCACGCCTGTTCATGCCTACAACCAACTAGCTGAAATCGAACTAAAATGTATTAGTAGACACATGGGCACAAGCAAGAGATTATATCCCCGTGAAATAATACATATCCTCACAATCACGGAGCATAGGTCATAACATGCTTCTTCTTGTCGTGCTAATAATTGCTGGAATATTCCAAACAATTATATATATATATATATATATATATATATATATATATATATATATATATATATATATATATATATATATATGTGTGTGTGTGTGTGTGTGTGTGTGTAATATTCCGATTAACACTGACAAGAGATAAACAGAAATACACTTACTTACTGATATGAATACAAAGCATTGCTAAAGATAGAAATGAAACAGTTAACCAGAAAATACATGTCACGAGTTCATCAGGAGCAAACAGGTAAGTTCCTACGCTATTTTATTTCCCCTCCATTCATTTTTAGGTATCTCATAAGTTTTAAAATATAAACTATGTATATATGTAAGTCATTGAATACGATGTATATGGTTGTATTGCTATTTGGTAGATATTCTTGCTGTAATTGAATTGAATTGTTTTCTATGTAAGCAAAGGGTACAACAGGGCATGTAAGTGTTCCTGTCATGCGGAATCCTGCTATGCTCTTTAACGTTTGTAACGTTCATAAACTGCCTACATATAAGGTTCATATACCAACTTAATCTGACAGTTATTTAATATATTTATTTTGAACGTAATTGTCCCCATTGCAACTTTATGTCTTTTTTTCAATCGAAATACTCTTCAAATATGGATAAATCTAATTTGTTATATCCAGATTTCACACACATATATACACACATAGAAAGCAACAAAATAGACTTGAACTACTTATTTCATTCCTAAACTCGTTTGCGAGGTATTTGGATCGAAAGTCTTGATTAGCGGGTTGCCCTGGTAACTCTTTCGTATTCTAACATGAACTATTATTATAAACCATCATTGCTATTGCTTAGATATTGACATTACAAGAACGGCTGAGACCTATTAATTACTACAATTTTGATTTCAATTTCTAATTATGTTCTATTGAAATGCGGATAATTCCGTCGAAAGAGACAAAAATGAGGGCCTTCTTTATGTTTTTCGCAGAGAGATCACATATTACTTTGCTGCGCAACACATTGGGAGTGTATATAATTAACTTGTTATGCTTCCATGAAAACCCAGAGCGAATAAGGCCATATAAAAGGGATTTCGCATTATCAGCACACAATCTTGTATTTTCCCTCGCTGAATGCGCAGGCATATATGTTCAAGACACACAATTTGTATGTTATTTCAATAGAATAAACAATTATGCGACATGAAAAAGTATCATAAGGAAATAAACCATATCATCGTTTGAATCGTATGAGGCCAACTGTATTTCATTCATACGCTGTTTTTTCACCTATACAGCATTTCACATGACATTTTTGAAGTTCATCAATATCTATAGATTTGTGGCTTAAATGACCTCTATAGAAAGTTTTCGATACAGGTACTGAAGTTTTTTATGAGGGGAAGGGTGGGGTTGGTATCCATTATATCTCTTCACATATGGATAATTAACTTTCTCCTTTATTAAATGCAAGGGTACACTTGATTTCAAAAGTATGTCATTGAATCAGTTACTGAAATCGCCATAAAAACATATTTAATTAAATAAATACCTTAAAGAAAACCGTCTCATATAGGTATTAACTTACGTTCAATTGGGTACATCGATTTGCTTTGTTTACAGCATGTTGTCCACGTTGTGGTACCGATCATTCGCTATTTGACACTTTTTCCGCTTCTCACATTTCAAGTAAGGATATCCAAATATAGATTTCCACACAGATCATTACAACACTGGAGCAGATCAGATGTTAGCACATGACATGTCACATTAGGCAGTTATAAATGGCTGCACTTTGGTATGCCCATAATAGAAAAATCATATTCCCTTGATAACAACTAGTTAATGTGTAGAGACGGTTGATGGCAGCGTTTGATTTATTCACCTTAGACTTAACGCCACAATTAATTGTTACCATAGCTTTCCATAAAGCACATGGTATGATCTCTTGCATCAAGTTCATCGAGATTCATGCACGCGCTGATCTGTAGAGATATTTAAAACAGACTACATTTGTGGTATGTACAGATTCTGAAACATTTAGGTACCCCCAAAATGCATTTTTAGTTCGTTTCAAATGCATTGCATGATCAATTTTTCGCATTAACATTTCAATAAATTATCTTATCGTTATCGATCTTGATATCATCGTTCACCATTTATCTTGCAAATTCATGCATTTTTCGTTGACGCGACTTGAAGAATGCGTTTGAAAATGCATTTGCAAAAGTTTCTGAAAGGCTACATATGGGAATTAACTCCAACAGAATCATAATGTGTATCATTTGACTTTCAGCGTTTATCATTCACCGTTTGTCGTTTATGGTTCATACCTTGTTGCTTGTGGCAAGCAGCTTTAGCATACTGCTTATCGTTCGTTCATTGTTCATTCTTCGTTCGTTCTGAATTCGTACTGCGTTTATTTTTTCCGTTCATTTACCCTTCTTTCATCATTCCGTTTGCATTTCAAATGGGTTCTTAAATGCATTTCAAAAGGGTACTTAAATGTTTCAGTATCTGTGTCATGCAAGTGATAAATAACATAATTGACGGCAATTTTTCCACCTTTTATAAAACCATAAATCGGACATTGTCATTAGGTCAAGTTCCTTACTGGGCAAAAGCTTGTCATACTGTCTGATTTAGTTTTGTGTTTTTGTTTTCGCTGTTAAAAAGTGATAGATTTTATGTTCTTTCGAGCTAAGGAATATTCGAATATTCAAAGGTATAGACTGCTGACGAATATAAAAAATGGTCGAGGTTTTATTTCTCAACAACGAAAGCCATGGATAGTCTGTGCACAATATGGCATTGCATGGACTAACTCTATCATCATTCACAGAGATGGAATATTTGTTGATATCAGCTCCATCTGATCTACTATCATACAAATAGAGCGGGGGTATCAATAGAGATGAACTTAGCTCTGTCATTTTTTCTCTGGCTGTTGACCGGAAACACAGCACTGAATAGGCACCTGAGTGGTCAATTATGTACCTAATTGTTTACAATGAATGAAACCAAGCTGTTTATTTTGTTGTATATAGATGACTTTGTACAATTGACTAAATCAAAAGCTGTTCTACAATGTTAAATGATCTAAAAGATTACTGTGACATCTTCTCTTTACAGGTGAATATTGATAAGACCAAAAAAGGAGATAGTTGAAAAAGGCAGACATACAATGCTTCGATCGTTTTTTTAGGCAAACCATTCGAGGTCGTCTATTCTTCGAATTAGTTTGAAATATCTTGAAAGTTTAGAAAAGTTCAAATTTTGATGCAGTACATGAAGAGCTTGGTAGAGTACCACTTCATATAATACGAAAAATAGGAATGATACAATTTTGATCAGGGATTTTATCAAACCGTAATTCCTTTATGTCTGAAATACATGTAATTTTAATAATGATGTTGACTCTTGCTCCTTTTGGTATCACAATATCTTGTTGTAGAACTGGGACGTTATAGGAACATACGCAGACATGAGAAGTTTTAAATATTATATAATCATATCATGACTGAAAAAGAGTATCATTTCCTCCTTCTGTGTCCTTTATATTGTGACCTTCGAAACAAATATTTAATGGGAGTACTTTTGCTTTTATCCCCTCATTACGCAAATTTGAATATCTCACCTTTTCTTAGATAGATCAAATATAAAATTATTCGACTAGATAAATAAATTTGTTCTGAAAGGAAGGTAAACTTAGTGTCAGATACGTGATCACTCTCATTTATGTCAGAAAGACTCTTTCTGGTTGACAAACACAGTTCAATTCCTAGTGCGTGCACCTTAAGACACAGCCTTTTTTGGGAAGCTAATGTTTATTTTGTTTGTGTGACAGTTTGCTTTCAACTTTGGAGTGGATGTCAAAGCAATCGCCCGTGGAATAAAGTACAGGACTCGAAACAAATATTTATTTCATCAATTTTGTTATACGCTTTGTAATTTTCCTGGATCACTGAATGTGTATAAAGTTGTAAGCTCATAACTTTTTAAATAACACCGCCGTAGGCATGTGTAGTCACTGTTATATTGTGTCAAAAAATGATGAAAATCGTGGCATATGATATCATTAAATAACGTTCATCGGTGTATCTCCTTAAGGCGTTCTATAGGCATGATTTGGGATTGTAAAATAAAGGATGAAAGTGTGTATCTTGATAATCGGTACAATTACACTTTGCTGCCGAAGGACGAACTATTTTTAAAGACTTTTCTACAAACATCAAGTCACTTTTAATAGGATAAAAAAGCTGTTGCCGATACAATTTTCTCGTGCCTAATTCCTATACTATTTATCACTAAAGGTAAAGGTGCCTTACTATTCCTTCTTCAGATAGAAAAACACAAAATACCTGTTCTAATGTTCTCTTTCCTTTCTTTCTATTTATAGAAAGAGTTCTTCTTGCAGTTTATTGAATACCAGTCACAGTATTGAGTTTGGGATTTATTTTGATTTACTCACTCAGTAAAGTTTGGTTCTCTGACATACAAAGTTAATCCAGTACTAATAGCTAAGATAAATGGATATCGAAGAATCCATTGTAAGTATTTCATCCAAATGTATTTTCTGCACGTTTCTTTGCCAACTTAAGTGTTAATGCCTACGAATCAATGCGTCTTTAAACCATACGATCATATATATTCGCTTCATCTGGTTTGTTTCACAGTTTCAAAATCAACATACTATAAATCTCGAGTTTTTGGGGTTAGGCCTTTTCCGTTTCCATTTCCGTAAAAGAATTACATCTCTGTACCTCTATTACATTTACCTCTCCATTCCATCTGCAGATAAATCACAGTAATATCGAGTATCTTATCGAAAGATGCGGCCTTCTATTCAGACATTGTATTTTCTGTCTTCATTACATCGGTGGTTGACTAGGGTTGAATTCATTAAATAAAGGCCTGGAACACTCACACAAACACATACACAGATAACACAGCTCTAGGTTAACTTTTTGCAGGTACCTTATCTGCGTCTTTATGTATATTGCTAAATATTGACAAGACAATCGATAGGAATCGCATTGTTCCTTATCTGGAAAAGGTTTTCTTTCCAGAAAGAATTTCAAAACGAAACTCAAAAAGTCTCTCATATTTATTCACACTGCAACAGAAAAAGCATCGATTTGTTCTAGAGTGTCAAAGAATAGACACAGTTTACATTGTTTGCTGACGGGCCTTTTTCTATTGAGCGATGCGAAATGTTACCACAAGCGCAGATTGAGCATTGGTGCGAAACTTGAAGAGGAAAACTCGGCTTAAACAAGGAAAATTATTGTCAATCAAGGTCAGTGCTGCATATAGTGCACATAATTGGACAGTATGTCGAACAACTACATACACTGAGCAAAATGCAAACCTCAATTGTAATAATGTTACCTGTATTACAAATTGCATTCTGACTGCATAAAATTACGGCCCGTTTGTGACAAACCTTGTGAGGCGCAATCAAATTGCTTTGGCCTTTACGCCATAATATTCCTTTTAATTAGATCTGAATAGTTGTTGACTTTGAAATTTGCAATGATGAGTGTCCTAATCAGATAAACCTGGAATTATGACACTGGGGCTAAATTGCATGCAGTCGCTAATCCAAGCCCTGTTGTAATAAAGCAGACTTTATTATCAAATGCGTTGTCACTGCATACAATTGTAACCCCAATTGTAATAATTAATACAGTTTTCAGATTTATTACAGTGTGTGTTCGTTGTAATTAGACATGAATAGCTGAATAGTTATGTATCCTGATATTTATATCGATAGGTGATATAGTTGTTATCACAACACGGGGTGACATTGCACGCATTTGTAACATCTATTGTAATAAAGCGGACTTTATTACAATATGCCTTATGATTACATACAGTCGTAACCCCTATTGTAATAATCATTTCAATTTGCAAGAATGAGCGATCGTTATAATAAGGTCAGATTAACTGTTTACCCTGACGCTTATACTGGTCAGTGATCTAGTTAAATAATCGTCAACGAAAACGTATTATTATAATAGAAGTTTAAATTGCATGCAGATACAACTCATATTGTAATAAAACATACTTTATTACAATATGCGTTGTGTTTACATGCAATCGTTACTCCTATTGTAGTAATTATTGCAAATGAAAGCATTGTCATAATAGGGATTGTTGCATGGCTGAAAAAGAAAAATCGACATGCACAAAGTGCGATTAAATGAAAGCGTCTATACCAAATATGACACAAAGATTAACTCTGCAATTGTCAATATTTTATATCTATATTTTAGGCAACTTTAATGACATGGATGGGTCTTAGGTATGGAATAAGAAAACGTAACACTCTCGTACGTGAAACCCAACACAACAAGTTTAAGCAACTACAGATGCCGTATTGTAAATGATTGCACAACATTTGATACAAACATCCAACGTTGCTAGTGGGTGGCTCTATATCACGTTTAAACTGTAACATTTTTTACTTGATACAATTTAGGCAAGACCATTCTGACCCATCAATATTTAAATATACGATGAAGAACACAATTGAAATAAAACATGAATGAAAGAGAAAGGCATTACAAACAATGTGATATATTTATTAGAATCGTAAATGTTTACTTGTTATACCTAGCTTCGATAAAGATTGTATTATTAATAACGTCTAAAGTAAATCAGCTTTTCTATTTATTATTATTATATGTAAGATAACTTTCAAATGTAATTCACAGTAGAAACGTCATTCCAAACTAAAAATTTAGATTCAGCTATATTGTTCGAAGTTGGATCAAAAAGAAGGAATATTAATATTTGCAGAACGTTTTCAAAGAAGAGATGCTTGGTAGCAAATTTGCACCTCATTCACTAGTATAAAACAAATCTTTTGATATATGCCTTCTTATAGTAACGTCAGATATTGCTTTTGTATGTATAAAATAAACGTTTGCAATAATTCAATATCGGTTAAATTATGGATGTTCTTTGGTAAAGTTGTATAGGAATAACTATGGAGAAGCAACTAACTACGGGTGGGATGGAACGTGACCATAAAGGCGACACGACTATGACGCTCTAAGGTTAACTTCTTTATACCTTATGCGCCTATTAAATATTGCAATTGTAAAACAAAAAACTAGGATTTAATGTTATCATTACAATAGTTATATAGTCATGTTCTATCAATACATTATCGATCCACATTATACATCACATGAGCGAAGACAGGTAATTTGCCAAAGTAAATTTTAAAAAATTTAATTTTCCATCAATATATGAATCGAGCTTGTTATCGTTCTCGTAAATTTCCTGATTGAAAATCCTAATAAATGGAAATGCAAATATTGACATTAACAATAAATAGACGTGGAGACTCGTAATAATCCATAAGAAATACAAATGTGTGTGAGAACGTCAATATTTACACTGACCATAGCAAGACATCACAAATCATATTATATAAAAACAGAAAATGAAATGTAATCAAACATATTATTTGCATTATCTGTTGGGTAAATCCATATTGTTTGCTCTTGTGACAGTTGATGATTAGGTTGCATTATTTAAGGCCACTGAATCGTTGTTATATATCCGTAGGTCCTGAAAGTGCTTAGACTAGTTTACAATAGGCTTGCACTGTGTGTTGGTTGTAATATTGTTTCATATATGTAATCACCCTGCTACAAACTTGATCTCTCGGAACCCAATGTACCTAGAAAAAGACTGTTATTTGCCGTATGACTTTGCACTGAACATCTTAGTCCCACTTTGGCGTAAGAACTTAAAATAATTATTGAAAAAACTTACTTCATTCTTGACATATATTCAAATAGAGAAAATAATGGATACGTACTAACATTAAGGTTAGATAGTTTGATATTGATCTGAATAGTCTTATCTCTTGATAATCAATTACAAAATGAATTCGTTATTGCTGATTTAATCATTTTGGCGTAGAATTTGGAAAGTTGGCTAATTTTTTCACAATCGAGGTATTTGCATAGATAGAAACCCTGACATTGAACACAGACACACACAAAACACCACAGGGAAATACCTCAGGAGGGAAAGTTATTAACGCTTTTTGATAACATGTTAAAATGTATGGGAACATTTATATATCTTTATGGATATATATATATATATATATATATATATATATATATATATATATATATATATATATATATATATATATATACACACGATACCCATGTAAGTATTTCTTTTTATTTCTTTTACAATAAGGATGGTGGAAAGATGTTTCGCTAGTTAATATAGTTCACATCGAGGAGTGTTCAAACGATAGTTTAGTTTAAAAAAGGAAACATTGTTATTAATTCCGATAAAACCGTAATGTGTTAGTAAGTTCTTAAAATTATAATAGATATGTAAGAATCATAGGATTAAGTTTCCATATTTTCCTTTTTCTCCTATTTACAAAAAAGAAATATTCTTCAAGGAATTTTACCAGTCTTACCTATGAGGACAGGATCTGCTTATTAAGGTGCGCTATATGTTCCTTCCTTTAAAAAGAAACTAATTTTTTGTTGTTGCATTGAGTCCAAGCTCGGGTTTACAAAAATGCAAGAACAAATCCAAGCTTTCTATCCTCTCTTAATCTCTAGGACATAGATTCATGATTGTATTGTAGGAAACTAATCTTCTTTGTTTAGTTCTTAAAACATTATATTACTTTGCAATTGTTAATAAACAGATTAGAAGCCATGATGGCAGAAGTGTGTTTCCTGTTGAATCTCTTGTCACCATTGTATAGGATGATTAAAATTCTTTGTCAAGATTCTCTAATCAAGATATTATATAGTTATCTTTCCTGCGAAACAAAATGTTGTTACACGCAAAAGAAAAGACCAACTCAATAGACGGAAAGCTTCATCTCTATATCGATAATCTATATCAAAGATAAAAAAGTCAATTAGTGTTTTATGTCAAGTTACATCAGTGTCCGAGTAATTATTGTGGAAACGCAATCTACTCCTGCAAACCAGTTATGCTTTCGAAGCTTTAATTAACAATATTCTTTAACAAGAAGATAAATTAGCTATGCCTTAGTTTTCACACAAATTGTTTTCAAGGTTATCAGAACTTTTACCGTGTTAGATACGCCAACGTTTATGCATAGTGAACGATGTAAACAAAAATACTTAGTTGTCGACAATTATCGTCCATGTTTCTTAGCTTTACAAGCATCGTTATCATTGGTTTCATTGTTGCAAGAATTAAGATTTAGGAAGGTTTATTTATTATTAGGAAACTATGTTTCTCTGTTAGACATTATATCTAGGAAACAAATAGGATGAAACTAGTATGTCATTTCCCCAGGAACGATCACTGTTCCTGAATCAAAATTTTATTATATTTTCCATTTCACAATATTTGAAACTAATAAGGGGCAAAATAGATAACATAAAAAAAATTTTTTCCAACGGACACCATCGCATGTTGAGAAAATATTTTTCTTGGCAAATATTTTAATCTAACATTATGAGAAATAAGATCAACTCAAATTATTTAAAAGAAAACCAAGGAAAATCATAGTCACATAATAAATTATAGCCATATCTTATTTAAGAAACTCTGATGTCATTCTTATTTGTGATGATGAGGTTTAGAAACAGTATTACCCAATAATGTCAGTACCAGACACCAAATTAAAAACGACAATTGAAAGATGAATTGTTTAGTTTCTATGTTTTTTGTTGGTGCATCGACTTGTCCTAGAAATATAACTGTAGAACAGTTTCCTCCATAATGAATAAAATGGATTAAACACATCAATTGGAATATTTGAAGGGTATTAAGAATAAATCCAGGGCCAGGGTTTAATACAATCTTGTATTTAAACAAAAACAAACAAACAAAAACAAGAAGAACAAAGTTACGTTTGTGGGAAGACACTATTAACTTTTTCCGACAATTGCTGTTGTCACGACTCTAGTCCTGATAAGAGTTAGAAATCGTATATCAACGGGAAGAAGGAGATAAAAAAAAAAAGATAATTTTCCTCTGATATCGATTGAACTTGCCATAATGTTACCCTTTGTCAGCAAGATTGAATGGATAGTGCTGGCGAACAAAGATCCTAGAGCTGGTATCCAATTTGTTTGATTACCAAAATGAGGAAAGGAAGATCTAAAATGTCCAGGATTCAATACAGCCTCGCAGTCCAGCAGCTGCTACAGCATAGTTTGCTTTGTTAGTATCTTGAACATTATGGTTTCATTGGGATATCTAAGACGGACACTTCAGTGGTTCATACACTGACATATTAAATGTTTTCCATCAAAGTGTATTTTAATATAGAACTTAAAAGACTAGAACGGCCAAATATTTTGCCATGCTGGCGATAGCAGGGAGCACAAAAAGGAGGCGAAAAGTAGGAGAGAAATAGGAACCGATGAATCTGTGTAAAGTCTATACGGTTCCTCCGTGATCAAACAAGAAATGGTCTTATTTTTAATTTATAGAGAGAATGGGTTTCTCTGATCTATCAGCAGTACAAACTATCAGTGCATAAAAGCAAATGTAGATAAGTAAATGAACAAGACAATCTGATTTTGAATATAAACATATTATGGTTGCATTTAAATGCTTCACAATCAAGGCGTGCAACCCAGAGTCCCTCAGTGAGCTAAGTGTCGTCTGTCGGATTGCGAACCTAAGTATATGCTTATCTAACTGTACCACATCTCCCAGTTTATCTTCCATTCGCTTTTCATATGCCTTTATCAATATGACATGCCAAATTGGTACGAAAATTCTACATGTAAAATTGGCTTCTTGTACATCTATTATTATTATTATTATCCTCTTACATTCTGAGACGTATGATGTAGTCATTGATGGAAGGATAGAATGATACTCTACAGAAGCATTACGGTGGGAAATGTAGAAGCCAGATCAAACATTTTATATTTGTTTCAAAGCTTCTTAATTCTACTGGGGGAAAATATTTGTATTGTTATTAGTTTTCAAAAATATTTGTATTGTTATTAGTTTTCAGGTATATATGGTGGATGTATAAAATGTGTTTAACTTATGGAGTAATATCTGGTATCAACCGGTAGTTTATCTTGTTAAAACAATATTAAAAACAACAAAAAACAAAAACAAAAAAATAGCTCTCCAATATCTACATTTCGTTTTAAAGATATGCCTCTTTTAATAATTATGTTTCTAAAAACAATAGTAATCGAAAGTAAACAATTTATGAGTAACGAAATAACATTGCTAAATTGTTTGCTTCTCAAAGAGATCAAAATAGTATGAGAGGAAGATGCTGAATTTAAGGGAGAACCATCCGGTAAGAAAAGAGGGAATCTGGATTAATGACATAAGAGATGATACTTTCGAAGTGTTCCAACGGAATAGTCAAGGTTGCAGAACATTGCGACTCTATCATTACTGTGTAATGTTGCCTGTGACGAAAACACAGAATTAATAAAAGTGATGCAGTATGGAGAGTAGTGTGAAGTGCACCGATGGAGTAAATTGTACTTAAATACTTACAAATGGTGTTATCCGGCAAAGCACATGTATTTGGCAACTTGTTTAACTAGTTAAATAAAATTTGCATAGTATATGGCTACAAATTAATAAAAGTAATGTGCACAAGAAAATGAAATGGAGTAGAATTATTTTAAATTGTTATTCTCAATCAAAGCATTATCATGTTACATTATTATTTTGCAAAATCTCAACGACGCTGAAATCGCTGCAATTGTAGCATTCCGATATTATGTCATGTCACTGAAGACAATAAAAAGAATGGTAAATTCCTCTTAAGGCATAAAAAAGAGATGCATGGGATCGAAACATGCATACATGGACATGATCATCTAAAGTTTATACATAAGAAGTATTCACTTCCCTTACTAATTTTTTTAAATAAATTTTAATGATGAATGGTGCTTATTCATCCAGTTAAGAAACTCCTTAATTTTTTTAAAATTTTTTTTATATATTTTTATATATTTTTTTATTGGATCAAATGAAGAAAACATCATCAGTTAGCCCAAAATTAAAAAATGCTAGCTTTTGAGCCTTAGCCAATATTTCTTTCTCCCATTCAGGTACATACATGTTGGAGCAAACGTCTTCTCCCACAGCTGTACTTTTTCTTGGGAATACAGTCTTTTCTTTAAAAATAAATCGTTCTTTTTAAAACACATTTTCAGTAAATTTTAAATTTCATTATCCGGTCGATTTGTATCCGGATTATCAAGAGTCACATTTCTACAAGCAGCCAAACCATGACCATGCTCGATGTTAGTATAAGTGCTATCCATACAGTTTTGAGATTTTACTCAGTTTTTCCAGAAAATCATTTGCATCTTTATTATATGAAAACTAAACTGTTTCTGATGCAAAGGGTTTAAAAATGAATCTATAATTTCGGCAATACACTCAGTCTGACTTGAACAATCTGAAACAATGGACCTACCTGGCAGAACTTCTCTTATTTTAGTTTCGTTTTTTATATTTTTGTAAATTTTCGGAAGAAGATGAAAATACCTTTTTTTGGTCTTGAATTATTCGGAATCAAGTAGTCGAATTCGATTTTGTACAAAAAAACACCTTCCCGCGATTTTCAAAGTTCACGTATGACTTCCTATGCTGTATCATGATAAATTAGTTTTGAAAGAGGCTGATAATATTCCAAATCATTTAATTGTCGCTCCGCTTGCAAAATATACTGATTTCGGTCCATGATAATGTGGTATTTCCTTTATCTGCCTTCTTTATTACCAAAGAGTAGTTTTGGGATAAATGTTGCATCCTTTTGTTTATATTGTCAGAATGTAATTCCGTACATCATGGGATAAATAAGCTGGCTGCCCACTGGATTTGTTTTTCAATTTGGATTCACGAGGCTGCTTAATTCGTTTTCTAGTTGCCAAATAGGTGAAACGAAATTTTTACCGATAAACGCATTTAAAAGTCTCTTATATCCTCATTCAAAGTATGAATATTTTCCCGTGTCGGTATATACTATTGATACCTTTTGAAAGTAAATCGTGCTCCGGGGAAGTCAGAACGTAATGTTTGGAAAGATTCAACGCTGAAGTTTCTAGTCTGGATTGTAAACCTATCAAAAAGTACACCAGTGATGTGTGTATGTAGCTACAGTCTCGTCCGTCCAATGCATTTTGTCAGTCCCTGTACGGAAATTGGAGTCTTCTAGCTTAGGGATCAAAGTAAAGTTCTTGAAGTTTTGAAAATAAAAGAATTTAACATGTCCAAGTTCCTGTGTTCATCATTGGAAAGTTTCGGATAGTAACTTACCCATCATTAAATCCGATGTCTATAATTACGTTTTTGACGTTTGGTTGCGGCTCAGACGTCTTGGTCAAATGTGTTAGGTGATGTATCTTGGTACCAGGAAAAGATTCTTTCTCGGAGTCCCGAGGTGACATTTGCTTTGTCTAATACGTGTTAAATTTGAAGTGTCAATTACTACCACCTTTGTGTAAAATTAACATGCTCGCGTGCGTACACAGTCTGCATAGGATTTGTAAGAAGTTGGACAGTTAGAAATATTAGGTGTCGGTGCTGTCACTGGAAGCGAGTTATGGGATTTAACTACGACAGACGGACCAGCTTTCGGAGACAAGCTCCTTCTACTGGTCCGTCTGGCTGAGTTGTTAGAAAAACGATATGTTAATAATAGACTGTGGTATGTTGAATTCAGAGGCGTCGATAGTGGAAATTGGGGAAAACCTATTAGTAAGTGTGATTGGTGACACGGTGGGGTTGGGTGGCTGATGCGTTTGTTAAAACGTCTTCGTCTCTGTGTCTGCCAGTCCGATTGTGGGGAGATATTGCGTCACTTCCAGAGTGCAGATCTTTGCGGATATGTTTTGTGACGAGTGTTATCGCTTCCGAAAATGTATTTGCATAAGTGTATTTGTACTGTTTTCTGAAC
Source organism: Margaritifera margaritifera (assembly GCA_029931535.1). NCBI lineage: Eukaryota > Metazoa > Mollusca > Bivalvia > Unionida > Margaritiferidae > Margaritifera > Margaritifera margaritifera. Next base: position 2,629,526 of record JAQPZY010001562.1, read on the forward strand.
CATTGTTGTGCTTTTAGGAACGTATTTGAAACCTCATAATTTAAAATTGGTCCTAAATTACTAATTTCACCCAAAGCCTCAGATAGGAGTTTGTACCTAGATTCAAATAGGTAGATCTATAACCAAGCCGTTGATAGTTAGATAACGAGATCGATTTGTTGAGGTCTTTTTGAATTCACAAAGGCCAAATATTATTTTGGGAGTTTTTGATAACTACGGTGGTGTTTGGGAATACAGATTTTGCAATATTTCCAACATTGATTTCTGCTGTTTCTAAGTGAAGACAAATTCGTATGCCAAAAGGTGGAATGAACTTTGGTTTATGAACGGTATACGGTTTGGTATATGGGCCTAAGCACTACATCATATGCGGGGTTAGATTGATTATATGATAGTTTGGTAGCATACCGAAGAACCAATTGCGTTCGTCTGAGATTAATTGATAGTTAATTTGCCTCAACATAGAGGCTTTCTGAAGGGAAGTTCTAAATGAACACAGACACAAAGTCCCTGATTGTGTATCGGATCTAGCATATTCAGGTAAGATTTACAGGCTGATTCGTACCCAGTCGAGCCAGAGTCAAGTTTAATGCTTACTAATAACGTGTATAACCGGCCAAGACCTTCCAATCTATTCCCCAATCTGTGTTTGCCACGACTCGTATTAAATCCATTTTGTTTTAACATTTGTCCATGAGGTATATAAGATGAGGAACAAAAGTTAGTTTAGGGTAGAAAATAAACCCTAAATATTTGCTCTCCTCCACAACAGTAATAATTGTTTTCTCCATATACCCGTCAAGATAGAGTTTTTGGGCCATCATGAATACGATGCAACTGGCAGAAATGATTGCAGTTCGTTTTTGATTTGGAAAATTTTAACCCCTTTTATTATGCCCATTTCTGAACTTTGTTTATGCTCATCTATAGTTGACTTACAATAGTGTACATTTTCTTTGACGTATGGCAGATTATAAAGTCGTCAACATATAATGTGCAGTCAGTTGCTTTTGTCCTTTCACTATGCTGTTAATTGTGATGTTGAATAGGGTGACTGACAATATGTTGCCTTGAGGTACACCCATCTCTTGAGGATAGCTTTCAGAAAGGGTGCTGCCTACCTTAACTCTAAAGTTTCTTTTTTTCAACAAATTTGAGATTAACATATGTAGGCGGCCCCTTAGACCTATGTTGAAGGGTCATTCATTATGCCGTGCGTCCATGTGCTGTGGTAAGCTTTATCCAAGTCGAAAAAGATGGCAATTATATATTCTTTCTTTATAACAGCTTCTCTAGTAAATACTTCAAGCCTGACAAGATTGTCTACTGTGCTTCTTTGGCGTCTGAATCCACATACTTCTGATAATAGTTTGTTGAGTTCGAGATACCAGAGCAGTCTATCATCTATCATCCGTTCCATGGTTTTTCAAACATAGCTTGTTAGAGCTATGGGAGGATAGTTGGAAGGGTCGGTTTGGTCCTTTCCAGGTTTGTGAGGAGTTCTTTGCGAATGTTTCGGCCAAAGCATTAGAGATTTCTGGTAAGGTTGTGACCATTTCATCAGATTTCATTAAATGTTTGATACAGCTGCTTTTATTTTTGGCAGGAAGTTTCCGTACGATTCTCCATTGTGATTTTATAGAAAGGCGAGAGTTAAACCTAGAGACATAGGATCTACATGTTTTCCTCTTGCTGAGACTGAAGCTACGAAGAGCTTTAGCTCGCTATATACGATATTTATTCAAATTTTGAGTCATTGGATTGTCATTAAAATGTTGAAGGACCTTTCTCCATTCCTAAATTGCGTCTATGCATGCATCATCGAACGATGGTTTATTGAAGGTTTTGGTATTGTATCCACAGCAATATCCTGGAGTATCTTCGTAAATTTGAGTATTTTATCCACTTCGTTGTCAAAACGATCAGCTGTCAGATTTGACTCGCAGAGGGATTGATACGTTTCCCAATGTGCCTTGTTCAATTTCCATCTCTACCCGAGCCCTTTACGTTTCGGAATGTTACTTTTTATACATATTGGAAAGTGGTCGCTACCATATATGTCGTCACCAACTTTCTAAAAGAAGTCAAGTAATAGCGATGGACTGCAGATAGTGACATCTAAGGACGAGTAGGATCACATGGCATGATGCAAGTAGGCATACGACTTATCATCTGCTGCTCTCTTTTGTTGATATCTTTACATCCCGAATTTGTATGGTGGTTGTTAAAGTCGCCAGGCAAAAAGAAAGACGTCGGCAACTATTCAATAATATGTTCAAGATCAGATGTTTGATTGATTGGAGTGCTTTGAGGCAGATATATTAAACAAAGTGAAAGAGTTTTATGTAACGAAACAGTTACTGCCTATAAAATAATATTGAGATTTATTTGGCTGTGAAAGGTTTTATTATTTATGATGATGGACTCTCCTCCAGCGTTCTTATCAGTATTTCTTGAAAAGCTGCTGTGCGTGGTGAAGTTTTTAAGATTGACCCTATCGTTTTCTTTTAAAATGGTTTCCTGAAGACAAAAAGCTGATGTATCATGTTCTTTGATTAGAAGACTAATTTCATCGATACTTGCCTTTAATCCCCGGCAATTCCATTGTATAATGGTGTCATACATATTTATGAAAGTGGTAGAAGTCCGATACTTCTGGAAACTTTCCTTGCTGCGATATCAGGGAGCTCTCTAATGTTCATACTCTCTAGAGTCCCACACATATTTAACAGCTTTGGGAAGTCAAGTAGACTCTTTAATCCTCTCTTTGCTTGGTTTAGAGCATGCATTGCCACTGGTACCAGCGGTCTGCTGCTCTTTTGGTGGATCGGATTTAATCGGTTTCTTGGTAGGAAAGTTTGGATCTTTTGTGGTACAGTGATTCTACATCCACTGGGGCCAGTGGTTTGCCCATCATTTCTTGAACTGGATTCTGTTGGTTTTTCGTTTGTAGCATTAGATCTGATGATTTCTACTTTGTCGTGCTGATTATTTGACTTAACTACTTCGCTGTCGGTTTGGGTAGCTGCTACCACAGGTTTTTGTGGCGTAAAGACTGCGAATTTGGTTTGGAATTGTGACCATGTAATGTCTGTCTGCGTACAGACAGCAAATGTGGAAGGTTTCTTCTCCATTTTATCAGCGCTGGCATAGGATTTGCCAGCTGTGCTAAGTGGAGCTGTGACTTACACAAATTTCCTGGCCTCATGAAAGCTGATGCCTTTCCCCTGTTTCACGCTAAAGATATACTTTTCTAATTTATACTTAGGATAGTCGCTAAGGTATGAGAAATGTTCTGCCAAGCAATTAGCACAGGATATTTTCTCTGAGCTGGACGATCCACCGTGACCCCTCCTGCCAGCATTTGGGACAGACTAGTTTCCTTTTGCAGCCATCTTTGTGGCGGCCATATTTCTGGTAGTTGAAACAACGCAAAGGATTAGGAATGAAAGGGTCGACAGGGATATTTAAAAACCCGGCTTCGATCGATGTAGGCAAAGTAGCGCAGTTGAAAGTCAGTATCTAAGTGTTTGTGGGAATCAACTTGCCGTTATGGCGAATGTCGATTTGTTTCACTTGTCAGACATTCTGAAAGCTGAGATTTTTGAGCATCTCAGCCTCACTGCATCCAGCCAAATCTCTAGATCGAACAGCACCTCTTGATGAATTGAGAGATTTGTGTGGAAATACCTTAATAGGTATCTCCACAAACCAACTTGAGCGAAGTAGATTATCAGAGTAAACTTTGCAGCTACATTCTACAAGTAGTTGACTGGAACATTCGATTTTCTTTCACATTTCTTAGCGTTCCGACCAAGCCTTGAAGTGCTTTGGCTATCACAAAAGGTGATAGCTTGGTTAGTTTTGTTTCTTATCCTTGGATTCAACAACGAAATATGTTGGCCAATTTCCCTGAATCTGGCGAGTGAGGAACATCCGAGTGACTGGTTGAAATATTCCTGTTCGTTTTGAGACTAGGTCTCACACTAATGGTTGAAGTTTTGGTTGGTTTTCCCAAAAGTTCAGATTATTATTTCGTCACCTGTACTTCCAACGCGCCTCGGAGGCAAACAAGGGGATAGAGATTTACGCTCATTTGTTGCGTTTCTCATGTCAGGGCTACACAGGGTGATATACGCAAACAAACTAGAAACTTTACTCAAATGACCCTTGCCACCGCCCTTCGAGGCATGTCCTTTATAAGGTTTGTTGAACAACACCACGCTGATTAATCATAAAAGTAGCTTTTAAACTGTAAGCAAAACAGTTAAACTTATAATCTTCAACATAGCCTCTTACGACATACACCGAGGACGGATCGGGCCTATTATACAGCCCCGAACCCGCAGGGGGAGTAATACGAGGTTAAGCTATTATCTTGATTAGCGGAGAAGAAACTGAAGGTATTATTGAATGTATGTACTTTATGTTATGGAGTATTCATAAAGTATGAGCCTTTTATTATGGTGGCTTTGCGGAAGAATCACTCTACTTTGTTCAATATCGTCCAGACAATGAATATAATATTGTGTGGATTGGGATCGTCTTTTCCTGTATGGTCTTATTCTGACGATGTAGATGTCACTGATGTCAATATTGCATTGCCAGTTGGAGTAATTATAATCGATATTCCTTTGGATTTTGCGTTGATTATACCGCACTACTATTATTTTCAGAGAATTATTGATCTTTTTTGTTGAGAATAATGAAATGAAGAGAAGAGCGTTTCCTTCTCTGTCCATAATTGATTTATAAACACAAGCCAATTAATGCAATCGGACCTTGACAGATCGCATCTAACAAGACATCACGTCTCGGGTTCATATCTTTCGCTTTCTATGCCATCAAAACTTCAACATTCTTATAAATTTTGATTTATTATTGTATCGAATTTCCTTTAACAAAAGTTTTTATTTAATCAAAAAGGACAAACAAGTAAAAATAATATCAGAATTCTATGTAACCGCTTTGTTCGTGAAACTAACTCATTAATTTAAGATTAGGCTAGAAAAAAGCCTTTTTTAAGTATAAATGTCAGAAAATGACTATATTTTGTTACTTAGATAAGAATACTAAAAATCAAATAGTCAGGTCTCTTACACCAAGTTATGTAGGACCCTTAAAAGAACTGGACAGGGTGTGTTTACTTTCTTGTTCAAAGAATACTTACATACAATGAAAGAAGGGAAAATTGTTTATCAATGAATATAGTTAATTTCTATTTCGAAGCAAAGGAAATATTGCCCAAAAGTGTATATATATATATACACATATATATACACATATATATATACATATATATATGTATATATATATATATATATATATATATATATATATATATATATACAATTCATTATGTATGTGTGTGTTAAATAAAACCAACGAATACATAAAAAGTAGCATGTATGCGTAGTTGTTTTCAAGCAAGAGAATTCGCTGCCATTATTTTCTAGAGATACACACACACACACACACACACACAAACACACACACACACGCGCACGCGCGCACACACACACACACATTCAGACTTATCAAGTAAATTTAAACTACAGAAGAAACAAAAATCGCGAAAGAACCCGCATCGGAGACTTTTTATGAAAGACTGAAACTTACCAATAGTTTAAACACATATTACCATCGAGATTTATCTCTTTTCTTTAATGGCAAACTGAGCAGGATATTTTTTCTGATTTGGATTACATTGTACAAATTGCCAGAAAAATTCAAAGACTGAAGGTAATATTTCGGTCAACAAACACTAATTCGCATTGATGTTTGCAGCCGTAATATAATTTTGACATTTCAAAGAAAGAAATTGTATTAAAATCTGATAGGAAGCGAGACAACAAAATGTTTAAATCAGCTTTGCCGCAATTTTGCAGAATTTTGTCTGATTATGGTTAATGCGAATTTCCTCTTATATGAGAAATATAGACTTAACACGAAAAGTGTATTTCCTTTTACAAATAAACTGCTTGAACTATTGGAACAAATAATTTCTATTTCTACACCACTTTTTGCACAAAAGGTAAACTTGTTGTCTTTGTGATAACAGAACCTTATCTCTCATATACAACCATTGCACCAAGAAAAGGAGCTATTTTCGGAAATAGCAGACGACAAGGTTCACTATAATTACAAGTGATTGGTCGTTTTTACTAGCATATTTCTACACATAAAAATAAATTGACAGTCGAGCGCCCGTCGCCTAGTAATAGTCAAAAAGCCCCAAGTGAATCTTAATGAGAGACATTTTAATATTCCTTTTGAAGATGAATGGTCTACTCCTGTTTATGGACATTTTTCAATAATCGAAATAAAACATTCTGCAAATAACATTAGTTTTGAAAACAAAATTTCAGATATTTGCTTTTTTCCCCAAAAGATTTGGATTGCAATTATACATTCTATGACGATTAGTGAAATATTAACAGTTCTTGGACAGTATTGATAGCTGATACTATAATGTATACGTTAGCGCTGCACATTGTGAAAAACAAACTGTATTAATTGTTTGTCACAGATGAATGATGACACAAAAATTCCCATGGTCATCACGTGCTTAATTTGAAAGCTTTGGACACATGAGGACATAAATCAGACAGTTATTCTTTCTGTTTGAGTCTCATCGCAGTTAGACTTTACTAAGTGTTTCTTTAGATAATAGTCAGTGTTGACACCAGAGCACTTTTTCATGTCCTAGATGCCTCTACTGAAACAATATTTATTATTCCAAAGGAGTATCCTTGAGGATTGGGCAAAACAACATTTTGAATAAAATATTTATTTTATTACTAATTATTGTTATTGTTATCGAAATTCATCAATGATTGGTTTAGTTTAAAAAGTATCCGATCACTTTATTGCTTCAGTTTTATTCTGTTTTCTCAGACGTTTTCTCGTGAAATTCAAAATTTAAAGAGAGGTGCTTTGGTCTTTCTAATTACTTCCACGGGAACAAATATGCTTTTATTACAATTATTATTTTTGTTTTCTCCATATACCCTGAAATCTGTACGTGTTCCCACCATATGTGTCACATCGGCAAAATGAATAAACAATTCCATCAAAAGTTTGCTGTGACAGTCACACCAAGAAGTGTTCAATGTATTAAATTTTAATCTCATGCCCATATACACCATTTATTTATATCCTTTGCAACGCGTTTCAACTTTAGTGAAATATTTTTTTAAAAAGTATTTTCTGTGACTTTCAAATAAACACTCCCATCAAAGGCAACATCCTCAGACACTAGAAGCATATTTAATCATGGTTGATTGATAGTTGAAATAAAGTATACTGCTGACAGTTTCACATTTTCCGTTTCTATTTATTTTCGGGCATTTTTAAGTCGTTGAAAATAAAATATATAGCTATCTAATATTTTACAATTTCCAAATATCACACGACGAAGTTATTTTTTTTTGTTTGTTTGTTTGTTTGTTTGTTTTTATAAAGACTTTTTTATGTGTTAAGGTACTCAATAGAGCATCCTTTAGCCATTCTTAATTCAACGACCCGTGTTGTTAGGGAACTTGGTTGATATTTTTATTAATATGCATACATTTTATCATGAGAGAATTTACATTCTATGCATACATAGTGTACAACAGATATGTGTTTTAGTTGCAGACTATTTCCGGTTCTGAGCGACATACTTTCATGTTTAAGTCTCATATTAACCATACATCTTATGCCCCGGAATAAATTTGAAATGTATTATGAATTCGATGGGTTTATTATGCGAAATAAATGTTGTAGCATTGACTATATTTAACATTATCAACTTTAATGAAAAAGAAAAATAAGACGGATCTGCACTGTTATCTACACTTCTATCATTTGCATCTTTATTCCTCTAAGTTGTTACATTGTTGTTTAAACACTATGAAAGGTATCTGTATAAAATGTATCAAACTATATGTATAAAATGTATCACACTATCTGTATAAAATGAATCACACTATCTGTATAAAATGTATCACACTATCTGTATAAAATGTATCACACTATCTGTATAAAATGTATCACACTATCTGTATAAAATGTATCACACTATCTGTATAAAATGTATCACACTATATGTATAAAATGAATCACACTATCTGTATAAAATGTATCACACTATCTGTATAAAATGTATCACACTATCTGTATAAAATGTATCACACTATCTGTATAAAATGTATCACACTATCTGTATAAAATGTATCAAACTATCTGTATAAAATGAATCACACTATCTGTATAAAATGTATCACACTATCTGTATAAAATGAATCACACTATCTGTATAAAATGTATCACACTATCTGTATAAAATGTATCACACTATCTGTATAAAATGTATCACACTATCTGTATAAAATGTATCACACTATCTGTATAAAATGTATCACACTATCTGTATAAAATGTATCACACTATCTGTATAAAATGTATCAAACTATATGTATAAAATGAATCACACTATCTGTATAAAATGTATCAAACTATATGTATAAAATGTATCAAACTATCTGTATAAAATGTATCACACTATCTGTATAAAATGTATCACACTATCTGTATAAAATGTATCACACTATCTGTATAAAATGTATCACACTATCTGTATAAAATGTATCAAACTATATGTATAAAATGAATCACACTATCTGTATAAAATGTATCAAACTATATGTATAAAATGAATCACACTATCTGTATAAAATGTATCAAACTATATGTATAAAATGAATCACACTATCTGTATAAAATGTATCACACTATCTGTATAAAATGTATCACACTATCTGTATAAAATGTATCAAACACATAAACTACATTTATAAAAGAGCGAGATTTCGCCATGATCAAAAATGCAATGTCAAATATTTCAAAGTAAACAAAAACAACTTAAAGAAGCTTTTAACAAATAACAAAAGAAGCTTGAATGCTTTTACGGTTAACAGAGAACATAGCTGCAAAAATAGCTTCAATCGCCGATGTTAGATACAAGCAAACTATTAAATAATTGGGTTCAAACGCCATTTACTGAATAAACATCAATTTAAAATAGATCTACTTCTTAGAATTCTACAGTAGGAGAAAATACTCAAAATGTTGACACTGTTTTGAAGAGATGTGATCTTAAGGACAAAATCTGCACAATAACTTGTTCACATAAAAATCTGCAATTTTGGCGTATGATTTAGTGAATCCAAATCGTTAAATAACAGCTGAAAAGGTACAGAGACACAAAATTATACATTACAGAACAAGCTGACTTATTTCTGGAGCAAAAGGCAAAAATCTGTATCTCCAACAAACTGTCAACTGATAACGAGAGCTTCTAAACAGGGCTAAATGGGCCCAACACCTTATGAATGGAACAGACTGCAGTTGCGCTATAGAACATTGATGTGCCGTGGTTGACATTTATACTTCTAAAATGTAGCATTATGTATTTCTTAGATGTCGATGTGGTCTCATTGTAAATTTTGGCGTGTCTACGTTCTTTTTAAGATGAAGCAAATATCACTTTGAGCTATGACATCTTTGAGTATGGCTTTTGCATTAAAAACCACTATACAATAATATTCAGCATATATATATATATATATATATATATATATATATATATATATATATATATATATATATATAAAGATAAATTTGTGACTTCTCAAAATATATCAGAAACCATGCATTGAATCCTGATACATATGGTCAGTGAATCTTGCCTTAAACTTACAACTGTTTATTTGTATTATAAGTTATTATGTTCTTTTTCCTACTCATTAAATATAAAAAAAACTTGTATGCTAGTGAAGCGGATATACGTTTTAGTCTTCATAATCAAAATGGTTTATTTTTGCAGTCAAATACTGGTTTGATCATAATATGAGTTCATTCAGGATTTTAAGAATTATACTCGTCACAGATAAAGATACGTATTTTATGACAAGTGTACGATACTCGTATTCAACAGTACTTGTCAAGAACAACGTCTCAAAGAATCAAGAAAGGGTGAATGCCAAAGTTGTCATGATAAACTATACAAACCTTGCATTCTACCAGAACAGCAAATTTAGATCAAAGTATAGCACTAACACAAAAGTCCTGAACGTATGCATATATGCATCCAAGATATGGCTGGTGCAGCAAAGTTGCAGTTACTACAAAGGTTTACAATAAGACACAACACACAGATGTTTATACATCTAAAATAAACAAAATCTGAATATAAAGGTGCAATATATAACGTTCATAAAATGTGAAATACATTCGACCAGTAATTGTTTGTTTCCCTAATCCCATTATTATCTTGCGCTATGTTAATATACTATATCCATCCGATTGTGGTTATGATAATTTGTATCCTCCTTACTTTTAATATGTCACTATATATCGTGTCTTCTCCTAACGAGGAAATACACGGATATGCGAGAAAGCTTGCCAGTAGCTTCCCGTGGGTCGGTGGAATTCCCGGGTTTTCCCGGGTTCTTCCTCCACCAGATATACTGACCGCCATGTATAACCTATCATGTGCTGAAAAATGGCGTTAAACCCATTTAAGCCCAAAAATAATTAAATATATTTGTGCTCATTTATTGCGTAAGTAATTACTCACACAAAAACATATTTTCTCTTATGCATCTAGAGGCACACGTTTAATGATCAAGACTAAAAGGTTGCCTGGTAACATACTACGTAGTTTATAATAAAAATGAAATCCTTCATATGCCGAGTGTCTGACGCAAATGTTTATCCCGAGGGTGGAATTTTCATATTCTACACTGAAGCATAATGATGTAATAAATTTGGTCTTTCCAAAAGAAATAATTTATTATACCCAGTTCAAATATATGAAGGAATCTTCATTTTTAGATGAGTATGACAAGCGAGTCCCTGTGTTTGGACCTAACATTTGTCACCTATGGTATAACACGACACTCTATTTAGACTGCTGCCTTGTATGATTAATTGTACACTTGAATAAATCACACTAAAGCAAATGCAATCAAACTTTGCATTTAGGCTTCAGTGTTGCTAAAGGTACAGACAAAGCAAATTTATGAAATAGGTGCACCTTTTTTTCATTTCTTCAATGCATAACGACGTTAATTGATCTAATGAGCTGTTATTGCATCATATTATAGACCCTTAGGTAATTATTGATACTTTTTCTCCTGGTTTTCCTAGATAGTTTTGATAACCAGTGAGGAATGTTTCTTGCATTCAACAGAAAACAGTATTAAACCCCAAAACAGAAATGAAATACATACCGAATTCAGCCTGCTGGTATTTGGCGTAGGATAAGAAAGTAAAAACATGTGTGGTTTGATAGGTTCTGCAAGGATCTTTATGCAATAAAATGTTCAATCATTTCATTGAAATGCAACCATGTTCAGAAAATGCAACATAATCTATGTTGATTCTGTATATATTGTGTATAAGCTAAAACCAAACATAAATTAGATGGTCCCGGTGCATCTGAGCTTATAATCAATGCACTGGAGGGCACAGCAAATTTAGAAAATATATAAGGAACTTAATTGGTGTAGTGATACCTTGTAGAGAGGAAGATCAATTTGCACTGATTGTAAATCAGACTTAAAATTACCTCCATTTAGCAGCCTTCTTGAACCATGTGTAAAGTTAAAATATTTAGTTGTACATTGCCACCACTTTACATAAATTGATGTGTGCTCAAACATCAAAAGGACTGGACATGTGTGAGGATATTGTTCCAAACATATTTGCAAATACAATTTAGGCCTTATTCAATGAGAAAAGACGAGAAATGATCACTTACGGGATTTCGAAAGTTAGTACCGTCTCTACTCGCGTATAATCCAATACCAACTGCAAACTGCGTAAACCCAGATCTGCCGTCGCATAATGCGCCGGCAGATCTGGGTCTATGCAGTTTGTAAGGACTAATCAGTAGAACAAACAACATAGACCCTGATCTGCCGGCGCATTATGCGACGGCCGATCAGGGTATTTGTTGTTTGCATTTAGACCCCAATTACCTGAGGTATAGACAGCACCTCAGGTGTAGGCTCAAACTTAGAACTGCTCCTGAACATTTATTTAAAGGCTGCTTGGGATTATTATGTGCAACAATATTTTTATCACAATTTCTGAACAATGTAAAGTGAATTGTGAACAGTGCCTAAATGTTACATGACTACTAAGATTATACATACAACAGATATTGTTTCCTTTGTTCTTTTTTTGTTTTGTTTTCTTTTCCAAAGAGGATGGAGGGAGTGGCGATATACTCATAGTCGTTGCAAGCTGAATGAAATTTACCCATGCACAATGGTGTTTGTTGCCAAACATGTTCAATCATAACCATTTTTATTGGATGACATATGTATCAATGCTGCGTTAAATACTGAGGGCTGATCTCTGACTACAAATTTCTGAAAATATATACCATTACCAAACAAAGAGATAAAGACCCTGCATTCATAAAGTCTCATTTATTATGGAACAAAATGTACCCAAACGTTATCCCTTCCTAAACTTTCTGTAAATCAGAATATATTTCATTGTATAGTTAAACAAACATACATATCTTTTGCCTTCATTTATCATGCAGACAGAACTATGAATGTTAGAGGTTGTTCTTTTTAAAATGTTATCTTCTTTTGCCCAGAAGACCAATATTAAAAAAAAAAACGAATCAATAACCAAGGAAGCTCGCCATTGAATTCTCAATCCCAAAATCCCCCCCCCCCAAAAAAAAAAAAAAAAAACAACGCGTCAGATGCCCTCATAATTCCGCAAAAATGGGGATCGTGATGTTTTCGTTTTAGACTTTGGAATGGTACATAATATTTAATTGTCATTTCTGTATATTTTAATTAGACTTTGGAATGGTACATACTATTTTATAGGTCATATCTGTATATTTTAATTAGACTTTGGAATGGTACATAATTCTTGATAGGTCATTTCTGTATATTTTAATTAGACTTTGGAATAGTACATACTATTTTATAGGTCATTTCCGTATATTTTAATTAGACTTTGGAATGGTACATAATATTTGATAGGTCATTTCTGTATATTTTAATTAGATCTTGGGAATATAAAAGGTGAGGTAATAATATATTTTATGTTCATTAGTTTAAAACACACATGTCATAATTGTTGTAGCCTTGTCGATTGAGCAACAACCTTATGAAGGCAATATGATTCCTTAAAAAAGTACTTTAATTCTTAAATAAAGTTCAAGGTATATATATATATATATATATATATATATATATATATATATATATATATATAGAGAGAGAGAGAGAGAGAGAGAGAGAGAGAGAGAGAGAGAGAGAGAGAGAGAGTGTGTGTTACAAATATATACCAAACAGCGGAAAGCGCTAGGAAAGTGCTATCCCTGTGCTATCCCTGGATACTACTGGAGAATGTTTAATAACATTAGCAGAATCTTTAAATACGAATACATGACATTATCACACAGGTTAGAGAATTTTAATTCGTACTCAACGGAGATTCGAACCCAAATCCACGGTTTACGGCACCATCGCCTTGCCTGCATGCACCAACATCTATACCATCTCGACCATGCACACATCACCAAGAAATGATGCTACAAAGTCGGTGGTATAGGCATTCGTGCGTAGCAGACATACCCGTATGTCGACCCTGTAATTAATTCTCATCTAAGCACACAGTCCTTCTTGATTCCTACTACAGAAATCAAGGTATATAGACTTTATTATAGAGGATTACAAATATACACCAAACAGAGCGGAGAGTGCTATTCCTGGATCCTACAGGAGAATACTTAATGACATTAGCAGAATTTTTAAATAAGAATAAATAATATTACAATACAGGTTAGAGAATTTTATATATAACAAATACATTTAAAACGCATTGCTGATACTTCTTCTTCCATATTTAGGATTCGTCATTTTATAATGTATTTGGATAATAAAAGAGAGAAAAGGGAAATACTCTATACTCTCCAAGCCGTTTTGGTGAATGAGACAAAAATCAATGCGACAATCTTGTGTATGCGTTCGAACTAGATTGAAGATTTATCATTTAATTGGAAAATGAATCCTTCTTATTTTCATTATTAATAAACAATCCCAGCTCGGCTCACCCGTATATCAAATTTCTGACAATCTTCTCTCACCTATGGGGCAGAATTTTACACAGCGAAAATTGTAAATCCTTTAATCTTTCCTTTATGGTAATAACACCAAAACGTTCAAAATATCGAATATTTGCGACTGAGAAACAAAATGTTTTCTCTTTCACGACTGTGGATTAAAACAATACACACAATTATCGATCTGATTTCACGATAGATTTGACAGATAAGTGATTTGTTTTGCTTATTTGAGCTGAATAAAATTTTCAAAGTAAGACATTGCATGCTGTTGCCCCCCTAATATATTTGAGGGATAGGCTGACAATAAGGGCAATACTGAATCAACCCCAGTGTCGAGCGCCTTAAACAGAAGAACAGCATAAGTTTCCGAAAGAATGTTTCCTACCTCTAGTTCATATGTTTGGAACAAATATAATAATAATTAATTATGTAAGACTTACAAGCGTTGATTATGTTTACAAGAATGACAACCCATCTTATATTAAAAACGGAATAAAAGCAACAAGAATACGAAATATTTAATACGTGTATGTAAAGCGAGTTTTTTTTCCCATCTTACTTACGTGAAGTGCCATTACAAGTCATTACTTCCAGTTACAAAACAAGAATATTGCATTTGAATAAGTCGTTTTAATCCAAATTGTATGGGTTAACATTATTGTAATTTCTGTAATTACATTACTAATTTCAAAATCTTTTAAACCAGAGATCCAAGCACCCCGCTCAAGAAAATAAGCTTGACCGTGCCTTAAACATAACAACTGTGTAAAAAGAAGGGTTATTTAGTAATAACGAGCCAAACCTGATAATTTTTAAATAGTGGCAATCATACTCATGCTATAATTCAACAATTTAAAGCTGCGCGTGCAATTCTTGTTAAATTCAATGATTCATGGCATTGTTACAAAGCTAAAATTAAAGTTTGAAAAATGGACTATCATTTCACTAATTAGGAATGATATTGTATCCTTACAATTACTGTCGTGGGAAGTAGACGTCAAAAATTGAACTCCTCTGAGATCTCACAGATATAAAGCTGGACACCAAATTTGGTTGAAATCCATCAATCATAAGTAAACTTATCCTGCTGAAACCTGTGTGGGAAGATGGAAAACCATTGACCATAACTCTTCTTAATAATGATGTAGAGAGCTGGAAATCGAACTCATATAAGGAGTGTTACCATAAAGCCGCCTACTAAATATGGTTGAAATTAAACAACCCTTGGTAAATATATACTGCGAAAACCAAAACTGTGTAGGACAAAGAGTCAATGCCAAGAACTCCTTTAAGTAATGCTTGGATAGCATAAAATCGGATTTGTTCTAGGTCTCATCAGTATAAACCAATGCATGCAAAATCTTGCTTGAAATCCAACAATTCTAGGTAAAGTTATTTTGGGAAACCAAAGTAAGAAGAACGAGTAATCAGGAGGTATAACGCCTCGAAAGTATATCGTCGAATCATGTAAATCAATCAAGGTCTCGTCAATGAAAATCTGTATGCCGAATTTCATTGAAATCTAACAATGCTTGATAAGGTTATGCTACGGAAACCTAAGTCAGAAGGACGGGTAACTAAGGGCATAACTCCTACAAATAATGCCTTGATCAAGGGCCATAACTCCTACAAATGATGCATTCATGAGCTAATGAATATAAGGGTGTGTGCTAAACTTGATTTTAGTCCAATGAACCTTAAAAAAGTTATGCTGTGTAAAACAAAGATAGGAGGAAAATCAGGAGTCATAACGTCTACAAATGATGCTTTGGAACTCTGGAGTTGGAGCCCATTCAAGAGTTTATCGAGATATAAAGTTTTGCCAAATTTGATTGAAATCCAACACTCATTGATAAGATTGTGCTGCGGATACACAAAGTGAGGATCTGGGGCAATCAGTCGGCAAATTCCTGTAAATGATGTGGTAGAACCCTGGAATGAACATTAAGCTGAATGCCAAATCTGCTTGAAATTAAACCATCTACGTTAAAATTCAGCTGCGGATGCGAAATTTAGGAAGACGGGCAATCAGGGACCATAACCCCTCTAAATCTTGACAGAAGACCGAAAATGAGCTTTTTAGAGGCCTTAACAATATATAGATACCAAATTTGGTTCAAATTTAAGTATTTCTAGCAAATTTAAATTGTAGAAACGAAATTATTTACGGACGTACGGATACAAGGACGTACAACCGGTCGGAAGGATGGACGGACATCGTGATTACTATAAGGATATGCCTACTTTGTCTAATGTGGTCATAATTACAATTAGGCGACATGCTCTCTTTTCCTTTATCGGAATAACTAAAGTGATTACGTAAATTTCTGAGCTCAATACCTCTTTAACAGTACAAAGTACTTTTCAAGACAGCCATGTTTAGAAACCCTAAGAGGAAGAACCTATCACACAGATAATGCAAATATTCGGGAAAAGCTCTTTTCTCCGCATTCAGGGTATACCTTGATTGAAATAATTGTTATGCAGAACAAAATTTGATACAACACAATTTAATTCACCCATCGACTCTTCTCTTGCTATTCATTTCCGTGTTAACTTCCTTCAGATTACAGATATTTTTGTCAAGACTGGATGCATGATTCAACAAAAATATTGAAAATATATTGGGGTCCTTTTTCGCTGATACTGGCGGAAAAGGCGAAGTTATATAACGATATTAATTAGTGTAAGCTCAATAGGAATACAAGAAACATTTTGACAAAAGGTTATTCGGGCATTGAGAAAAACCTAAACACTGGTTATTACATAATATTACACACTTCGCTTGCAATATGATGTGTCAATGATCCACTGAAATTACTGATAAGCATCAGCTGATTAACTCTTAGAGATATGTCAAGTATAAAAATGCGGTATTTGTCACTTTCATCGACGAGACACATGAAACGAAAGATATCTTCCACGTATGTATATAAGAACCATACAAAATAAATTGCACAATGGTAGAATTCCCCGATGACACAAAAGTTTACTGGTAAAAATGTAAAACGATGTGCACATAATGTTTGGAAAATCATTCAAGTAAAATGTAGCATAAACAAATAGTGCTAAATTGGGTTGATATGTCGTAATATGGATGATTTTATAATGTATCATAGACAAAGAAACAAACGATATTTATAAAAATGACGTGTAAACAAATCAACACAGATCATCTGGAAACGTGACAAAAAATTAAGATTTTCAAGTTTTTATCTTTTGAGGACTATTAAAATGAAAAATTCATCGACAGATTGTTAGGCAAAGTCATATAATTTAGTCATTGACGGTACAATTCCTTTATTTAACAACCTGTTATTTAACTATTTATTTATTGCAATGTTATATGTAAGCCGATTATCTCTGTATCATATTAGACAAAACATGTTTTGTAATATTTGCATCTGAAAGACAAATCTCATGTTCTGGCCTGGTTCTAATATTTTCTTATGGCAAAATGATGGAAAAGTATCAGCGTGAGGTGACATCGCGTAAGACTGATGCTCGAACTGCTTCTCTAAAGTATGTTTATACGTAAATAAATCGATAGTAAAACGCCCATCACCTGTTGATGGTCGAAGGTTTTGAACTTACGCTGAAAAACTTTTGTCTTCGCCTTTCGAAAATAATCACCCGAATGTTATTTATAGACATCTTCTCCAACAGTCAAATGCGCAATGCTGGAATTAGCATTTGTTTTTGAAATACATTTCACATGTACACACTTTCAAACGCATTTGCATTGAAAGTGCATTTTCTACAAAGATAGCGAATGATAAACAGTGCTTTGACACAGTGGATCACAAAGAGACCATAAATTTATACGCTGGTGCCTCTCCCTAAGGAAAACAAACTAATTGTGCAAATGAAGGATTGCACGATAATAACCCAGTTCCACGTGTACCGGATTAGAAAGCATTTGTGAATAAAGTGGAACAGGGCGACATAAATTACACCGTTTTCCTCTGATTCAAAGTGTTTAGATGGGAAACAAATGTTTGTTTTGACATGTCTTATTGTGAATGCAAACACACTGATTCATGTCATCAACGTCACTAGTGGGAAAATGTTTATAAATAGGCCACTTCCGTTTAGAAGGAGAAACGTTGTAGTAGTGAGGAAAAGTACACCATTTGTTGGTCATCAAAATTATTACTCTCAGAGCATTTATGTCACCAACTATTCAAGCTTACACAGCATCCGAATATATGTTTGATCTTCTGAGTGGATTTTCTCAGAGAAACTGAGACTTTTGTGAGGAAATGTTTTTGGTTATTTAAATCGATGTTGTTAGATAAAATCTCCTTAAATGCAAGTATTGTGCCGATCGTCCTGTATATTTAAACACATAATACATAATGTAAATAGTATGGGTTGTTTCTAAAACACTTTAGTAAACATCAACGTAATTAAACCGTTTGATGTGAAAATCAATCTTATATATCTTGAACCTATAGTAAACTGATTTCATTCACATCCTGGAAAATTTGAATCCATTAATATCGACTGGAGCAAAGTATCTTTAGGTGAAGTTTTTAAAAAAATGTTTAAATATTTATTATTTTTTCTATAAACGTGTTGACATGATACGAAAGGGGCACATTTCTAGATCTATGTCAGAGTCAATGTCAATGATCTTGTATATAAAGGTAAATATGCTTGACCAAAGTGGAATTGAAGAGGGCCAAAAGTTATAAACCTTCAACTTAGATTCCGTATGTACTCGCGTATAAACCGATAACAACTGCAAGCTGCATAGACCCATATCTGCCGTCGTATAATGCGCCAACAGATCTGGGTCTATGCAGTTTGTAACGGCTAATCAGTAGAACAAACAACATATACCCTAATCTGCCGGCGCATTATGCGACGGCAGATCAGGGTCTATGTTGTTTGCATTTGGACCCTAGTTATACGCGAGTAAAGACGGTATATGTCATGGGTTTTATCCTCACATCAGTTATTTTATGGAAGTCCATGTTTGGCATAGTCACAATAACTTCCTTGACAGTACGAGCAATAGTATTGTGACATGAAAAGTTAAGAAATTATTCTACATACTATCCTTAAACTTATGCAAAACAGATTAAAGACTTTTTCATAAAATATTTCGCTATTCTAATGCCGTTACCTTTCAGTCGTTGAATAGTTTTTGCTAGACACAGCAAAAACTCCCGTATTGAGTTCATTCGTCATAAAATAGAACTACTAATGTACCCAATATAAATTAATCTAAATCATGCTTCTGATGTATATTGCTAATTAGAAATGGAAATTAAAGATTAAAAATATTGTATTATTTGCTTATTAAATTAGTCCTCCACTATGTAAGAATTAATTAGTAGCCTCAAAAGAATGTAAAATCAAAGTATATAGTCTACTCCAGAGTGTGTTTCTTGTCCGAAATTACCTGAATTATGTATAATCTTTCAGTGTTTATGATCACAGGAAATTCGGGAAGGTATTCAGATACATATAACATAAGTGTGATAATAGTATTTGTAGGTCAGTTTTATTCTTTTTTTTTCAAGAGGAGGAAACAAATCTCACAAGCTTTGATAGTTAGGTTTTTATGAAATTATTGATTCATTAGCAGATCTGGGTATATTTGAAATATTTAATAATCCCGTTAATGATATATCATAATATTTACTCCAGTAAAAGACACTTTGACCAAAACAAAGTATCCAATTAAGAAAGAAAGAACAAAGATAGTGATGCCATGCTGGATAGTAATAAGGATTACAGAATTGACATTTTAGCACTTGTTAAGATTGCTTGTGTTCAACACAAACCCTTCATGATTGTACTGATAATTCGCAAGGAAATTAATAAAACGGCTTCAATCTCCCTACATACATACATATATACGTATAGTTTAGTTTATGTATCATACAGCAAAAGGAAAGAATCCTTAAGCAACCTTGGGTCCGTGCTTTCTGGTATGTAATATTTTGAAATATTCTTATATCTTGCAAGAATATTTGTGTCAGATGGGATACATTTTAATTATCAGTATGGTTTTCTTACCAATGTTGATGCAGCTAATATTATTTCCGTTCCAACAGGTGCCTAAATAACAACAATTTCTCAGTAAGAACAGCTATACTTAAAGCGTTATCGGTTTGCAATTGCATAATAACGTATTTCTGATATAGCAAGCAAGTAGTTGCAATGGCTTGTATTGTACGGTTTTATCATGCAATTCGTCGGAGGTGCAATATAAAGCTTTTTGGCACTGTTTGCTGTAAGCGTTTCATGTTTATCTGTTACAAGTAATGAGTATCATAAAGGTACTGTACTGCTTCACAGTTTCTGCTGACAGCAATGGTATTTTAATACAATACAGTTTCCAATGATTCGTTTGAGCGCCAATTTGTTTTTTTATTGAGATTATTTATCTACTGAGCAGTTATACTGTAATTTTCATCAGATGTTGATCAGGGGCTTTTACTTTACTTCACGAAAAGAACATGGCTTAGAATAACACGAAAATATATCATGTAAGGTAAAAGCGACATAAATTGGTTACTATTCTGAAACTGAACACGTGTCTATTTTGAAGCACGATAGTTGAAAATTTTAAAAAAGAAGAAGAAACAAATAAATTTTCATGTTTATGACAATATCAATATATTTTTTTGTAAGCAATAGGGGTCGGCAGTATTTAGACTGCTTCATGCACAAACGTTAGAAAAAGAAAGCAAGAATCGCCTTTAATATTCAATAATGTGCTGTTAAATACAACAAAATGCTGAAAATTAATACAAAGCCATTCAATAGACTTCTATGGTTTTACAGCTAGTACAAAGACTGCAACACGTTGCATAAATCTGCAATGTTGGATTTAACAAATATTAAATTGCACGATTATATTTGAAAAGTCATTTGCTTAATGCATTTAGATTATACATTCTCATTTCGCTATTAGCTTAGACATCTTCGATAGTATTAGAAAATTCTAAAACTTGTAACGTGCCTTTATTGTTTTTAAGTACATTCTCTTCAATGCATTGGCTAAAAAAGTCAGCATATGCTCATTGGAAACTTTGTGCATTTATTTTACGGCATATAATTTTGTGCATCTTCATAGATACATAGCGGTTGAAAAGTATGAATAGAGAGACACAAAACTGGGATTAAAATAGAAGTTTAGTGATTGAATGAGCAAGCGATACAGATCAGATATCAGGAAAATAATGTCAATATAGAGTTGACTGGAACAGATGTGCACTGCACCAAAGTACATCGGCATGACTTTTTTAACAGTTTCCTCGCTAAGATTTAGAGTTCTGTATGTCTGAAGCATGCAATTGTTGTGTAAGCCATTGTAGGATAGTTATAGTAAGCCATATTGTATTCATATGTGGATTAGGTTTTCTGGTGACATATTTATCAAATTATCGTCGAACTAACCAACACTGAAAAAGACAAAAACTGTGTAGGGAATTTCTTCTAAAGGCTTTTCTACTATTCATTTCTAGTCGATATTAAGAAAATTTTCAAGGTTATGACAAACATGTACATTTTAATAAAATTCACAAAATGTATCACCAAACCGACTCGAAATTTCATTTGTTTATATCTATTCTCAGTTATCTTGGACTTTTTTCATGATTTTTGGACAAAATGACAATTTGATGACATCTACATTCTACAAATTAAAAGGATTATATTTATTTGCAAAATGGAGCATAAGAACAGTAGAGTCGAACTCGTTATATGTATATATATATATATATATATATATATATATATATATATATATATATATATATATATACCAAGAGACTACTGTATGCAACCAAAGAATGGTGGAATCATGATGTGGAACTTTAATTTAGGGTTTCCATTCTGTTTATCGTCGCTGATAAAGGTAGTATCTGCAGCTTGTATTCTAAAACCTCATTTCCTCAACAGCAACTGTTTAATAATCTGCAAAAGTTTTTGTTTCTGTCAGAATAATAAACACACCAAGAATAACGTGTAGTTATAAAAAGGACCGCTTTAAACGTTTTGACAAAATATACGCACAATAGGCTGGCTTATATCAAATTGCTATACAACCCCCCACGGATTGCAACGGTTTGAAATTCGATACAATAGTCATAATAATTTTATTTGGTCTTATTTGTCTTGAAATCCTATTCTTACAAAACATCACATGCACATAAGTGTGGGATTGTAATTTGTTTCATAATTATTCCTGTCGCAGTATTTTTCCCATTCTAAATTTTACTACCAAAAGTACGTATTCCAGTGATACAGAAAGTGTGGTGGACTTGTCTATACGACAGCCATAGACACTTAAATACTCATTTGATTAAAATTTATAGTGACACCCTAATTACAAGTAGAGTATTCTAGAAGAGGAAACCAATTACATAACCCTCCTATATGCGCTTTATGTGTCTGATGAATTTATTTTTGTGTACAACATACGTGAAGTACAAAAAACAAATTACACGACCATTAACAGAGCCAGAAGAGTGAATCTATTGGTGTAATATTTTTGTCAAGTCAGGACATAGCATCATTGGCGTAATAAGCGTAATTGGCCCCCAGGGCGACGATGATGGCCCAAAGGTCCAGATTACGAGGCCCGAATTGTTATCAGCTGCTTTGGCGCCCGAAGACCTCTGGCGCCCGGGGAAACCGCCCGTCCGACTCCCCGGTAAGTACGCTATAGCATAGCATCTACGCTTTGGAACATAAAAATGCAAATGGTATGACTCATTGAAACATTCATCTGACCTAACGTAAAGTTCAAGTCGATTCTGTTGTCCACCCCGCTCGTTGGGGTTGTGAATGTAAATGCTCTGACCAGGAAAACATTTCAGTTTGGTCATTTGTCATTTTGGCGATCTTGATTTTGTTCGTGCAACGTCATGATTATTCGTAGAAGCAAGATGGGAAACTTTGGCAGTCGCTGTAGTCCATTAAATGAAGTAAGACTTCGCCATTTTTACTTCTAAACAAGGCCATGTTTTTGATAGCACATTTTTATTCGTAAAAGATACCTTCAGTCAGAGCGTCAAAACGTACCCCAGAGTACTTTTGATCAGTCCATCCATTGCAACATATAAGTACTTACAAGCGCCTGATGTCATATACGTTATGATCTTTTCAGAATGTGAAACAAATGAATTTACCACAACAATGTTATTTTACTAACTGAAAACATAATACTCATGTTTGCTGTCATGTGGATACAAATGATATTAAAATAATATATAATCTCAAAAAATCCAATTCTTACTAATAGACTTTTATACCTAAATGGAAAGACGAATCACAATTTATCAACAAAATACAAGCGTGACCATTTCAAACCTATCATAACGGCAATGATTCTGAAGGCATGCGTTCAAATGTGGACCAGTATTCTGAATTCAATTCGTTATGTCAGTTCCATTGCATCAGAGCATCCGAAAACAAATAATGATGTCTTTTTCTGCTCATTTAAGTATAAAAGAATCAATTAGATTGAGAGATATTTATCTTCTCTTTTTGATTGAAAGGTACTTGACAAATTATCAAGATTGACCCTCCGCCAGAATAAACATATTTACTAATAGACTTATTTTCGAGAGACTTCCGAGTTGTGGCTATTACCTCGACATTTGCCTTAAATATAGAAATGGCAAGCAAAATCAACTTTGGAATTAATTATGACTTGGTTTGATCGTTTAAAATAAATCTTAATTTTACTCATGAAATTCGTGGAATTCGACAATTCGACGCATTCGCTATCACGGTCGGACCTACGCGCATAATATTTGTCGTCATATCTTGTTCGTAAAATTAAATTCACACAGAATGTATATTTATGGATGCTCAATAATTGACGTGTATAGAACATGAAAATCCATCCATTTAAATCATAGCTGTCGCCTCATTATACTGTCAATTGTCTTGATAAATATCGTGCGAAAATAGTAAGAATGAGAATAAACACATTACGCTTATGACCAGAATTATGGGAAATCCTTTAAATAAAGCGAAGAATACGTTCGTGTTGGACAATCTTTTGAAAAATTTACAACCTGTATATTTCTAATAAGGCCAAAGACAAAAAGTGATCACTCAAAATGATCACTTGTTTCCTCTCGAACAAACTAACACATGCAAGACTTTTTAGTGTCTTTGTTGTAAACTAGCACATGTAAGACTTTTTAGTGTCTTTGTTGTAAACTATGCATGTCATGAAAAGTAGTTTTTACAATAGCGCCTGAAACCAAAGAATGTTTCTACTATTATATCAGTTTGTAGAAACGTAGGTTCGGAACTATCAGTAAGTGTATATTGTTGTGTCATTTCAAAAGTTTCAGTAACTAAGAAACTGTTGACGAAAGACATTCGGAGCCCAAATTGTAAATTGTGCTTCCTGTTCAAACTCTCGTTATCATTGTATAGATATATTAGAAACTGCTGTTAAGCTTCTCTAATCACGACATCAGTATGCAATCTTCCCAACTAACACCACACGCGATTGTATTAAGGAAAAACCTACAAACAATAGAGTTATATGAAGCTAGTCATTCACTTTAATATCGATCTGTTTTAAAACTATATTTGGCCGTATACTGACTCACATAAAGGTAAATCATCGAAACAATAGGTGGGAAAACATGTGAGATACCCACTATATTTGGCCGTATACTGACTCACATCAAGGTACATCTTCGAAGCAATAGATGGGAAAACATGTGAGATACCCACTATATTTACCTTCTTATCAAAAAGCATTTTGAAAAACATTTTCTTCAAACGTAAAAAAAACAATAGTAATTGTAGAGACGGAATAAAGCGATGGCAATATAATATTCCCACAGCATAAAATAATTGAAACAAACTGATTTATAATCATTCTGTGTCATACGAACTTCTGAATTCATGGCACACACTTCCCATGGCAAGCTTATGGCATGGCTTGGTATGCCCTGACAACATTATTATCAAATAACTTAAATTAATTGCGTAACTTTTAAAGGATTACAAAAATAATTTAGAATTTCAAAGGTGAATCCAGTATAAAAGATACACTTGCATCATCTTAGTGTAGATTCTTGCTGCATAATTTTGAGGGGGAAAAATGGTTTCATTAACTGGAAAGGTTCCATTAAATTTGAAATATGCTAATGCCAAAGATTACAACAAGCCTTTTGCTCTCAGAGGACTCTGCAAGACTCTCTTGATCGAGCCGACAACACTTCAGCTGACTAGATGATATCCATCATCAGCTTCTGGAACATTTATACGATACAGCTTTCAATACAATGCTATCAAATACAATCTAATATGGGAAACATGCGACTGCAGCCGTCATGTCGGGAAGCAACAGCTATACCAGTTTCAAACCTGGAAAGGTCTATATTGATCCAGCCAACCATCATCCCATAACACTAACAAGCTATATTTACATAACTGTGGAACAAATGATATATGACCGACTCTTTTGGTATATTGAATCCAAGAAACCACTATCAGACTTTGAATATGGATTCAAACGCCAGAGAACCACAATTGACAATCTAGTTAGACGTGACGCCTTTATTAGAGAAGCTTTCATAAAAATAGAACATATAGTAGCCATCTTTTATGACTTCGATAGAACATATGACACCACATGGAAGTATGGCATAATGAATGACTTATTAAACCTAGGTGTAAAGGACAGCCTACCTATCTTTATATCCAATGTAATGAATGTTACAAATTTCAGAGTCTGCTTTAAATAATTAGAATTAAGATAGGTAGAACCCCTTCTAAAAGCTCTCCTTCGGATATGGTCCACATCAAGGCAGGACACTGAACATAGTGAAATGCCTTAATCCAGGAATTAAATAATCTTTATACGTCGACGACTTTTTGATCTGCTATATGTCAAAGATTGTGCATAGTATTCAACGTTTACATAAGATACGATTAAACTCAGCTCAGAAATGGTCAGAAGAAAACAGGCTCAAAGTTTCGAAATTTTAAACTGTTTGTATGCAATTTTGTTGATTACATAGTGTTCGCGATGACTCAAAAATCTATCTTGACAGTTCTCATATACCTTCAGTGGAGGAGACCAAATTTTTAGGACTTTTTATTACCGTAAACTAACTTTCCTTCTGCATATTATATACGTAAAGGACCATTGTAAAAAGCCCTAGATTCAATGCGAGTCGTGGTAAACACAGATTGAGGAGTAGACTGGAAGGTCTTAGTCTGGTTGTACGATACTTTTGTAAGATCTAAACTTGACTAAGGCTCTATTGCGTACGGATCAGATTGCAAATCTTGCCTGCATATGCTTGTTCCGTTACACAACTAGAGATTTATACTTTTTCTTGACGCCTTAAGAACTTTCTGTTCATAAAGCCTCTATTTTGGGGCAAATGAACCATCCCTTTATCTCAAGGGAAAGACAGTGGCTCTTCGGTGTTCTACCAACTACCTTCTCTCTAAAACTCGCATATGACGTTGTCTTTAGGTCGAAAAACCACACCTTGTACACTCAGAAACCAGATTTTATTCCAAAATTTGGCATGCGAATTCTTCTTAATCTAGAAGCAGCAAAAATCAATCTTGCCAATACTACAACGTTATGGTTCTAAATCACCACCTTGGTTATCAACCTCACTTACCATCAATAATATACGATCATTGCCAGTTCAGAAAGTCCTCAGTTAATCATCTCGTCTTTCAGAGTAAATGCATTGACACCAGAGCTTCCTATGTATACAGATGGTTAAAAAGAAGGAGCCAATGTCGCAGCTGCCGTTGCAGTGCACCACGACACAATCTCGAGCCAGTAACTGGAAAACAAAATCCATTCCTACTCCATTCATTAATGCCAACTCGTTGAACTACACTGAAACCTCTCAAAAAACAAATTTCGTCACCTTTTCGGATTCCCTTTCCACGTTAAAAGCGTTAAATTTTAGAACCTCGTTAATATCCAAAATGTTACAGAAACACGATTTCATGATACAATCTGGAAAATGTATTATAGCTAAAGATGTCCTACATTCACCCGTATCAGAATCGAATATTCCATATAGTGAATTTACATATTATATAAATCGACATGCTATATATACCTGGCAAACTCTGTGGGATAAAAGCCCCACAAACAAGCGTCGGGACATCACACCCATCACTGGAGAGCGGCATCCATCATAATAGAACAAATGGCAGAGATAAGGTGGTTTGTGCCGCTCGCGTATAGAAAACACATATCTGACTCATGCATACCTCCTAATGGGTTAACCTCGACCAAAGCGACCAGAGTGTAATCTTGCTAGTGTCCACTGGCTAAAAAAGCATATCGACCTCCACTCTGTGAGACAGTGGTTTTCTATGTGAACTCTATTAGGAAGCTTTATGATGATGTAGCACCAAACAAAGTCTTGGACGTTTTATAAGAATGCGTTTTACATAGCAAATTTTGACCATATAATATTCAGAATTCCAATGTTTTATCTTTGTCTCTTTTATATACATTGTATATAATTTTAACTTCTTTACCTTTTATATGTTATCTTGTAGCACTACATGTTTACATTTCTTTGGAAGGGTTTAACTTCCAAATGTGTCTTTTTTTTTTTTTTTTTTTTTGCAAATTCTTTTTAATCTTACGTTTACATTTTTAGAACTGACTTTTAGTCGGATCCTATATAGCCTGTATTGTTATGACGTGATGTTAAACCATATGGATACATGCAAAATATGTTTCACTTCCATGAATGAGTGCACGTTTATTATCATATGTAAGCAGATTGTATACTGATTAAGTACACATTTCAAAATTATTGTTTTAAATAGTTGTGCTGCTGACGTTTTCAAAGGTATTGCAAACTGTGGTAGGAAATAACCACGAGCAACAAACTGTGTATAAAGACAAAGTCTTCTACTGACGATGATATGGAAAACGTCGTATAATGCTTATGGGAATAGGTTTAAGTTGGATATTTTTTTAAAAATGTGCTCCATACATTATCCTGTTCTTAGAAAAATTCCAGCTGGGCTCTGCCGTACCTTTTAACATCTAGCAATTGTCTCACAATAGGGGGGCAGTATTTTACATCTCACAATGTTTAATGATCTAGACATATATTTCACAAAGGGATGATAGCATGAAAACGTCGAAGACATATGATATTTGTGACTGATGAAATTGTTTTATTTTGCACAGTGGTGGGTTAACACAAAGACACTATATTCAATATGATTTATCGATAAGTGAATTATATTGTTTCGTTTAAGATGTATATAATTTTATAAATAAGGCATCACGTACAGTTGTTCCGCTGTCGTAATGAAGAGAAAGATGGACTCTACAGAAGAAAACAATTTTTGTTGTCGGGTCGCACATCGCAAAGCAGAAGATCACTATCAATTCAGAATGTATGCTATTCACCCATATAATATCGTAATTTGGAAATTGAAATGTGAGTGATTATGTTAGATTCATTGACGTTTATTTCTTTTTATCAATAATGACCTACAAGTAGCTTTAGTAACTGTATAAAAGCATAATGAATAACTAAACATTACTACTTTCTTGTATTTCATAGTATGGTTTGTATTATCATATTTATCATATTGCAATTGTATTATAAAGCATTACTATTCAATTAAGAGAGGATATTATTCTAAACAGAATTAGTTGCTATACTATAATGTTTCGGAGTTAATATGATTGTAATTTCAATAATTGCTCTAAGGAAACATATTTCCTAATACGTTACAGGCAAGCGATACCTTACAAATGTCTGTATCCTTTTACAGTCAAAAAGTACTTTACAAGATAACGCAAAAAGGAAGTAGGAATTACTCTAGGAATGCAAATAAAATGGAAAGTCTCATTTCTCTGCATTTGCGATATGCTTATCCAGCAACTATTACCATGTAAGGGGACATTTGATACAAAGCAGTTTGATGGATCTGTCTGACACGCACCTCCTACTCGTAGCCATATTAACAACTTTGAAATTAAAGACTTTTCGGAACATTACTATACACTTCCCAACACCCGAACTGAGTCTAAAATCCAAATAGCCACTAAATCGGCAAAACGAAAATGTTACAACTATAGGTCTACACAGATATGATGGCACATTGTTTACTAACATATAATATTCTAAGTATTGGTAAACAGGAAATTCGGGCTGGGAACAAAACCTAAACAGACAATCTAACTCCATCAAGAACGCAACATGTTCATGTAGGAGTACAGTAGCTGAATCAGTCTGAGCGACACACACACACATACATACACACACACACACAGATGTAGTCCTAGTGATCTTTATATCTTGTATATACATATATATTTAGAAATCTCAGTCATGTGATAGTGATCACGTTTCCTTCAGTATTAATAATAATAATAATAATAATTAGGACTTTGTATAGCGCCTAATCTTTAGAAGATCTAAGCGCTTTACAACATTAGATAACACCTAAAAACATATATAATGATATGATTACGAAAAACAAACACCATGAAATTAGAAAACAAAAACATGCTGAAAATAGTTAAGGTAAGGAAACATTATTAAGTCTTTAGGTCTATTCTTGCAGTCGAAGTAGGTGAGATTTATGAGCACTCTTGAATGAGATCACTGTGTCTTTGTGTCTAAGTTCAGTGGGCAATTCGTTCCACGTTGCTGGGCCCTGGTATGCAAAAGAACGATGTCCGTATGACTTCATTTTGATTGTGGGAATAATGAGAATACGAGTGTCGGAAGAGGAGCGTAAGTATCTTGCTGGTGTGTACACATGGGTGAGGTGAGATAGGTATGTTGGGCTGGAGCCAGTCAATGAAACGTAGCACAGAGAACAAATTTTGTGTTTGATTCTGGATCTAATGGGTAGTCAGTGTAGGGTACAGAGCAGGGGGGAGGTGTGCTCTGTTCGTGGTACTCTAAGAATGATCCGAGCAGCTGTGTTTTGAACGTTTTGAAGTTTCTGGAGTAGATACTGAGACGCATCAGATAGAATTGAGTTACAATAGTCCAGTCTTGAAAGTACAAGGAACACACAAGTGTTTTAGTGGCATCAACTGAAAGATAATTGCGAATGGAGCTGATGCGTCTCAGCTCAAGATATGCAGCCTTGCATATGTTCATGACATGTTGGTGCAATGAGAGAGTACTGTCTAGAGTAACACCTAGGTTTCGTCCTGACTGTGTGAATTTAATGTTGGTGTTGCTGATATTTATTGTTTGAGGTAAAGGATGTGAATGAGAAAGTCTTTGTGTTGTAATCAGAATGGTTTCAGTTTTATCATCATTCATCTGCAGCGTGTTACATGTCATCCATGATTTCACATCGGAAATGCACCTCTCTACACCTTGGATGGTAGCATAAAATATGTTATTAGTCAATCTTGCATATATACTTTCAAATGTACATTAGCTTTAACGCTCGAAAATGAATGTGTTTTCTATATTGAATATTTAGTGTGCATTTGTTTATAAATCCCATGTTTATATTAAGTACTTGGTATACTTTGCAATGTTTGAAGTATGGTTTAAACTGAACTAAAATTATGGAGTACATAAAGTACTATTTCCTGTTTCCATTGTATAAACTAATATACCGTGCAATTTCTCTAATTTATTTATTGACTAAGTAATTGTTAATTTTTTGGGGGGTCTTTCTGCAAGTTTTGCATTTAGCATTCGATGATCGCATAATAACAACTATATAAATCACGCTAACGAAAATCAGGAAAGTCATTCTTGACTTGCAGGTTGCATTCACAGCTGCATGCTGTTTTACCGTAAATAAAGTGTAAGAGGAGAAAATAATTGATTTGCTCTGATAAAAAATATTTCGATAGTAAAAGTTTCTGACACTTTTAATTAGTATCAAGCAGAATATGCAACAAATGTTTAGATAAAAAAAATAGACATTTAGATAGTTACAAGAACAATAAAGCTTTTTAATGTGTGTAGCTGCCACATGCATTGAATCAGTAATTTTATGTAATATTACGTTATTTGGAGATTCATACCGTATATACTCGCGTATAACCTATAACCAACTGCAAACTGCATAGACCCTGATCTGCCGTCGCATAATGAGCCGGCAGATCTGGGTCTACGCAGTTTGTAAGGACTAATCAGGAGAACAAACAACATAGACCCTGATCTGCTGCAGCATAATACACCGGTATATCAGGGTCCATCTTGTTTGCGTTTGGACCAACATTATACGTGAGCATAGACGGTAATTCACATTTTACTAAATGGAAAGGACACGAGGTGCAAGTGAACTCATTCGCCAGTCAAGCGAAATTTAACACTCAGCTATATGCATCAAGCCGATAGAAATGAAAGGAATATACAATAAATTATCATTTTACATCGACACCTATATACTACCTATATACCAGACAGAGGAAGGCGCTTATCCCTGATCCGACATTGTACGCTTGGATATGTGATTTATATGAAAGAGATATACTGTGCGCATGCGGAAAATATTTGTTAGACGTGTTGAAATTTGACAGGGAAGTTTTGCCGTTATATTGTGTTCTTCGTGAATATTTCTGGATTCTGGATTATATGTGTATATATCACCTGTGATAGCTGAGGAGATTCTTGATCGTAGACATGAATTGGAAAATCACAATGCTGCACGAGTGTCGGAAAACAGATCCTCAAAATTGTCCTCATTGGAGAAAAATAGCGACAATGACGATGATGAGTGTGAATTCCACTTGGTGAAGAGAAAGCGGCAACTGGCAAAATACAGTGAGAAGTTTAGATCTGACAAAACATAATCATTAGAAAACTTTCGAGCACTATCGCTTGATGAAAAAGTTGGTGGATTTATTTTCAGAAGCAAGCAATTTGGAATCAGTGCAGGATCAAATAGAAGCAGCAAACAAAGTAAAGAGATCTTTTAGACTAAAAAAATAAATCAACTGCGAACAAGTTAAGCTTCTTGAATACAAACCAATTGACCTTTACGCTAGGAATCATCGAAATTATATTATATTCAAGGATCTTCTCGAGTCAACAAATTAAAACTGTATTGACATTGCTAACGATTTTATTCGAGAGAGAGAGAGAGAGAGAGAGAGAGAGAGAGGGGGGGGAGGGGCGATCGAAGCTATCCAAGGCAAAAAGGCACGAGCCTATTATAAACCTACATAAAACCCATTATTGTCTTCTTCCTGAATTATGCGGATAATGTAGGGTACAATACCACAACAAACAGACTGATAAATTGTAAAAGGCTCTAAATAAAAACATCAAAGATTATTCGAAAATTTTAAAGTCGTGTGCTTTTGGGAAACACTCTAAATTGTATGCCGAAGAATTCGCAAACACTTTCAAGTCAGCAAATCAGCCTGAGGGTTCTTTGTTAATTCTCCCCGATGAAGAAATCCAGACTTGCAATGATTGTATATTGGAGGAATGGGAAATTGTATTTGATGAACTTAATATATTTGTAAGTATTGACGAAATTTATAAAACCATCAAGCAATTAAAACATGGTGAATGAGTTTGTAATATATCGTTAAACAGAGTTATTGCCTTGTTTAAAGTGTTTATTTACTGTTATTTATTATACTGGTATTTTCCACAGTTATGGACAGAAGATTATATCATATATAAAAAGGCCCCTGTTAGTGACCTTGAAAACTATAGAGAAATTACTTTTCTTAGTGTACTATGGATGCTTTTTATTTTGTACCCGTGTTTTGAATAACAGATTCAATAAGTGGGCAGAAGAAAGCGATATATATATATATATATATATATATATATATATATATATATATATTGAGGCGCACGCTGGATCCAGGTCAAAATGTCTACTATTCATAATATATTTACCCTTCACGAACTAATTACACAGGTAATTAATTTAGGTAATACGTATTTAGTGCATTATTGATTCGAAAAAAAGGCATTCGATTATATTATATTGCAAGAGAATTATTATCGTTTAAGCTTATCAAAAATGTTATTGGAAGTAGAATATTAAATCTAATGAAATCCATCTTTAATACAGTTGGTTGCAAAGTTAAATACAATAACGATCGTTAATATGAATTTTATTGTAAAACTGGCGTACGACAAGCGGAATGTTTACCACTGTTTTTATTTGCAATGTTTATTAATAATGTAGAGAAAATTTTGATTTAAAAAGGTATTGGTGGTATTGAAATTGGTATGATAAATATGTTCTTAATATTGTATGGTGACGATGTTGTAATATTTTCAAAGAAGTTGCTAAATTACAGTTGTGTGACTATCGTCCTAAGGAAAAGTAAACACTCGTATTGATTCCTAAGGAAAAGTAAACACTTTTATAATCATTCATAAGGAAAAGTAAACACTTGTATTGATTCCTAAGAAAAGTAAACACTTGTATTGATTCCTAAGGAAAAGTAAACACTTGTATTGATTCCTAAGGAAAAGTAAGCACTTTTATTTATTCCTAAGGAAAAGTAAACTCTTGTATTGATTCCTAAGGAAAGGTAAACACTTGTATTGATTTCTAAGGAAAAGTAAACACTTGTATCATTGAGATTCATTTCGGGACCTTTTCAACATCAAATATTACAAATCTGGAATAAACATTCCCCTCTGATAAATAATTCTGATATTTATAATTCCAAAGACATTTGAATTAAAGTGCCACGTTCTATAAAGATAGTTAAAAATAAATAATCCTTGGAAGCTGTTTATCAACATGGGGCCATAACATATACACTAGTGTCTCTCATCAAGAAAAGAGACACTGATTGTATACGTAAAGGAAGGCACGATAATTCCACAGTCCAAAATCGATATTGACTTACTGTAAAGCTGTTTGTGAAAGAAAGGGACAAGACAACATAAATTAAACCATTGTCCTTTGCGTCAGCATTTGCTGTTGATTATACGAGCAAAATGTTTATCTTGGCATTTTATAACTTGAAAGTAAATGCCCCTATTCATATCATTAACATCACCAAAGGGGAAAGGTTAACATAGGCCCATTTCGTACAAAACAACAAAAAAAAGACGAGCAACTACAATCAACTTTTGATATCTTTTTTACTTTTGATTGGAAAACATTATAATCTGAAAGAAAGCAGTATCACAAAAATGTGAGTTGTGGTTGAAAAGTCACCATTCGTAAGTAGTGGTTGAAAATTTACTTTCTGTTGCCGATTAAATTTACGACAGGATTCATGTCCTTAATTAATCGAATTACCCGACATCCAAATATTTCTTTGCTGTAAAGATTATTTTGTAATCAGATGGTATGTTGTAGAGGTAATTCCGAATTTTGTAATATGATCTTGTCAATGGCTTAAATTCTTCATAATCATGAAATTCTTTGTAAAGAGAAAGTATTTTAGGATCTTTCTGTATATCTAAATCCGTAATATTGCTTAAACAGTATAGGTATCTTCTATAAAACTTTAATAAAAATAAATACCATCATACCGCTAAATATAAGTCTCCTCTAGGAATGGTGAATCTGTAGACACTTTATTGCATACACATTGAAAATAGTTTATTTTACTATAGTCCACACGTGGCCACTGGAACGAAACATTTTTAGATGAGTTTCTATGTAAATAGCATTTAAATTCTGATACGTGCTAAGCTAATATTGAAATATTTCTTTAAACTTATGCCGGCAAGTTCGAGTTGTATCCTCGGAGAAGCAGATGAACTAATTTTCTGGAAATAAATGAAAGGAAGGGATACCGCCGATAAAGAAGCTCCATAGAAAACGGACATTGAAGATTGTACGTATTGGTTTCATTGTCATTGTTTTTTTTAAAAGATGACTGTTTTTGTAGCATTTGTAGAATTCAAAGTCGAACGGGAGTTTTAATACGTGTGTCTATGGTAGTTGTATTGTCTCATCTGAAGCGGAAGACTATATGGTTTAGTTTCACTTGCTTTGCTAGTATGATTCTCTTTCATGACCTAATGTATATTATACTTCTACTAGTACATAGGGGTACTTTACACATGATTAGTATTAGCCTGGCCTACTATGTACGGTAATGTTCATTCTCCCAAAAACTTTAATCAAAATAAAAATATGACTAAAGAAACTTCAAGAAAAGAAAAAATAGGATGTGATGGAAAGAAAGGAAGAAAGAAATAGTAATAGATCGTAATAATAAGTCCAAGATACATGTTAAAAGAGTTGCTGCTGGTGAAGCATGCTTCTTTGAAAACAGTCTTCACAAAGAGAGAGAAATAGTATCTCAAACGTAGAGCTGTCTACCCGCCGGTCACATAACAATTGTGAGATTGCTAATTGCGACATATCAAACAGTTTTTTGGTAGAATAACGTCAAGATACAACGAAGCTTGTAAGGAATAATTCAATACCTTTCGTTCAGTAATATAGTTTTTGAAAACATTTTTATTACAACTAGTCACACTGAACAAGTGCTTGGTAAATCAATAGTCCAGTCAGAAGCGACCTCTTCGAGAATAATACAGGAATTTAATATAATTTAATATTGCAATTAAGTACTATGTCGACAATTCCATTTAAACTGACAACTGTTGTCCGTTGACAACAGTTGTTCTCTAACCATCACCAGGAAACAGGTCCTTGGCCATCAAATTATTTTGATGTATTAGAGCATACAGGAAAGCATCCTGAAATATCCTTTAAGTGCGAAAACCCGTTTTTTCTGTCCTTTCATATAACGTATATTTATCAGAAGCAAATTTTCTCCCATCAGAGAGGTAACAGTATAAATCATTTCATGCTATATTGCTGGCAGAGTAATTCAGACGCAAATATGTTCGTTTCATGCTGAAGCTTAAATTTCCCTACAAGACGATTTTGTCTTAATTCGTTGATGAAAAACAACGCGAAGCGATTTGTAACATACTATTTGGGTAGGTTTCGTCCATAAATTTGAGCAAAACTTATTCTGTGTTTATATCGCGTCCAGAATTCCACGTAATCTGTAAAGATTGGCAATATTTGGACATTGTTCTCTATCAAATGTTACGTAACCTCTTATTAAGACCGAATTTGTATTGCATACAAAAGGCACGTATTCTCTGATAATGCTTTTATTATAGAGTGCAGACAGAGGGTCAGACAGATAGATTAAATTAGATAAATAAAACACGAAAACACGATAGGAGTGCACTCCATATAATTGTGCGTGTGTACATGATTCGTGATACAGACATATGTATTTGCAAAAATGACTTTTAATTTAAAAACTCGTCTTTCTTTTCGGCTGTAGTATACCATATTTGTATACACCCGATATTAATTACCAGGTTTTCGCTTGAAAAGTAGACATAACTTATTATAGTTCACACGTGGTATCACTGACTCAAACCTGGTAAGTTCATCAGCCTTCGCAAAACAGATAAAACCAATACGCGGGGACATATGCATGACTTTTCGAGATACATATTAGAATAACGCGTCAATGATAACGCCTATGTTGTCTGTCTGTGAAAATGATATCTTATCATAGAATTCTGATGTCAGTCAACAGAATGATTGGGAACAAACTTCAGCACAGTGACGATTAGGTTACGAAATCCACAATCTGCTATCGAAGAAGAGTTTTCCCCTCACGTTAAATTGTAGTTGTTGATGCGTTTTAAATCTACTTCTGTCTTCATTTCTGTATGTTCGTCTCCTTTCTCGTGTGTTTTAACTTGCCAGAATATCTATATCATTGAATCTAAATATATTCGAAGATTCGCCAAAAGTGCACCATCTTACTTAATAAGTCTCTTAAAAAAGTCGATACCGTCTCAAATCTATGATGGTTAATCAAGGGTTACATTCTCCATCTAAGAATATATAAATTGCTACTTAAATCGTTATGGCTTCAACCCGATGAAAGTTTCAATAAATAATCCCACATCAGAGAAAACAATAATACACAATTATCATCGTAGGTTAATATTTCCAAATTTACATATCCTTTTTCATGCACCTCTAACCCTTAAAAGATGGTGCCGTGTAGGACTCAAAGGCTTGCTAATTCGCGTCTACATATTGAATGCTTTACATCCATGATCATCTCTCTGGGAACATTTGAATAATCTTGGAAGAGAACGAATGAACTTCTTTGGCATCTATCTGTTGTAAATAGATTTTCGAAATCATTGAACTAATAACTGAAAATAGGAGAATGTGAAATTCCTAAAATTATAAATCAAGAAGAGAAAAAGTTGAAAACAGCGAATGATAAATTAGAGTACGGTATAGATATATGGTATAAAATATGTTAATCGTCGCAGTGGAGAATGTTAATATGCAGACTATATGGCAAGCAAAGATCATAACATTTCCAATTACAAGTCATTGTCAAGATAAGAGTGATAAACAACCTGCTAGAAAATGTGAGAGCCAACGTTTTTTTCTTTGTTGCTGGTAGAATGTATGATTTCTCTATTTGTAAACTTTTTCGATGCACACACTTTGCATATATATCTTTACGGATCTTGCTTTCTGTCGGAAATACATCTTGAGTAAATTTAAATACTGGCAAGGCAGGTCTTGAAGATTCACAGATATGTATCCATGATTGGGATGGCATAGACAATGTTGTATCACTTTCCATGTTTGCTTAAACCAAAAAACGCATAAAAACAGACGAATCTTAACATCACGGATGAAATAGTCTAGCTAAGTAAACGTTCGTGTTCTTAATATAATTTCCTTCTTCCTAGGCATTGTATACAAATCACAATGGAATGCTATTTATAAGGCTGCTTGCTCCAGATTATTTTTATTCTCTCAGTGATTTCTTCTATCAAAAGTAGGTATTCCAGTTGTACAGAAACTTCTCTGTCCTGTCTATGTAGACGCCAAATACACTTAAACACGCACCAAGCTAAATTTTGTTAGGAATACTGAAACACAAATTATAGGAGTAAGAAACAAATTACATAATCAAAATATGTGTTCTTTTCTCTCTGAATATAAGCGCCATACTCATATTAAATCATGTGAAATCTAGCCATGTAAAAGTCTTTTCAATTTTGACTAGTACCTTTAGACTGATCTTTAAAGTTGGGGCTTAAAATAACTAAATGAGCGAATGCACAATGACATAGTTTTAGTTTGCTCCGTCGAGTTGGGGATGTACTTTGTTGCAAGGTGATAATCGGAGTTATATCAGTCGCGAAGCAAAACTAAAGTTGATATATGAGACCTATAAAGACGCAATGCTGCGTTATTTAGAAACTACTTGTTTTGACACTTTAAGGGCAATAGCAGACAATGAGTGATTAGTCTAATGAACAATGATGTAGAATTGGAAATATTAAACACATCGACGGCTTGAAATTCATCCTGTTATTTGATGCTTCAAGGCCAATGTTTCAATACACCATCAGATCTATTATGTTAGACATAGAACTTTAACGAAACGATTAACCTAACGTAAGCAAACTTGTAACCGGCCCTATATCTACAGTCGACGTTAAACCCGTTGGGAAAATGCATTTAATACTGAAATATATAAACAGACAAAATAATCTAAAGTATCTACTTTATCAAATATTAATAAATAAAAAATGCTCCACTCAACACGCATCGGAGTTTTACCTGCGCGAGGATCCTCATCGTAACCATACACTTTACGACGTGTATTAGGCCGTGCTTGTACTATAAATAGCATTTTCTTTAACATTGCACTCGCCGTTAACAACTTTATTTTTCCAAATTAAAAAAGTATGCGTAGACGGAACAAGGTTTGGTTTGAAATTTGTGTAAGGTATAGAGAGATTAAATAATCCGCTGCTATATAGTAACAGGTAAATACCTTCGAAGAGCGAAGGTCGTGTACGATTCAGAATGGAACGGGCCCATACTATATAGTCGTGTTATCGCTGTTAGGTCTATTAAACTCGATACGATCGCAGCGTGTGTGTGTGTGTGTGTGTATATATATATATATATATATATATATATATATATATATGTGTGTGTGTGTGTGTGTGTGTGTGTGTGAGAGAGAGAGAGATGCTAATATTGCAGAGCGATTAAGTGAGTTCGCTGTATGTTCTGTCGCAAATTTTCGGATATATGGTTTTATAAAATATACATGACGTAGTGAATGAACACCTGTTATCAACACATTCCATCTAACTCATGATGTCACCAGTGCTAAAAAATAAAGTTTGCGACGTGCTGTAAAAGGCGTATGACGAAACAATTTAACCATGTCAAATGACACATTTTATCCTTGACAAATCTGTTGAGTTCGTGAAATGCGATTCAACATGTTAGATCATAGACCTACTCACCCTAACAAATAAAATACATTCAATACACAGCTTTAATACTAGTTGCATTTTGCTTATGTATAAATGAACTTAACCATTTCTATTTCTGTTCATCAGTTGGCGACATCTACATGATTTCGAGTGAAAAAAGTGCATCTTGTAATCATCTTGCATAAATTATGCGTGATCAAGAATTGATGTACCGCTTATAAAAATGTAGAATTCTTTTGCATACATACTTGTATTAATATCCATCTTAATAAATATAGTGTGCAACAATTTAGCAAATACAAAAATATATAGAAGCAACCTGAGGAATTTAAATTGTATATACATGTGTACACCTCAACTATTATCAAGAGCAAAATGTGCCAGTGAGAAGTCTCCGGAAGAAAAATGGATTTAATTCAGTTCCTCTCGCAGTAGCCAGATAGAGCTAACAAGGAGCGATCCATGATAGCTAAATTCCGGCCAATGCGGCCCATGATAACTAAATTCCGGCCAATATTTTGATTATCTGATTAACCATAACTTTGTAAATTGGCACAAAAGCTTAGAATTTAAAGAGAATTAAAACAGTTATAACAAATTTTCACGGCTTTGGCGGTCAAAATTTCCATTTAAAGCAGTAAGACAAAACAACTTCATACAAAGTAAATACACCTGCCAATCTAGTTTGATTGCTATCACTGAGGAATTGCGGAGTGCACTGGACAAAGGCCATTATGTAGGTGAAGTTTTAATGGACTTTATGTGTTCAATGACAGGGCTGTTGAATTAATTAATAGTTATATGAATAATCGAAAGCAGTATGTTCATGAAGGTAGTTATAAGGCGACTACTTAAATATCCTTAATTGTGTATCACAGGGTTCTATACTAGGCCCAACATTAAGCTAAAGTATTTATTAATTGCATCTTTTTACCAAGAAAATTACACTCTATAATTATGCGGATCATACTACCTTGATATAATCACACGAGAATCTTGACACTTGTTACGTCAACGTTAGAAAGTGAAAGTATACTATTCATCAAATGGTTTTTAGATAATCAGATGAAGGCAGATCAAGATATATTCCAGAGCTTAGCAATAGTACAGAACACTTTTGATCAAAAATTAACTTTTGCTTTTGGGGATAAAGTGATTATATGTGAAGAATATGTACAACTTCTAGGGTTGGAAATTGACTACCTATTGAAGTTTGACATATATTTATCAGTAATATGCAATAAAGTTTCAAAAGAAATACATGTACTCAAAAGGATTGGACATTGCTTAGACTAGAGGGTAGGAATAGCATATACCATACATTTCACATGTCAAATTTTAATTTATCTTTCCAGGAGTGGTATTTCTTTGGCTCACCTAATGCTAACAAACTCGAAAAGCTCCATTTCAGAGCAATTAGTTTTTTATATCAAGGCAGCGATAGTCCATTCGATAAACTGTTAACAAAAGCAAGATAGTATCATTTGCATGTTACTCGGCTTATTTAATTGACTTTTGAGACCTATACGATTTTAAATCGCATTTGCCCTCCATATAAGAATGATGAATGAAATAAAAGATTATCCATATTTTTTGAGGTATCTAAATGTGGTACCAATTTCAAGATTTAAAAGTCAGGATTGGTAAAATCATTTCTTTCGTTTAGTCGCAGCTTTTTTTTTTATAGAACTCGCGTCTAAATAATGCACGAACAGTTGCTTCTATTAATGATTTTAAGAAATTTCTCAAAAGATGAATTGTATTAAATGTGAATGTGATATAATATGCAAATAGCTTTTACTTCTCTCTTAACTTATGTTTGCCAAACTTTATTGCATATTATTTTAGAATTGGGTGAAAATAGTGAGCTCTTCTTCTGCATCTGTTGCTTATATGCTTCACATTATTCAGGGCTTTTAGTTACCTACAGCTACATGTATTCTTTTTCTGTGACATATATGTTGGTATATACATATGGATGTATGTGTGATGTAAATTCATGACAACGTAGGTGAAACTGTATATGATGGTATAAAAAGATGTGTTATATATATATATATATATATATATATATATATATATATATATATATATATATATATATATTGTATGTATTGTGTGT
This sequence comes from Margaritifera margaritifera, assembly GCA_029931535.1. Taxonomy (NCBI): domain Eukaryota; kingdom Metazoa; phylum Mollusca; class Bivalvia; order Unionida; family Margaritiferidae; genus Margaritifera; species Margaritifera margaritifera. The sequence goes on from JAQPZY010001562.1 coordinate 2,671,035, forward strand.
GTATGTCTATGTCCGTGTATGTACTTACATGTATGCATATATGTAGGTATGTTTTATATATATACTTTTCACACCCTGTGCATTTATGTGTTATTGTATGTACTGATCTATTGATTGCATGCTTATTATGTTAAGTCATGTTCAATTATGCGTTACATTATGTACTTCTGTATTGATTGCATAATATGAATGTTTCCAATATATTGCTGTATGAATAGTCCCGAATGTTATTAAATTATAAATTGCTTTAAAAAAAAAATTTGTAACAAGCTTAATAGAATTTGTGTTTTATATATTTTATGCAGGTGGTGTTTGGATGGTATGTAATAAAATGTATTCGTATAACATTGAAGCTTTACAGTACCAAATGTCATATCCCCAGTTATCAGAAATCGTTTGAATTAAACTTGGATTTACAAACATGCTTTGGGTAATATAATTCGATATGAATGGTGAAAGCGGCTGAATCTGCCACTGGCGTTGGCTGAAACGTACCAAGATTCAAACTGTTTCTCTGATGTGAGTATTTTCGACTTATCTTTGCATAAGAATGTGTGGCGAGATTAAGTTAGTGTTATACTGGTATCTTTTATTGTACTTGTGAATATTTCTGACACTTTATTGTCGTGGTTGCATCTATATGCATTGTATCATATTGATATCATCTGGTTACTAAAATAAATTTTACATCGCACTATAAATGTAAGGATGCATAATAACGCTTTTTCAGCCATATTTGGCGACGCATTCCTATTACTTTCAAACTTGTTTGAATTGTATTAGTTGTATACCTTACGTATATAGACTATAGACTTGATAATTATAATAATACAATACAGATAATAAACACTTTATGTATGGGACTTTCATTTTTCATTAAGCCGCTCAGAAAGTTTAAAACAATTCTGATCAGAAAAGTGTACAGACAAATATATTCTTGAATTTTACAACAAAATATACTTTTTTGGTATGCCATTTCTGCAACTATAGACTTTACATTTGTTGTTCTTAAACCTTAAATAGCAAAGTGTCCTTTTGATTTTAGCGACACAACAAAGCAGACATTTCCAATCCTCCTATATAATACATAAATGTTTGTAGAGAACTGTCTAAAATACATATTCCTATTGTTGCTTTCAAATGGTAAATGACTAAACAACTTGATATGAAGGAGATCAATACACTCTAATGGTAAAGTATATCTCAGATTGAATGTCATGTCACAATGTATATGATGATTGTCGACGCTTGTCAAGAGCCAGCCATTTTCCAACCGAAGACCTACTTTTTCCTCTGCGGAAGAAAACACTCGGGTTCGGTCCAGCCTAATCTTCTTAGCATCAATCAACTGGTCGGTTATTTAATACTGACGTACACATTTTCTGTCAAGGTAAATTATGTTATGAACATACATCTCTTCTAGTTCAAGGCTTCATCTTAAACCATTTAAGGATAGAATGTTACTGTTACTTCTTGAACATTCATCAGTCGCTGAACGCAGTGGCTTACGAGCCAATTAATTATTTGAATCGCGTTAGGAAGTGCGCTGTTTATCACCTCATAAATGTTCAACAAGAAACAATAAATTATTCCATTTACATTGTTCTTGTATAATTTTCAGTTGATATAATAAAGAAAGAAAACCCCATATAATTTATCTGTAGAGCGTGTGCGCTTTATTGATGAATCGTAGCTGTTACGTCCGAAAATGGAGTCCTTCAACAGTAACAAGATTTGTTATCGGTGTTTTCTTTACTTCCGCGCTCGGGTATATTCTGGTATTTTTATCTTCGTGTTCTAAGCAAATAAGGTACGAGTTAAGCACACTGGACCATGCGTCGAGCGCGACCAACTGTATTCATGAGTGAATTAACTACGTTTTCGTTTCCTTTATAACATAAGGAAACTGCAATTTAACTGTAAGCATTTACGTTTAGAGAAAAATACAAAGCAAGTATACTGAAGTGTCCACAGTAACCTTCTGTAGGTGATAAGAACGCAGATCGTTTCAAACTTTGACTATACAACTGAGTTTTAAAAGATAGAAGATAGTAATTTCAATAATCTATCTTACAATATAAGAAACTCCAATTGTGTTTCTGTCTTCCAAAAACAATTAAAAAAACAAAACATGCAAGTGCCATCTTACTAGTTCATAGTTGAAAGAATAAAAGATATGAATTATACATGCCACACTGAAGAATAACTGTTAAGTGCTTAAGGAGATCTATAATTTAATCATAATGTTGTCAATTCATTTTTCATTTGCTCTGAACCAAATGGAACATCATATGACTATATCTTTGAAGGTAAGCTATAAGAGAATCATTGAACCTCTTCAAGAATAACCTACTAAAACTTCCAGTTCATATTGACCTAGACATGCTTTTGTTTGGCGACGATACTCTTAATGACACAATCAATACTGAAGCTGTTAAGCAGGTCCACCTGTTTTCAGACGTGCTAACAGTTTTTTAACAACAAAGTTCAAGAAAGTTAAAACCAAACGTGTTTTTGTTTTGTAAAATAAATATTTTTTGTTGTAGTTTCAAGTCTTGAGCACTATTATTATTATTATTATTCCCCTATTTCCTTGGTCTTTTCTCCCCCGAGCATCATGTGATTAATCAATATACATAATGCACGTATGCATGCATGCTTATGTGTGTGCATGTATGTGTATATGTGTATACGCATATATATAAGTTTACCTGTATCTGAAGCTACTACACTAAAATAAAAATATGATTCAATTTATGCATCCAGGAATACCACTGAAAAGTTCAATAAGAAAAGAACTGTTCATATGTTTGCATATATGTATTGATTTGTTTGTGTGTATCTCATTCACCCATGGTACTTCGCCTTCCATTAGTCCTTTATAATCTCACACCTCAAGCAATGATTGTTTTAGATCATTTCAGTTCTTACACTCCTTCAAGTATCATTTCAATTTTCTTCGTATGTTTCGCCTGATGCCCGAAATAGTATGTGTTTTGTATTTGTCATTGGAAAGGCTATTATAAGTTGGAAGAACTTGTGCATAACTCTCTTTCGTTTCTAAAATATGCAACAAAATATGTTTAAAACCAAAACCATAGTGATTTGAAATAAAACTGTGTTCGCCTTGAAAGCTTAAAAATAGGGTTTTAGCGATAATTTGCATGATTACCCTATTTCTTATCATTTTGGATTCTGTTTTCTAGTATTAGACGAAAATTATTATAAATAAAGAAAGAAAGAAATATTAAGCTTATTCCAGAGAAACAAAAGATGTTGAAGTGTCCTTGCCATACATATTCTTTAATCACAAAACATCCTAACACCAAAGGTTTAAACTTATGGTGCGGCAATATATTTGTCTCTACTGTCGTTTGGTATCAGTAGTGCGGTAATAGACAAAATATATTCAGTTGAAGGGTAACTTTTGCATATTGTATGCAGGATAACTGAAATTATTCATGCAAAGTCAGATATACTGATGTTAATAATGTTTGCATTAACTAGACACAATGATTGCCAAGGTTGAAGAAAGATTGACAAAGTAACTGATATATATGATAAACGATAAACGGACCAAGGAATAAAGCACCCAAACTGCAGTTTAGCAGAGGAAGATATTGCTCTCATATTCTCTTCAACTTAGCTCCTGGTTGAGCTTCCTCCTTTCAATGCGGATTAAAACACCACGAAATATCAGATTATTGTAGCCAATGCTGGTGGTATTTCTGTAAAAGCTAATCCGATATCTCAACGTGCCAGCCTGTAAATTACTCAATATAAGATAATTGTCTGACCGGAGAAATTATGTTGGCTTAGAATAAAGAAGTTGTTCCAATAATGTTGCGAGTAACTAACAAGATAACGTTTGTTGCCGTCACCTTTTAAGAGATTTATCGTCACTATATGTCAATATGTGTTGCAGTCACATGTATTTGTGTAGGTTAATATCCAATTAGAAGGTATGGCAATACCATAATTCACATATTATGTCCCTGTGTTGTAAAACATTGTAAACCTGAGACTGAAATTTGATTTGTTCTCCTTGAATTAATTTCGAGAAGAAACAAATTTCTTAATATTAAGAGAAACAGTTGTGGAAACTGTTAGGCGGACTCTTATCTTTTGAACTAATGAGGAGTCGTCAAACTGATAAGGTAAACAGTAACGACAATGTTTACTTATTATATGGAAGATTTCGACGAGGGAGAAAAATTACAAATCATAAAGTCATATTATTGAACCGCATTTTATTGAACGAGTTAAAGACAGCGATAGCGAGAGAGAGAGAGAGAGAGAGAGAGAGAAAGAGAGAGAGAGAGAGCGCGCGTGCGTGTGTGTGTGTGTGTGTGTGTGTGATGACATACCTAACGACTGTGTCTTTTTTAGGCATATCCGCTATTACAATATTTTTGCCTGAAAACATTACTTTCCCATAAAGCTTACTCTTTGGGCTCTTATCTATTGAATACATTCCTCCAAATAATAACAGCACTGCATAGGTAGAAATTATATTTTTATGAGAAGGTTTATAATGTGTGAAACGAATATTTAGATTGCCTAAAGAAACTGTGATAATGACCGGTGGATACGGTTTAAACCACCCGAAAATGTATGGTCTGTTTGGAACAGACTAATTTTTGGAAAATATGTTCGACTTCTTTAAGCATTGTTAGAAAAACTATTTTTATCATATGTCAGTGCAACTTGCGCCAAAACGTATGGAAATTACTAGAAAACTAGAAATTATAATACTGTCAGTAAAGTCAAAAGTGAGTGAACAACTATGATACGAAATTTAAGCAATGATAAACCAATTTGACAGCTGTTTTTCCTACATCGGAATACCCATTCTGGATAGTAAAGTTTGGTATCATACATTTAAAGATGAAGGGAATCTTAAGGGTAAGAAGAGTGCTGGCTTTTCAAAGAAATGATCTAAGAATCTCCAGTATACAAAATTATATATTCATCCATTTCGATTCCATATTAAACTCATTTTTTACTGTTTTCTGTAAAGATAAACGATGTACAGATTACCTTCTGGATTCGCTTGCAAGTTTCCCTTCTAAAACAGTTAAATCTTTTAATTAAAGGGCTCAGCCGAAACCGTTTTTTTTGTGTGTGTGCGTGTGTGTGCTATGGTGGGGCGTGTGTGTGTGTTTGTAGAAAGACAAAGTGAGCATATTTAAGTTACAACAGTAACCTTCTTGAGGCGATAACACCATAAATAAAGTCAAACTCTAACGGTAAGCCTTATCTGTAACTTTAGAAGATATTTATTTCCAGTACAACTCTGTTTTTTATTTATCTTGTTCAAAACGTTTTGTAGAAGTAGGCGAAAGACATCATAAACAAAGAACGAAATTAACGTTATGCCCTTTTCAAGAGGACATGAAAGTACCTTGTGGAGGAGTAATTACTGCATATATTCTTTAATCACAAAATGCCCTAAGCGTGTAAGCGTCTTAACCAAAGATGCAGAATCGTATTTGCTTCTATTTTCGCTTATAAATCGTTATTTCAATAGTTAATGATAAAAACGATAGTTCTTGGCTGGAGGTTCCTCATTTTAAAAGGGATTAACATAACAACGAATATTATATTATTGTGGCAAATGCAGGAGCAGTTCTGAAATCAATGTAAATACGATATCCATACGTGACAACCTGTATATAGTCACTGTAAGATAAGTGTTTAACCGGGGCTATTAAGATGTCTTATAATACTAAATTTGTTCTAATAAATTCACGTGTAAACTGAGGACATGAAGTAACATTGATGTCAACATCGTCAATATTTGTCCAGTTTGTTTCGGCCACAAGTACGATTTATGAGCAATGGAAATGCCTGTTAGATACTCCGCTGTTAAACGCATACTTGTCTTTTTCACATATATTGCCCTCGAAGCGATTACTTTCTTATAAGAAATAAAATTAATGAGTGCAGTTTAAGTAAAATCAATACCCTTATTAAAATTGGTAAAAAGCTATTTTTAGTTGGATCACATCATTTCGATGTCGAACCAACATCAGGCAATGTAGGGAGTACGATGTGGTGTAACAAATCAAGGTTTGTAAATCATTTTATCCGGAAAGGATGCATACGTAACCTCTCAAGGTGATTTATAAGTAATAAATGTTGCTGTAACATGAACTGACTTTACTAACCTTAATGGTTTGTTAGATCCTTACTTATGTCAAAATTTATCTTCTTTGTCTTTGGTTTCATGCCGTATTATGCTGGTGGGTGATGTAATTAAATTCAAAGGATATATAGAAAAGTATAACCAAATTAATTGTATATTGTTTCCGGTAGAACGTAATCATGGGTCAATTGATAACCTCTCAAAGTAATCTATAAACTTGGATAAAAGGTAAGTCTAAATTTGTATAAATAATGCTTAAACTCCAATGATCCTGGGTCTGAAATTATGTTTGCGAGCCATTCATTAAGTTCGAAAAGAAATTATATCTGTCATGAAAATACAAAATCGTGAAATATGTTCACTTTTGCACCAATTTAATCATCGGATGTTAGAGTTGGGAGCTGACTATTCTGTTTTGAAGATCAAGTTAAGCATTGAACACGTTTATTCCCGTTACTTTTCAGTCGAAACCTAAATATTCCATTGTAATAAGTGTTGTTGTAACAGGAATTAACTTTGTTAACTTAATGGTTTGTTCGATCCATACTTGGGTTCAATTTAGCGCCTTTGTCTTGTGTTTCATAAAGTATTACGTATGGGCAGCTCACAAGAAAAGAGCATCTGTGATCATTAAAACAATTAGACTTCTATGCTACTGTGTGGTAGAATTAAATTCAAAGAATATAAAGACAGGCATAACCAAATTATTGTATTGTTGTTACTGATAGAAAATAATCATGGGTAAACTAGATCTGTCCTATGATACAGCAGACAGATACAACGTTGATAAGAAAATGTTACTTTATGCAACCGTACCGTTGTAGAGAATTTGAATGACATTATACGCAATTCGTGTCTTTTAAACTGTAACCAACTTTATACAGTGGTTTTCTATTTCAAATACTATACTTCATAATATTTGCACAATACAATTCTGGAGTAATATTAATGTTGAATTTATATTTTATATATTGTTAGTATATAAAATGACAATATATTTATTGATATTGTAGCATGCTGATAACAGCACAGAATAATTAAAGAACTCAGCTTCACTAGGATGGGGCATAGGCCTGCAATACATGAATGGCCCAACATTCGCACAGAGGGCCCAACATTTGCATAACATCGCGAAATTAACCAACCATGGAAAAGTCAAGAACCGAAGCTAAGTGTGTTGTATATTGCAAAGAGCTTTCAGTAGCTGTAATTTTAAGCAATGGTTTGCAGACAAGTGATCAGAAAGTTAATATCTCTGAGAAACAAAATCCACTAGGTTACGAGACGCCATTAGCTTCATAACCATATGGAGAAACAGTCATCTCAGGCGATAAGCTCATAAGAGGAAAATTACTTGTCTAAGATTTCAACATTCTTCCATTATTGATCACATTTCATTCATTTGCATGGTGCATTGTCTCACGGGCGTCGCATTGCTCCTATAAGACTCAAGTAAGGATTGTTTTTCAAATGAACTTGTCAACGTGTTTACCATTAAGACTGTCGATCAATTCATATTCAAATTCGTTGTCACGAATTATTCCAGGTCTTCTAACTGTGTTCTATACAATATGGTATTCACAAATCTTGTATTCCATTGATATGTTTGATCCATTTGCAGAATCCATTACATTGAATAGTTTAGGTTTCTTGTGACTTACAGGTATACGACAAACATACATACATATACCAAATAATTACCTGCATATATGGATCCACACACACACACATGTATATATATGTATATATATATATATATATATATATATGTATATATAAACACATGCACGCATAATACATACGTATATGCAGATGCATGGTAACGAAACACATCACCTAAATTGCATAAAAAAACTACTTCGTTTTTAAATACAATCGTAAGTAAACTATTATCACAGGTCACGTCTTTGAAATCATCTGCAAAAGTTGGATTTAATGCCTGCACAAATCCAAACTTGACACCTCAGTTTGAAATGTAAGATAAATATGCTTCATGACTAGTTTAAATAGCTGTGTAGCCAAGAAATGTAGCTTTATGCAATGTGAGTAAATATGTTTCATGATTAATTTAGACAGTTGTGTAACCAAGAAACTTAGTTTTTTGAAATGTGAGAGAAATATACTTCATGGTTAATTCAAACAGTTGTGTAACCCAGAAATGTAGCTTATGAAATGTGAGGGAAATATGCTTCATAATTAATTTAAACAGTTTTGTAACCAAGAAATGTATCTTTATGAATTGTAATTGTGTTCTTCTCATATCAAACCTAAAGTCGTTATTAAAATCGAATCTCTTAATCCAGATGCTGGGAGACAGAAAAAGCAAATGAAAAACACAAAAACAAACAAAGATCTGCAAAATTTTATGAACCAAGAATTCTTTTAGAATAATGGTTGTAGATATGTACAGGACCTGAAGCTAGTTTATGACAACAAGATTTCGGAAGATTCAATTCCTAAACGTTCTAGAGAGTACGGGTCAATATAAACAGTTGATTGCAAATTATCGGATATAGAAACATTACTTATCTGCGCATCATTGATCTATCATTTAAACATTCTATGGTTTCTTGTTCTAAATTCTTTTCAAAACTAAAAAAAAGACACATAGAAAATATTAGCTAGAGACCAAGCCTTATTGAAGAATTAGATGAAAATTACCTTACCAATATCATATAATGGCTATTCGAAATTTTCATTGTGTTATTTAATTCTTTTTCAATTATTTTCCTAATCTTCGAATAATCCTACTGCCAATTAATGATCATAATATACCGATAGGTAGTGAACAGTTTATATCGCAAAATGTTTTATTTCATTGCAATAAACAATGTCCAGTGTTAAATTGTATGAAAAGGTCCAATATGTCCAATATCTGTGACTGACCAATTAGTCTGCTTCTTAAAATTAGTGGCCTCATAGCTATAAACACTATTATTATTATGGCTTTCCTATAGACGGACAGATAAGTAACCTATCTTCGCTTATCTAAGACACGACACATTTTCTCAATAAAGGATAATAGAAAGTTGCTCGCAATCATATTGAGAAGACAAACTGACACCATAAGCAATATCAATTTGGCTCCTGGATTATGCGACCACGTACAGGAGCGCACTGTTAACTTCCAAATAATTGGTGTCTGTCTCTCATATCTCATGGCTAATTTCAAGAATTGAAAGGAGGACAGGTAATGCAGAATTAAAATTTCTCTCGTACAAAAATCAGAAAGTGTATCCTTTAAAGCTAAATTAGGTCAGAATAAATTAGGACATTTTATTACGATTTGGTGTTTCCGGTTCATACTATGATTTGATTGCGATTAGGTTATGAGAGGAGAGTAGTTGTTTCGCTTTAGTTGCCTTTCTATAAATTGTTACATAGCGTCAGTTTAAAATTAGGTATTATACTGTATACTCCTTCGTCAGGATCACTGATTTAATTACATAAATGTTTTAGATACTATTATTTTCTTGCTCCACGTTTTGTGTATTCTGTACGTGCTGCCGTCAATGTCGGGAATTACCAATACCCATAAAAGAAAGAATGGATCACGCTGACAATAGTCATCATACTAAAATGAGACATGAGCAATGCGAATGAATGGGAACACAATAAGGAAGTCTGGACCGTTTATATTGATTGGGTAGAGAAGACAAAAGGTAATATGTTTCCAAATTTTTCAATCGAAATGTACACAAAAAGCACCCCCACCTCAAAAAATATCACAGCTTGCAGGCCAAGTTGATAAAATACAATTCAGTCTAAATAAAATAAATATTAATTTCGTATAAAAGTATAAATGATTAAACTGTCCCAAAGTTCAATGTTAGTATATTAAATTAGTCCCGAAGTATATTTGTCTAATGTAGCTTGAATTATTTTAATATGTCTTATTCACACACAAAAAAGCAGGCAGTAAAAGTAACCAATTGAACTTTTGCATTTAGGCTGATATAATAGATTAAAATATTATGATTTTACAGCACCCCATTTCTCATGGGCTAAAGAGAGGTTTAAAATATACAAAGGCGCGTAGATTTATAAGAGTCAAATAATAGTGCTATGGATATCAAAGGTACATTTACAGTAACAGAATAGCAGCAGCAGCAGCAACTCCACTGCGATTAATTTTCCCCCGCAAAGTTCTCGTCGATATGATGTATGGGTTATTTACTTCAGTGGAAGATTACTATCTATATATGAGCGTTAGACAGAGAGTATCTATGAGCACTATCAGTATTCATTCGCAAATCACGCAATATTGAATATCAAACAAATATTATTTCGTTTACTCCATCGGGTGACAATAAACCAGACATAAGCAAACTAGTCCATGTCGTTGCCTGCGATGTTTTCAAGGTGTTTCTTTACACAGAACAACTTGACATTGAAAAGCGCAAACACTCAGCCATATGTAAATACATCAGCATCATTGCTGTTGTTACGAATCCACGGGTTTGACGTGGTTTCCGTATAATCAAAGGTACTGTTTATGGTTAATGAACACACATAAAAAGCAACTTTCGATTAGCAGACACTATCATTTTATTGTTTGGAAAGTTTTCCACTTGCCTTATTTAGATTTCCATTTGTTTGGACGTTATTTCAAAGTTATATAGCAGCTTTGGGTTCTAATGCACAATAATGTAGTTGAAAGTTCAGTAACGAAATCTAATATATAATATATAATATTTTTCTCGAACGTTTATAGAAATCCGTGTCAGTTTATCATACAAGTATACTTTTATTAGAGCGATGTATGACTTTTATTTCTTTGAGACTTGGAAGACATCTTTAAATCCCACATACTGGTATAATCTCTAATTTACAAAACTATTGGCAACTCACTTATATTTAGTCTGTCATTAACATTACAATTGCCATACATGTTGTCTGGATATATGAATGTTCACTCCTTGTCTGATAAATTGGAAAAGATTGATTTCAGTACGGGTATATTAATTGACAAAACATCATATTCATATCGCACATGACACGATTTGACACACCCGCTAAAAATCAGGACAAACAATGCTCTGCCGATCCGATAACTATAATTTGAATGCTATTCAACAAGCAGGCGTGCAATGTTTGTTTTTTGGGGGTCTTTTAATATCTTTTTTTGTTTTTGTTTTTTGTTGCAAAATCATTTACAGTCAGCAATGCTGCAGAAGGAAAAGGTCCCACAGGTTCATTGCATTATTCTTTTGTATTATCAAGTAGGCAAAACTATAGTCCAAGTCTCAGATAATATGTCTGATGAATGTGGTTTCTTTTTACGTCTTCCTCATGGGAAAATATCGGCTTCGTAATTACTTTTCCCTCTCTCAATACAGGCAACTAGAAACCCCTATATAAAAGAAGCAGTACATATGCATGCTAATCTAAATCATTGGTACCTTTATATTAGGAAACATCCTTCGAGGAGCATATGCTAATTGCATACCAAAATCAAAGGAAAATGAAGCTAAGAACGGTAGTTCATCTGTCACTAGTTTATGACATTCTGTGCATTAAAGCAATAGAGAATGAATCTTTATCAGACAAAGTCTATAAAGGTAGTGGCATACAAGACAATGGCGTAGCAAGGAATTCTGCATCCCCACCCACCGCAAAATTTAATTTTGGGGCTCCCTCCCAATAAACAAAGTTGTTTGATGGGGAATTTGGTCCCTCACTGGGCCTGCCCTCCCCCGCAGTTGTGGGGGTTGCTTGGGCGGTTGATACGCCACTGATACTAGACCGAATGTGTAAATGTATAGGAAAGAATGTTTGTTTAAGTATTGTAACAATAAAGAGTATACAAATGTGTGGTTCAGGCCTAGAGATTTCCTTTGTGTGTATTAGTTATGATTTTTGTGCATATTATTTATGATTTTTGTGTGTATTAGTTATGATTTTTTGTGTGTATTAGTTATGATTTTTTGTGTCATTTAGGCCATGCTGTTTTAATAATCAGTTATAATATATCAGTTTAAACTAGACCTTGCATTATGCATTGCAGACATTTCAATCAGTTTAAACTAGCCCACTGTAGTATGCGTTGCCCACATGTAAATACCTTTTAACTAAGACAATTATTAGTCTCAGGGGTTATGAGTTATTGAATTCACATAACAAGAGCTTTCTCCTCTCACTCCGAGATTACAAATAGGTTAACTGGATCTGTTGCTGGCAGTTCAGTTGGCAAGACAACATGACATATTAGCTCCATATCTCTCACATTGCGAATAGCTAAAATACGCCCATACAACCGCATTTTATTGACAGACAGAACCTTTCCAGAAAAGGAGATTATTTTTTGAAACTACGTTTTGACTTTAAGACATGTTCTATATTTTGTCCTGTTTACTACGCCGTTCGGCATGTTAAAATATATACTGTGCTTGCCATCTCAGAGGAGATAGATTGAGAGATAAACAGGCAGGCAGACTGAGAGATAGACCTGGAGATATAGCGGTCGATTTCCTAGAATAAATACTGTAATAATGACTGGTCTGATATAATAAATCAATTACATGAAAAGTTTAAGTAGGGAATATTCGTATTGTGTTTTTATTATACGTTTTCTTTCAGTCGTTAAAATTACAATCAAGACAATAAATATTATTTTGTAAAATATGCTTGATATTCATATTTTCAGAAATATGAGCATCAGCATTATAGTTTTTTCACGTGAAGATGAAAAACGAAAACAATTATTTGACAGTATTGATCAGTTACACATACATTTTGCATGTATGTCGCTCATCAAGGAAAAAAAAAACTCTAATTACTCGGATGATTGATATCTGAGTAGTCCCCAGTTCCAAGTATGTCTGATTGGAAAATTCTGAGTGAAAGAAAAGGACATGACAACATAAATCAGACGGTTATTCTTTCCGTCCGACTCTGGTCCTGATTAGATGCGACAAAGCATTTTTATAGACATTAGTCACTGTCACTGTTAAAGCCCATATTCATGTCATCAACACCTTTAGTGGAAAAAAGTTAAAAAGTCAACCAACGTTCGTCAGAAAAAGAAAATTAAAAGTATTGGGACAAAAGGAAATGTTTCTTTCTGAGACTTATTGAATTGAGAAAATAAGAAAACATTATAGGTATTCAAAAACGTAGGTCTTTAAACAACGTGTTGCTGGAAACTTCGTATTGATTTCCTAAAGGGATTTTGCTTCTTCGATGATGTTTCACGTTCTAGACAGAACGTTTTTTGTGCTTGGTTTCATTTGTATGCACACATCTTTACTTTAATCTGAAAACGTGCTCAAAACTTGCTATATTTTGGTTTGTAATGTTAAATTCTTATAAAGAGACTGTGTGATTCTGCAGATTATGGGTTCACATCTACATATATATAATAATGATTTTATACGCACACACATCATTGTTCTATGTCACTTTTGATGTGTGGCATATTTTAATCACTCTGCAAATTTGTTTGTAAAGTGAATCAAAATGTGTATTTATAATGTCAGTCGAGTTGCCATGAAACGAAGGTGCATATGTTTTTTAGACATATCCCAGTTTCGATTTCACGCCAGTGTCCCTCTTTATATAATCGATTCCTTCAGTGTGGAAGTTTCAGTATTATAAGCAATCTTAGTATAGCTTGAACATGCAGCTATAAATGTACGGTCTCAAAGAGGCTAGCCTGCGTGTTAGATTAAAGTTTCACTTATTCTTATACTGGCAATATTCAGTTGATTGTATCGATATCACTAGACATTGCAAGAACACCGGTATTGAACACATTTGTTCTGGGACTTACGGTGAATTTGTTTGCAAGAAATCGCAAGAACACAGTATGAAACATTTCTTCAGGGATTTAAGGTTGATTCGTTTACTCGAGACCAATGCGGAAGAAGGCTACAGCGTATAAGAAGGTTTATAGAAAACGGAAAGTAAAGATTTAAAAAAATTGATTCCAGGATTTTCGAGATAGATTACCTTCTGCTCTTAAACTAATTAAAAGTCTAGGTCGGACGTAGAGTTGATGGAGACTATCCAGATGCTCTTCTGGGAAACTTTCCAAAATTGGTCAGATATTGGCTGTGTTGTGAACAATGTAGCAATGTTCAAGATAATAAGAAGTTAGATATAGCGGTCTGAGACAGAATATGTATGTATTTATGTATGTATGTATGTATGCTACGTCATAATGTTTATAGGATATTAACTCGCATAACTCAATATAAAAACAATTAGTACAACTTCTGCAAGACAAGAATATTCCAGTTTAGTCCCATCACTCATTCTGCAATTATGTCCCAGACAGATATGACAGATATGAATAATAAAGGGACATACATATTGTAAAAGATAAAAAATAAAACAAAATGAAACAAAATCATTGAAGCAGCATATTGAAGTTTAAAATAATATAACATGTTTATTCATAGGACAGACTAAAAAATAGAACTAAAAATTTTAAATAGCAAACATTTTATACAACGGTAACTCGCATATAAACAGAAGCATCAATTCGTATATTCGACTCATTGGAAAGGACTAGTCACTTTAGAAATCATATTTTAGAAAAGGGTTAAGAATACTTTGTAAACTGAAAGAGTTAGAAGAATAAGAGTATTAATAATATAATGTTGTACTCGAGGATCAGGAAATCATAAAACGACCTTAAGTTTGACCTTGAGACTTTGTGTCACCCAGACACGGAAGACTTTACTTTTGTAGTGTCAATTTTGATTGGTTCAGAATGATTACTCTCTCAATTTCAAGGTCAGAGATTTATCATCTCCAGGTCATATTATCAATGAAATTGTTCAGTTTTTCTCCTATTTCTAAGCTGACATGGACTTTGTCAGAAGATACATTCTATCTATCAGTTTCAAATTGGATATTATCAGGCGATTCACATGCGTATTTATCTGCTTAAGGGTTTGTCACTTATTTGTTGCATTTTTAACTATGTCTCATTCTTTCTAACCCCATGTTGAACCTCATTAGGAAAACCAAAGTTACACAAATTGTCTATAATAAATGCATAATTTAAAAAAAAACGGTTTTCATGATCATCAATTGCTTGATATAAGCCAGCCCACACATACCATTAACAGCTTTTTACATCTAAAAATATTAATATTAAGCCCGTGGAGTCAAATTGTGATGTATTGCACATATGAATAAAACACCAATAAATTAAATGAAAGTTCTATCTGCCCAGAGGATTTCACGAATCAAAAACTTGGCATCCTGGTGTTCGGACAGAGTAGAAGAAGAAATGACGAAACAATCCTGGGTTCCAAATTTACCTGGCACCACTAGTCAAATGTTTTCATATTTAAGATAAATTGTTGGTGTGGCATATATACTATATATGATGCCAGAGAAAAGGGAGAGTTCGGTCGTGTTCTGAAACAATACAGAGTACAACAAGGAATTGGACAACCATCAGGTTAAAACAATGTGTACTTAGCATGCATTTACAATTTAGTTTTCTATTAATGCTTTAAGACATCTACGAAAACAGGGGGCATATTTGATATCTTTTTCAACGTTTCACGTTACCATGATGGATTACATTGCACGAGTTACGCGCTAGAGTTGTTAAAATACACTTACGGCAATCAGAACTGCATATGTCTTCTTTTTCGGATGTGCAATAAATCAACGGCAAATAATTAGAATGTACTTACAAAGTAAGTATGGGATATACGCATACAGAAAAAAAGAATATAACTGGAACAGTTCTACTCGTGGGTGGTACTGTACAAATTAAAAGACAAACATTAAACAGATTTGTCTTAATATTTATAATTCGACTCTCTGAGTAAATACTAATTTGTTTTTGCAATGAAATATAATTTGTCCCTCAAACTGTACACTAATTTAAAAGTCACGTTCCTTTAATTTCTTTATCATCATAGTCGCAGAATGCTAAAAATATTTTTTATATAGCCGTTTGTATCAGCATTAGGTAATCCATTGTACAAATGCAGCGCTAGCTGCATAATAGGACGCCAGAGACACTTAAATACACATTTAATTACATTTTAAAGTGGCATTTTAATTAAAGGAAGATTATCTCGAAGGGTGATATTATGATGGGTGATGTATATTTTGCAGATCACTGTCACTGACTGTCACAAATTTGTTTCACTGTAGAAATCATGAATCAAGATATAGAGATAGAGAGATGAAATGGTGTGGGATAAATCAATAGTACACAGACAGGCTGAGTGGAAAGACAGACATAAAACAGACACACAGATATATAGAAAGATAGATACATGGATTGATGGATAAATGGAATGATAGATGGATGAATGGATTGATAGAATAAGAAAATAATCTTAGGTTGAATCGCCGATGTGAAACTCTCTATAGTTATATTAACATCAATGTAATAGGGCTGCTGATACTTTGCTGAACATCACTGAATTAAATCTCATAATAACATATTATGTAATAATTTATTAATGATCAAAATCGTTCTGATTACATTGGTCCAAAATATTGTACAAGCTGTCACTTGTCAATTCTTTTCCTAGTCTAGACATATTTTTTTTATTAAAACTGAACCAAAAGTTTCAAATCATTACAGCAAAGAACTTTTTGTTCCTTTTGATAAACTAAATGAAAAAATGCAGCGTACAAGTAATATGTAAAGCATGGTATAATTAAATGCATGTACTCATTTAACATGCCAACTTTACTTTAGATCGGTGAGTTAATGTCTAGGCTGATTAATGTGTCTGAAAGTTTTTCAAGGTGAATAAAACGTAGATGGAACCTGATACTTGTCCAGCTGTAAATATAAGAGTAAAGTAATGATTCTATCCTCAAGATAATTAATCTGTTTAAACCCTCTGAAAATATAGTATGCACAACCTATGCATATGTATATCTCCTGTTCATAAGTGTACCTGCATATGTATATCTCCTGTTCATACGTGTACCATGCTGTTTTGCGGTTTCGTTGCTTGTCTAAGAGGTTCTGATTGAAAGGCATACATTTAGGACAGCATTAGCAGTATGTTTGTCTTTTGGCCGGTACATTATTCAAAAATGTACCGTATATACTCCCGTATAATCAGATGCCAACTGCAAACTGCATATACCCAGATCTGCAGTCGCATAATGCGCCGGCAGATCTGGGTCTATGCAGTTTGTAAGGACTAATCAGTAGAACAAATAACATTCACCCTGATATGTCGGCGCATTATGCGACGGCAGATCAGGGTCTATGTTGTTCGCATTTGGATGCGGATTATACACGAGTATATGCGGTATTTTCTTGAAATGTAATTATATACTTTCCTTTTATTTCACTAAGAGACATGTATTTTTGAAGTTATTCAAAGACTCTTAGCTGTATAGCTATATTACATGTAAGAACTGAACATCACCTTTTACAGAATTTATGAAGTCATGAAGCCTAAAAATCGATTACACGCTGCATGAGCGGCCATAGCGAAGATAAGACTGTTTATGCAGAATGTATATTCCATTATCAAGCTTCGGGACGCCATGAATCTTGTAAAATATAAGTTCAATTTCTATCATTGCAAAGAGTTATACAAATAATAACGAATCTCAGGAAATAAATAAAAGAACTATATTTTAAGTACTGTTCCAAAAATATTGTCAAAGAGCATGAATACATAAGTAGTTCCTTTCCGGTGTTATGAACTAATAACTACTATTTTTCTGAGTCACATGATGCTATTTTAACCAATCAAATGCTAGTTGCAAAGGCTTGATAAAGTTTTGTAATTATCAGCCAGTGAGCATGGGAATTATTCTTAAAATATACAGTTTGTCATGACTTTTAACTTATGATGAATCATAAAACACTTTTGTAAAATGTTTTACACCTTTACATAATTAGTTTATAATCACTGGATTTTTAAACAATTATTTCATATTGCTTTCAATGAGATAATTTAAACAAAAGGTTCTGATAGATATCAATACACTATGTTCGATTAAATATAGTACAAACAATAAGATAGTATTTGTCAATATGCAGAAGCTCTCGTGACCATATGATGCTTATACCAAACACAAAAGTAGTGTTTATGGTATGCATATATTAAAAGTAGGGAAAATTTACATAAATATACGAAACGAATCATCGAAGTCGACTCTGGTTTTTATGCACTAACCTAAGAAATTGCAGGGAATGCTTTTACAAAAGGCGACACTATATTCCCGGACTAATGCCTTTATTTAGCACTCGGTTTTTTGTTTCTTCCCAAATTTTAATTTTCTCTTGTACATAAATATCGAACAATTTCAATGTTTCAACTGTATAACACGTAATAATCGCTTGAAGACGTACACAAAGTCTAATTGAATTATTTGACAATTTAAAAGCTAATATAGGCTTTATATATTAAGTATCACCATAAATATCAGAAAATGTTGCACAAATGTGCATTAAAATGGAAAATAAAATCATGGTCAAGTGTGCATTCACTTTACACGCTATATGTTGTGGTTTGAGAAAGAAACAAATTCATCGACAGGAATGGACGCGATCACCCAATAAAATTACTTTATAATGATGTATAATTTATATTTTAACGCGAATTGATTTTAATGTATGTCTCCACATCACTCAACTGTTTTTACATGTTATCCTTGTTGTTTTAAATAGTTATCTACTAGTTTTATAAGCAATACTATTGAAAAGAGTATTTAAAATCCCTGTTATTATTTTCTACATTCAGATTTTTCTCTGTATTTAAACTGGATTAGTTGCTGTGTTTAATTTAGTTTATTTACTGGCACGCCCATTCAATAAACGCTTATTACTTTTTCACTTTTTCTCAGAAGTAAAGTTTGAAATTCAAACAAATACAATTTTCTTACACATGAAATGTTTTTTTTTTATATGAACAATGGAAACAACTTTGTCACGCGTTTACTTAAACTGATAGAAAGCTCCCAAAGGCTTTTAAACGTTATCGACAAGTCATGGTTACAGTGTCAAAGTTCAGTTTGAAACGAAAATAATATATCGTTTGCGGCGACATCTGGATACATGCTAATGAAAGCAAGGAACCATATATATTCATGTGATAACGCACACTATTTCACTGAACGATTACCTGGATACTATAATCATAGTGAATACGTGTTGTGCAAGTAAATAGGCTCTTTGACTTTGTACAATAGCCACCTGGTACATTCTATATAATAGGAAGGCCTTTCCATGACACTTGCAACAGTAGAAATAACCAAAACTAATAATAATAAAAGTTATATTCTCTTTCAATATTAGTTTTGAGAATCTGTCCTGTACATGATAAGTAAGAACATTCTTTGGATAAACCTTTTTTACTCAGATTGATTCACTGATAATATTGCCAACTCTTGTGATCAAGACGGAAATGTCTTTTACAAGTTCAGATGTTTTGATTAAATTTTTGTGGCAGAAAAAAGGCTGAAATGAAACCAGAAGACGTAGTTGTGTTTGAATACCTTAAAAGAATTTTCCTTTCAGGGATAAGCTGTACTTATTTTATACCATATAAATATGACCCTGGACTATATCATCTACGCCAATGTCTTCAGTTTGAATACTTATAAAATTTGTAGTAAGGGTAAAAATAGTCACTTACCTTATCTTGAACTCCTAAATATATATATATTTTTTTTGTTTTGCTAAAACAATATAGGTATTTTCTCTTCAAATTCCAGGAATGTCTATTATACAGTTATCACTGCAACAGTGCACACCATCTCTTCCGTGACTTACTGTAAGATGAAGAGTCGCTGTTGCAGCGTTAAAAGAGCACTTCGAGGATCAATATCAGCACGCGCTCGGTCTTGTCGAATGCAATCTTATTTTTCAGCGTCTAGATATTAACATAGTAATAAACGAAACTAAAACACCGTTTCTATCATGTTTCTCAGGGTGAGTGGTCTTCACTTGTTGCTAGTTGTCTCTTGGATAAAAGAGTAACAATTGGCATTTAGTAAGGAATCCATTAATAAGCAGACAGCGATAGGTTATCCTCGCTCGTAAATCGCCATCTTCAACAGCCATTGCAATTATTCGAATTATAGATATTTACCATATACTGCTAATAAAGCAGGTTTTAGCTACGAGTAGTGTGTCAACAAACATCAATGATTTTTGGGGTTATTACTCTGAATGCTCACACTTCATTCTGATTAGCTAAGAGTAATGGGAGAAACATACAAACATACGCGTATGTTAATGCAAGCAAACTTACATATGTTTTCCCTTTGTTTATGCTACATATGTTCTCTTCAATTCAATAATATCCCAGATAATTCCAGCAAAATGTATTTGTAATTGTTTTCTAATTCACATGTTACAGTAATCATTGTACAAGAAGTATATTCAATGTTACAATAATCATTGGACAACAAGTATATTGAATAAAGAGTCTTGAACTCTACTTTCTTCACACGGATCCAGTGATAGATTTTTACATTACTGGCGGATCTCATTTCTGTTATTTGCAGAAAATCTGATTTGGCACATACGAAATGGAAATGGCTATAATTGTTACAGAACGTCTTGTCCTTACCAAACTCGATTTAAATGCAGGCAAACACAACATTGAAACCTACCTCATTTGATTCCTAATAGATTACATTAAATCCTTGCTGGTTTCTCGCCTTGGGATTTAAAATGTATACATAATGACCTCTAACACTGTCAAAACTGTATACAGCTAATATGCCACATGTCATATTTATGTCAGTGCTGTGCAAGATTACCGTATGTACTCGCGTATAAATCCATGCCAACTGAAAACTGCATAGACCCAAATCTGGGTCTATGCAGATTGTAAGGACTAATCAGTACGACAAACAACATAGACTCTGATCTGCCTGCGCATAATGCGACGGCAGATCAGGATCTATGTTGTTTGCATTTGGACCCCAGTTTATACGCGAGTATATACGGTATATTAAAGAAGACAGTGAGTACATGGTTGCGATAATATCAAAAAAGTCTTTTTAAAAATCTGGTCAAGATATGCATTTGGAATATTGTTGTAACACACGTATTACTCCTGTCACTGATAATACGTTTTGCGTAGAGAATTTCTTTCAAGTACTAATAATATTTGTTTTCAAGATTTCTGAGATTTGGGAAGGAAAACAAACAAGTTTATAAAAGTCTACTCTCTGAAACTGTCCACTGAATACAAGCATGACAATTTTCTACTCAGTTCTGGAAAGAGAAATTGGGCTTGCAGTATTGTGTTATAAGCCTATCAATCTTATCTCACACGGTTGATCATCTTGGATGAAAAACTATAATTGTAAAAAAAATCCGAAGTTATAGAGATATTAATTTCATTACGCATGAACCATATTTTAAATTCATATAAAATATTGGATATTATTCTTTCCTTATTGTTTTTACATAAAACAAAAGTTTTTTTTTACTTGAACTTAAATTTTTTGCATTTTCCAAATGTAACCAATTATAGATTTAAGACCCACTTTTCATTTGATTTACACAGATCGATATATGTTTTGATCGAGCTTCAGTTTTTATGCCAAAAAAGTAGTAGAATCTGCAATCATTAAAGAAAATTAATGTTCAAATTCACGCCAAGTTGACTTAAAAAAATATATATGCAAAATCGTAATATAGCACAGAGATTAGAAGCATGCCAATGATCCCAAATTACGTTTCATTCGATGAATAATCAGTGAGAGGCCTTGATAAATGCTAATGGAATCATTCCGTTTGCAGCAAAACGTCATTGTTTCACTGACTGATTTTATAGTCTCTGCAAAAGTCAATCTTGCTATTTGAGGCCATTGCCAATGAAGCTTTATTAATAGAATAGTAATCATATTTGCATGCAAGGTGTATTAGACATTACTTCCGTTTTAAAAGCATCTTAAATGCAGCTTGGGTGTCTTCTTTGGTATTAAGGAGATACATATTCCACTTATCATTTGAAAATAAGGCAAATTATAAAATTAAAAGTAAGTGCACAGGTGAAGCTAATGAGGCATTACTTGCATTTTTGAGCTTAACGAACAGGAATGTTTGATTTGATGCATTTCGCTCTCTTGCTCTTTTTTAAAAAGTTATTAGGAAGCAAAACTTACTTTTACATATTATTACGACTTGAACCAAAACACATGATTTCCTGTTTCGACTACTTACGATGTTGAGTGATCAAAGCTCACGCTTTTCACCCAAATCTCCGTTGGTAACCTTTTGAAATCAAATGGGGTTTTGTTGTTGTTGTTTGCTTGTTTGCTTGCTTGTTTCATTTTGTTTGTTTTTCTTAGGGTTTTGTTGTTGTTGTTGTTGTTGTTGTTTGGGGGTGTTTTGTGGGGAGAAGAGGGGTTAGAAAAATATGGTAACAAACAAAAGAGACCGTGAATAAAAAATAAAATTTGACACAACTCCTGGGTATACAGTTCGGCAGGTGGAATTAACTCATTCAGTAGTTTAGGTCAAATTTTCAAGTGAATCGGTTGCAAATTCTGCTAGTCCTATATGTGCTTGCATTTTATTCATGTTTACGCGATTTTTTTTTTTTTTTTTTTTGTATTTCCTGTGAACAGTTTAAACTAAATCACAAAGGCGCATAAGGGCTTCATACACAGAAATGATATTGTATTACAATCTTGACTACACGTCGCAAGCATGATGCACAGATGTTCTGCATTATCAATGGATATTATTTACATATCAGCAGAAAAAAGGAGT
Source organism: Margaritifera margaritifera (assembly GCA_029931535.1). Taxonomy (NCBI): domain Eukaryota; kingdom Metazoa; phylum Mollusca; class Bivalvia; order Unionida; family Margaritiferidae; genus Margaritifera; species Margaritifera margaritifera. The sequence goes on from JAQPZY010001562.1 coordinate 2,693,870, forward strand.
ACAATGAGGGTTTAATGATCATTCCCAATACATGACGGATATTGAAAACATCATTTTTAAAATCTGCATAATAAAACTGAAGAGAACAAAATAAAGGAATTATATTATTTAAAGTGTCCATAATCATCATCACCATCATCTGCATTATCACCAAGATCATCTTAAGGACCTATAAGGTAGATGAGATATTCAGAAACTCGATATCAAATAGAGGGAAAGAGACGTTTGAAATTTTCATTTCATTCGAGCTAATGAATCTTTATTGTATCAACTTTTATGTGAATAAGTCCTTTCTAACTTTTCAGTTCTTGAAATCATGGCAGTATCTACAACATGGAATGAGTATGGATGTAAGAAAAATATTTTTCTTAAAATATCATATTTCTTTACTTTGTACTGTTGACTGCCTAGTCGCATTGGTATTAAGGGTCACAAAAGGGCAGATAAAGCAGCCAAATTTGCATTGGAGTCACCTGTTTCGGGTTGGAAGATTCCATATACAGACTTTAACTTTTACATAAATCAGCATATTCTTCATAGTTGGCAATAAATCAGCATATTCTTCATAGTTGGCAAAATATGAGGAATGAAAACTTCACAAACATGCTTCAGAACATCAAGCCATCAATTGGAGAGTGGCATCCGTTGTACAGAACAAAATCACAGAGTTGAGGTAGCATTATGTTTGTAATATTTTCAAAAAATATAACTAAGAAGCGAACAGTAGACAACTCTTTTAGGTAATTTTATGACCTAAAAATTTTTTGATTCTTCACTTCTATATCACAATCACTTCTTTGAGCACATGTACTCTAAAGTGAGAATACAATCTGTTATTTTCCATTTATTTTATCTCAAAAGGGTTTATCGTTTTACATAAAATCATCATAGAACACTGATATAAAATGCTCATCGCTCAATCCCATCTGAATCATACAATAATTATAACAAAACAGCCATAGCAGAATTACATCAATAGTAAGAACAGCAAGAAAAACAGCAATCGACAACAAAACAACAACAACAACAACAATAATAATAATAATTCATATAACGAGAGCAACTGCATTGACTCTACTTCGTCTATCCCCACGCCTTTTACTACATATTCCACACTCCACCAGTAGTCACACCCACTCCACTGACAGTGATCCAAGGGTCATAATGCAAAATCTTTTACATACATGATGCATCTCCCTGATATGTTTGCGTTTATAATGTTTGGTTAGAGAAAGTTCAAAATATAATTATAATTGCACAATTTGTATATTTGATCACTGACCACCTCCCAGGAATCCCAGGGACGGGGATCAAGAATAACACTTCTTTCGCAGATGGTTACCTCAGGGCCAACATAACTACAAAGTTTCGTTAAATTCTACCCAACATGTTTAGGAGGAGTTGTTTTAACGGATAGACTGACGCTTTATTAGAAAAGCGTGGGATTAATAATAATAGTAATAATAATAATAATAATAATAATAATAATATGGAGGAAAAGGAGGAAACGAAAATGGATGGGGCTAACCACACATGCTGATTTTAAACCGTAACGTTAAAAGCAAACGTTTTCTTAACTAAGATTTTTATTTTACATGCACAGCTATATCCTTCTTGTATATATTTTCCTTGAGTTAGAGAACGAAGAAGTTAAAGAGGACTTATTCGCATAAATATTGGTAAAAATTCAAAATAAATGGCTCAAATTAAATGAAAATTGTAGACATCTCTTTCATTCTATTGATAGCTAGTATCTGAGTTTTTTCTCAACTTGATGATGATGATGATGATGATGATGATGATGATGATGATGAAAACATTAAATAATACAATTCCTTATTTCCTTTTATCTGAATTTGCTTTGCAGAATTGTTTAAAAAATCTTATTTTCATTATCCATCATGTATGGGGAATTATGGCTAAATCCTCATGGTATCGCTTTTGTTCTGATATGTAAATATTACCTATTGATATCGAGTGTGCATATATAGATTGCAAGACAGATGTGCATCATGCTTGAAAAATCTAATAATGGTTGTAGCTCAATATCGTTTCTCTGTATGAAGTCATTCTGCGCCATTGTGATTTAATTAAAACTGTTCAAATGAATATACGAACAAACCGCACGTACTCTTGCAAGAAACGTAAACACTGAAAGGTCCTGGCGAAGTTCGCACCCATTGTCGTAGATATTCGACCTGAACTTCTGAATGAGCAATTTGCACCTGCCGAACTGTTTACTCAGGTATTTTTGCCGACATGTGTTCTTATTTACTTTTCTCTTGAATTCCAATTTTACTCAAACACATTAGATTTTAAGAGGTTATCGACAAAGATTCAATGTCTGAAGCGGGAGCTTGCATCTCCCAAGATCTTATGTATTCGGGATAAATAGAGCGGCAAATCTGGTCACACTAACTTTTGATTGTTCCCAAAAGGATTTAGTTCGTAGCATTAAGACAGCAATTACATTTTGCAAATCAAACTTTTTTTTGCGTTTGGGCAAGTAATTCCAGTAGTGTTTCTTTAAGTTATTTAGCATAGCATCTAACTTTACAAACATACACACACACGTGTATATGTATATATATTATGATGTGATTTACATTGTGGTGATGCGAGTATATTTAAACGGACGCTGGTTTTTGTTTTTAAAAAACGTCTGACTATACAACTTAGAAATGGGAAAAACTCGTGTGTAAAGCATTTCTATAAGGATATATAAGGACACTCGAATCAGATGTATTTGCTAGTACTTTTCTATGACGTTGGGGAAACGTTAAATTTCCAAAAAGCAAATGATACACAATTCATCTTGTTGGGTTTGTTATAATAAAGAAAATAAAAGAAATGTGTTTGATTCCTGTTTAAGAGTGAATCTTTCTCGACACCGAGTTTTGCGCAGTCACTTGAACTCAGTGCAGACTGAGGTCTTTCAGTACTACCACGTCCACAAAGACACTTTCTACCTGAACGTTTGTATGCAGAGTTCATGTTGCGTATGTATGTATGGAGAGAGAGAGAGAGAGAGAGAGAGAGAGAGAGAGAGAGAGAGAGAGAGAGAGAGAGAGAGAGAGAGAGAGAGAGAGACGGGTAGGATGAGTTTTTGAAGTTACCGGGTTGACAAACGCAAAAATTACCTTCTCTGACGTGTACATCATCCTGAGTTTGAAGAAAACTAGACAAAACTGACTTTCATCCAGTTTTGTCGACAATGCTTCCGATGCAGTTGAAAACAGAAACAAACCGTTTCCCTGAAGATGTAATTGTTAATTGTTTATAGCTACAGTACAGGCCCCCAGTTTCCAATCTATATGTGCAGCTTATCTATTATGATGAGGGTGTGGTAAGTGTACTGACAAATCTCGAGTATGATCAATGGTGGTTGCTGAAGAAAACCATTAAATATTACTTTAAAAAATGTTTGTCCTTCCTAAAGTTAATAATCAGAACACTACAACTCGGACGGTCTCAGATACTTTTAAAGACGGTCAATATATCATATAGCTTAGTTCAGTGACGGAATGTCATGAAATCTCTCTCTCTCTCTCTCTCTCTCTCTCTCTCTCTCTCTCTCTCTCTCTCTCTCTCTCTCCACAATACACAGAGCAGAAACGTTGCTTCGAGAGATTTATTTAGATTTATGTTATATTTTAATCAGATTTATCTTTATGGTTTCATCCATTAAAATCCATTATATAAAGATGTATGCAGGATAAATATTAGGCTTAAATGTTGACCAAAGTTGACCTTTCCCAAAATTCAAATCAGTCAGAGAAAGCCCTTTTATGCAATAAATTACCATAGTACAGACAATACTCGTTTGTTTGTCATTATCCAACATAAGTATGGTAGGGTTTAATCTAAATATACTTTCATGGAATGCCGCAGGCATTATGTCAAGTACTTTGTATCTTAGTCAGGTACTATCAGAACAACATATTGATATATGTGGAATTTCCGAACATTGGTTATTTTAGATTCTTAAACTCTGTCGATGCTAACTATTTCTTTAATGCCACTGCTGACCAGGATACGATCTGGCTTTTACGCAGAATCGGTGGAAAGGATGGTGTGGCCATATTGTGGCATACTAAATATAATAATGATATTAATCTTTTAGAGATAGATGATGATCGTATAGTTGGCATCATATTAAGATTAGCTTATAATATTTTTGTATTTTTCATTCAGGTCTACATACCGTGTCATGGATATCCTACTGTAATCTTCTCTGATTATATAGAAAAACGGCACGGCCATTACAATCTGTATTCTGAGTATGATAGTGTTATCCTTATGGGTAATTTTAATTCCGATCCATGTTCGTACACAAAGGACATGAGAAGTAAAAACGTTGTATTGCCTTTTGGTTCGCAACATTTTCTTTTCTTTGAGCACTGTTGACTTTTGCAAAGGGCCAAGCTACTCATATGTTTCATATTCTGGTGCAAGCAAGTCTCTAATTGATCACATCATTTGTGATACTTCAAAGATAGATATGGTCAAAGAGGCAATGATAATTGATGATGATGCTTTAAATTTGTCAAATCTCAGACCTTATTTGGATCTTTTGAATTTCAATCTTACAAGATGTGTGATTCAAAACTACTATCCTTTGAAGTACAACTGGAAAAAAGGCTGACCCTATAAAAAGATATTAATATGCGCAAGAATTAGACCGATTGTTAGAGTGCTACAAGACCTTTCTTCCAATAAGCAAGAAGCAAATTGATTTGCTGCATAGCAAAATAGTTCATGATATAGCTCTTGCGAACGGAAATACCATCCCAGTTTCAAAATTCAAACCCTTCTTAAAGCCCCGCTGGGATAATGATTTCAAGGGATTGCATAAAACCATGATTAAAAACAGGGAATGCTGCGTTCAAAATGGAAAAGCTAATGATCGAAAAGATATATTTTCCTCCGTTAAAAAAATCCGATAACAACATTTCGAAAATTTCACAGAAAATGTATGTCAGATTATTTTAAGCAAGAAAATGATGCCATTGATAAGTTTGCAGAGGTATATCAAAACCAGTTTTGGAGAGACATCAATTTACGAAAACAGAAATATAAAAGACCGTTTGAAATGCTATTTAGCGATATTGTTTATCGCGATCCTGCATATATTCTAGATGAGTGGGTCTTCTGCTTTAAAACTTTGTATTTGCCTCTGAATTTAGACAATAAGTATTAGGATTTCCACAAGGAAGTTAGTGAAATCGTCGGAACATGGAAGGAGTCCTCCTGTAATGGAGAGTCAGATTAAATAACACATGATAAGCTTTCATCTGTACTTTCTGATGTTGGATCTGGTAAGGCAGGTGGAGTAGATAATATAAATTATGAACATCTTAAGTACGCTGGAACTACACTTAGGTCAGCCTTGGTTACTCTATGTTGCTATTTGTGCATGTGTCTGATCAACTAAAAGGTCTGATAGTAACGCTTTTCAAGGGATGGAAAAAAACAAAAAGTGATCCGAATAATTATCGGGGAATAACTCTTCTACCATGTATTTGTACAAATTTTGAAAAGATTTTATTAAATAGGATACATAATGATCCTAAGTTTTCAAAGTTTTCAATTATTCCTGTACAGGTGGGGGGGGGACTTTCAGAAGGGTCTTGGTTGTAATATGATCTCTCTTTTAGTCTATGAACTAGTTTGTTACGCTAATGAAAATCAATGCAAGTTGTATGCATCTTTACTTGTCACAGAGAAAGCTTTTGTCAACGAAATGGCATGATGATTTATTCCGCACATTATGTAATATTGGTATTAATCCCAGAATAAGGAAAGTGATTGTAAGCTTATACCCAAATATGTATAGCAGAGTTATTCTTTCCAAAAGAATTTCTCGAAGATTTCCTGTTTTATAAGGAACACGCCATGGCTTTACATTGTGTTTATAAATGAACTTCTTCATGTTTTATCAACGTGTAAGCATGGTTTTTGTATTTTTGATAACCCTTGCCCGTGTCCTACAGTAGCAGATGATATGCTTCTTTTATTTTTTTTAAGTCAGACTTGGATCAGTAGCTGATTATTGTAACGAGTACTCCATAAAGTGGAGTTTGGAATATAATTCAAAGAAAACTATCATTATAGTACTCAACGAAAGCTCATCTGACTACAAAAGAAACCATAGGCAATAGTTCTTGGACTTTTAGTGCGTTCAAGAAACAGAGTCATGTAGACAGTTAGGTGTCAACGTGTCAAATTATAGCAGAATAGATACGAAACTTAAAGAGGCTAAAGATAAACTTGTAAGTACGTTATTCAGTTTTAATGCTATTGAAGTAAATAAGAATGGATTTAATCCGCTCACAGCTAATATTTTATATGAAACTATACACCGAGCGTTTTATGATTGTGAAGCTTGGTTTAACCCAAGCCCTCAGAATATATTTGTACTACAGAGAGGGCATCGATTTTGCACTTAGCATATACAAGGTATATCTAGATATACACGAACTGACGTTGCGTTAAGCCTATTAGGTATTTTACCAATTGAAGCTTACATCGATATAAAAAACTTATTTTCTTTCAGCAACTTTGCAAGCTGTCTGCAGTTAATTTTGCAAAACAAGTATTTTTGCTCCGTCTTTTTACCTATCAGATTCCAAGTTTGCAAGTTAAACAAACTGGCTCTATTCCAGAAACGTATGAACGGCTGGATCAATTTAATCTAAAATACGTTATAGAACCGAATATTCTTTAAGTTCGATTCCCGGTTAATAAATCTGAATGGAAAAGTATTGTTAAATTCCAAATTCGTCTGCTATATGAAAATGCTTTGAAATGTAGACTTCATGACGATATTTCTCTTAGTCGATTTCAGAAGTTATTGCGTAATGGCAGTTTGATTCCCTCTGTAATATGGGAAGTAGGAAAAAGATTTCCAGGATATACTGAGTCATGTCGGCTCGTTGCCAATATCGTGACTAAATTTTTTTCATCTCTGGAAGAAACTGTGTGTACTCGTTGTCAAACAGTCTATACTTCAGTCGTTGATCATTTTATATCCGCATGTAGTTTTCTTACACAAGGCCGTGACAAGTTTTGGTGTCATATTATTGATAATTTTGGGGTGCATATTTACATGGAGTTAGCTTCAATGTCCACTATTGACTTGGTGAATACTCTCTTAGGAATGATGACCCGTGATTTGTTAATTCTTTTAAGCAATTCCATCTCATATGTATTTTAACTGTTGCTTCCATGTGGAGAAAAAATGCAACGAACTGTTGACTTAACGATCCTGATAATGAGCGTATTCTTAGTTAAACTTTGTCAGTAACCCTATAATTTAGTGTATTAACACCATATATTCTGTGCAGTTCATCATTGGTAGTATTTACATCATCGCAATCAAAAACTATCCCAATACTTTATATGAAGGAAGCAATGACTGCATTTGATAAAGAATTTTGTAATAAGTATATTGTGTTTATCTCTAATGCTAATGAGATTTGCTGTTGCTTCCATGTGTGTTGCTAACTGTTTAAGGTTTTTTAATGCTAATCATTTAATTAATTGTCTGAAATTTATTTTCATTTCGCTGTAACTGGAAATCTTCAAAGTTACTTTGCAACTGTGCCAGTTGTGTTCACTTAAATGGTAATCCCACTGTTATAATGTGCAGAAAAACAAATGCTGAAAACAATTAATGACCAGACAATATATTAAGTTAATTTCCTCGGTTCTCATAATGAATGTTCATCATATATGCATTGACTTACGCATGATCATTTGCAAATGTATGTTACATCTAACCTCTAATTACTGTTACTTTCCACTTTTGCCGTATTCTTTATAATATTGATTGTACTCTTCGTAATATACGGAGGAAATAAAGATATCAATCAATCAATCTCTCTTCACAATACACAGAGCAGCAAAGTTGCTTCGAGAGATTTATGTAATATTTTAATCAGATTTACGTTTATATTTTTATCCATGAAAATCCATTATGTAAGATGTATGCAGGATAAATATTAGGCTTAAATGTTGACCAAAGTTTACCTTTCCCAAAATTCAAATCAATCCGAGAAAGCCCTTTTCTACAATAAATTACCATATTGCAGACATTAAGTAGCTATAACATTAATCTGTTATCTTTTTTGAAACGGGTTGCTTGGCAAACTTTTCATAAAGTTCCGTCTGATGATAACAGATCTCATTTAATTATAACAGATGTCATTTAAGTATAACAGATGTCATTTAAGTGTAACAGATGTCATTTAATTATAACAGATCTCAATTAATTATAACAGATCTCAATTTCTCAATTAATTATAACAGATCTTAATTAATTATAACAGATCTCATTTAATTATAACATATCTCAATTAATTATATCAATTAATTATAACAGATCTCAATTAATTATAACAGATTCCATTTTGTAAACGTTTAGTATGAGATATTATATGAATACAAACGACATGTCTAGCTATTTAGAACTAGTTTTAGATTTAATTGCGCTGTTTACATATATGAAATGGAAAATAGGATTATTACCAGGGGTCATGTTTTATTTTAAACATGTTTTATTGTCATTTTATTAAACAATATGGTGCTGGACACGAGTTGTCTAACTCATCAAGGTCCTTTCCGAAAACAAACAAAATGATCCAAAGATGACATTCATTTTACACAAATTCGAGTACATCCGAAAAAGAAGGTAAACAATTTCGTATATCAAAACACATGTAGCATTTGAAAGGAAAAGAGAATAAACATATATGTATGTAGCTCAGTAAAGAAACAAATAATGAAAGAGAGAAAGGGAGAGAACCGCTCAGAATGTATGCACTGTTAAAATAGTGATCACCACGCATAATTATATTGCACATTTCTAAAGAACTAACTTCATTGAATATAAAAAAATATCAGCAAGCTTATCAAAAATAAAAGATTTTCATACCTGTTTTTTCTTTATAAAAAAAACGCCATCTCTAAAGCAAGTTGTGTAATTCTTTTCCATACCTTTTTTTAGGAAAAAGGTTTAACTTTCTTTCCCTTTGTATAGCCCTTGGAATTATTTTTGAATGCATCGATGGGTGCCTACTTACATGTGTATATATAAATGTCTCTGATGTCAAATGCTGATTTTTTTAATGATAGTGTACATATCAGCAATAGATCTTCACATTGACCAAGTCTTTTCATTAACTGTTGTATAGAGATTTGAACAAAATCTTTACACCTAGCATAAAAAAGGAAAATTCTTTTCACATAAATGCAAGAAATATCATAGCACTCTATGTAGATATAAGAATGATATGTTTTTGATCTCATTATACAATGACTCAGTATAATTAGCAATTAGTTTTTTTATCGCTAGATACTTTCCTGGCAATTAAAAAATCGAAGATACTACATTTTTTAGAAATAACTTCAGCATGTAATTATCTTGCACAAATTGCAGGAATAAATGGTTCTATGCAATTTCTTTACAAATTTATTGCGTGTTTTCGTCATCTTTAGTTATACAATAAACCGATCTATATTACAGTGACATAATAATTAGTGACATGTGTTTAATAGGATGCTTATAAAGTGTGCACTTCATTCAAATATATTTCCTATGCTTTATTAGCTTTAGAATCATATCTCTACTAAAGTACATTCAAGAGAGGTCAATGTCAAAATCTTGATACATTTGTGTGGGTTGATGTGGATATGACCTGTTATATAATTGAATTAAATAATTGTAGTCCTTTAAGTAACATTAGGCAAAATGTAGACACTGAGGGAATCGTTGAATCTCAATTCCTTTTTCTCCGACTATCATATATGTATCTGGTCTTTGCAACAAAATGGGGTTAAATAGAGAACAACAAATGCTGCTCATCGCTCAAATATGTGTGATTATAGGAAAAAATGCAGAATTGTAAGTTTATTAAGAAGAACACAAACACTTGTATTAGATTGTATATTCACACTATACAATGCTATATTATTGGATTACATGACCATGGTTTAGTAGTAATCGATGTGTAATTTGTACCTAATCACTCACAAAGTAAATAAAGTCCAAATGACTTTATGTTAAATTTGTGAGTGATTAGGTAAAATTTACACTTAAATAAATACCTAACCATGATCATTTAATCCTTATAATTCCAGTTTACCTCCTTTCTATCATCCAATCAGTGGATATCGTCAGCAAAATAAGTTTGTATTATGTAGCACGCTGTTTTCTTTCATTAGCCTCTTCACATGGTACTAGATTATCTATCTTTGCTAGCCAAGGGTCGTCAACTCATATAGTATTATAGATAGGTCAGAGTGTCAGAGTGGCCATAGCAGTCATCTGAGGACATTATCTCACTCAGCATGATTCTTTAAATTTGTTTAACCAAACTATTGCTTTTTTCAACATTAAGCTTGCGTCTGGCACATGTTGTTTTAGCATTCGTTGTTCTTGCTTTCTACGCATTTCAATCTTTCAAAACAAAGATCTTCTCTTACATCATATGACCATGATCTTCACTAACAGCTAGTGAAACATATTGTCCGAGGAAAAATGCAGTAATTTATTGATGTAAAGTGTGGTTCGTAAAGCATGTTTGGCTACAGAGGTGAGTGTTGCAGAGCAGAAAGGACTGTGCTATTACATTTTTGAACTTCTAATCGGAGATTTAATCTGGGTTTGCAAATTTTGATCTGATGTCACGGGCGGAAAGTGTGTGTGTATGGGGGAACGTTTCTGTTGTTATTATTACGTTCTAACGACAAAGCTTCGCCAAAAGTGCATTGGAAACTGGTTGAGAACCGAAAGTAGTCACCAGAATGTATCGATCTGTATAAAATTCAAGAGCAGTATCACGTGACCGTTTATATCCAATAACATTGCAGAAAACTCAATCAATTCATAACAATTGGATTATAAAGTAATAAATAATCAGTGTGCTTATAGGTTATGCAGTCAAGAAAACAAAATATAGCGCGTACTTTATTTCAACTGTATGATACAAATGTATAATTCAGAAGATATAAACACAGCAGCGAAAAGTTAAGCTCGCCTGGCCCTGGTAACTCATCTGTCGAAGCTAATCCGTTTTTCTCAAGTGTTGGCTTGTTCGCGACTCTACAGAAGCCAGTTGTCTGCGACGAAATATTAGTCAAATTAGAGTAATAAAATTACTCAGGCTAACAAGATTCAGAATGATCAGTGGCGCAATATCGTGGATTTATATTTGAAGTTTGTTTTGTTTCTCAAAATCATACTTATATTAGGTCATGGAAGTAAAAAGTTGATTCATATTATGTAAAATTCTACATTTATTAAAAATAGCTGAGTCAAAATAATGTGGATGATATAAGTAAATATATGGCAATGCGGTAAATATTTACTTATATCAACCACACCATACAAACTCCACTATCATTAAAAAAGTAACAACTCAAATTTTATTGGTGAATCGTGCTGGATTTGGGTAAGCAATATAAAAAAAAATCTAAATTTAATTTGAGGCCGAGAATTTTAAAATATAGGCATTTACGAAACAATATTGAAACCTACTCAAAATTTGCTGCTAAACTTAAACCGTCGAAAATAAAAACAAGAACTACTTGCATGGCTCGCCACGGGATATTTTCACACTTTTTATTACATACCCCCCCCCCACCATACCCATACCAGACCCCGACCCACCCCCTTTGCAGACCATGAGCAGGGACTGTAACCCAGAGTCTGTTGCATATATTATGCCTCATCCCGCTTTAACTACATGTAACTAACCAGTCAAACATATCTAAATATACCACTGTACTTGCAGTTTGTGTATATTCGATTTTTCATCCCCTCCCAGGGACCCTAGCGAAGGGGTCCCAAAAAAATTGTGACCCTCTCAGATGACTGCCGTATGGGCAAGCTATTTAAGTTGGTGAACTTCATCACAATGGTTTAGTAGAAATGGGAATTATGGGCAGACAGACGGACGGGCGGACATGCGAAGGTATCAACATATCCCCCAATAAAGCGTGGAATATAAACATACGTGTAATTAAGAATTAGAGAATATATATATATATATATATATATATATATATATATATATATATATATATATATATATATATATATATATATATATATATTCTTTAACATCAGAAGAATTTTAACAGCTCGAGCAGATGTCAGAGGGTTTCATTATCTTCCTCAGACAATGCTCTATGACGTAAGGTTGTTGGTTGGTCGATATTTAAAATAATGAAAATGGGGAATGCATTTGCCTGATATTTTAAATTGATTTATTACTTTATTTCTATAGCGGAAATAAGTGATGATTGTTTCAAGAATTCTTCCCGAGGCATAAATTATTTCTTGCAGTGGGACGAAATTTCTCTTATATCCGATGTAATTGTAATCTGCATAATGGAAAAAAGAAAAAAAAATATATCTTATTTACTTTCGCTACCAACAGTGCCATTTCGATGTGTTGAATCGCTAGGGTAAACATGTTGTTTGTGTCTATAATTATATCGGCGTATTACATCTAGATGTCACTGTTACTATGGACAACCTAATTGAAGATGTTATTCCAAAACAGCGCTTAAAAGAGATCACATAATAGTCCCTTTACACTGAGTGACTACCCGTTGCTTCTTTAAATTTTGAATCTTGCATTTATTTAAAGGAAAACGAACATCTATCAATTGTTAAAGATATTAAAAACGAATCAAAGGAAATTCAACATCTCCAACGCATTTTTATCAGATGTTTCCAGAACAAAGAGGTTGGTGGCAAGCTATATAACACTGGGTTATTTTGTTTCGCATTTGCTTTAGGAACTAGAAGAAAATCAACGTTAAAGCTTTTCTATTACGTCTTCGACATGGCTTCAATAGTTAACGAGTCTCGAAGACGGCGATGTATATTTTCAAGCAATTTACAGTGCAGTGTGCAGGAACCAATTAAATTGTCATCTAAAATGTTTAAATCTTCAGAGCCAAAAATAATTTTCGTTGTTAAACAATATCGTTTAGTGTCCTTCCACTGAACTGTAATTTCTTAAACTATACGATGACAAGGATTGATATTTTAAAAAAGAACAAAAACAAACATAAATAATTGAAAAAAAAGAGAAAATACCCCCGCATACTGTGGTATCTAAATTACATTATACTCGCAATAATTATATAATTCGGATCCATTTGCAAACAACATAGATCCTGATCTGTTGTCACAAAATGTGCCGGCAGATCAGGGTATATGTTGATTGTTCTATTGATTACTCCTAACACACTGCATACACACACACATCAACAAGCACATTATGCAACGGAAGATCTGGGTCTATGCAGTTTGTAGTTGGATTCGTCTTATAAGCGAGTACAGACGGTACATATTATATCAACTCTGTTCCTTAGATTATGATCAAAATGACGCCATGTTAAATAATTACTTACAGAGTGTGATTAAGAGAGGGATTCTTAGTTCCCCATAGCAATTTTTACCTCAAACAAACAAAGAATAGTGGCTTTTTAGATTGTAATACTGTTACACTTTGAAACACCATGCAATGCTGTTCTAAAGTATTTAATATAATTCCCCAAGCTGTAGCGTAGCAACAACATCTAAGATAAAGATAATGTCTGCTGATTTCCATTATGATAACGACGACAGTGATGATGATGAAAATGATGACAATAATTATGATAGTATTAATAATGATGATGACATTCAAAATGTAGATATCAATTATCGTATGACGGTAACGAAGTGGATAACGATGATAATGGTAATGAAATAGTGGATGGAAGAGACATGGGTTTACTTAGGGCGAGTGTCCATACACACATTTTTACTGAATATTACATTTGAAAGGACATGTTGCATTTAAATGTTATGATAATATGGTGCACATTTCCGAGACAGACAGACAGACATACAGACAGACACAGAGACAGAGAGATAGAGAGACAAGCAGACAGACAGACAGACAGAGACAGAGAGCACCGAAACCCATCTACATGGGTCTAATGGTCATAGTTAATATTTCTCTATTTAGATAGAGTCAACAAAACCTAAGAATCAATTTTTTATGAATATCACCGAGTATACATTTCAAGGTAAACTAAAAATGTATTAACACATTTCAATGAAGCAATTGCATGCATGAAAAATTAAAGGAAAATGAATTCAACATGCTGATAATCCCCTACTAAGGCCAAATAAACCGAAGATTAAATTGAAGTGTTGGGGAAATAGATCTTTTGTGTGCATTGTAACTTCGTGAAACGCACACGTTACTAAATGTTATCTTAATATATGTTTTAAGGTATCTGTCATGTATATGACCTAATCTCGCAATCTCGTACCTTTTTAAAACAAATTCCTTTATATATATATATATATATATATATATATATATATATATATATATATATATATATATATATATATATATATATAGAGAGAGAGAGAGAGAGTGTTGTTCGGGTCTGATGGCTTTTAATTTTACTTTTTTTAAAAAAGCCTGGGCCTGACATAAATCACACTTGCGGGAAGGAGGAGAAGAAGAAGAGTTTGTATAATTCAAAATGAAACGGTCGAAATAAACAGTAATTTTGATGGGAATTAAATTGCGCCATTAATTCATTGTTAGAGACTGATTTGTTTCTCTCTGTCTCTCATATCAATTAACTAGGTCCACATAAAGTGGCCTGGACCAGTTTGATTCAGTTAGAGCCATGGGTTATTTCAATGCAAGGAAATTAATTTAGCGACTCAGAATCGAAGTCGCCATAAGTATGTTTTGGTATCGTTATAACAGTGTAGTAATTAACATGATTCCTTTCCATCGCTTTTTAGTGCCTGTAGTTAAACTGGTGTCTTTTAGGCTCCGGCAATAGCTACACGTCGCTTTTATATTTTAGAGAAAAGTTGATTGGTTAATTGTTTTGGGAGATATATTCTGCTATCTAAAAAGAAAAACATGATAAATGGGTCACATATGTCAATTTAATTATTATTTTCGTGTCAGGTTTAATTTTCTTTAGGTATGATACTATCGGCCTGTCTATATATCTCAATCTCTTTCAGTCTGAATGACGCTTTGTAATAAAATTAGATGCTATAAAATTATTAACAGAACAATTGCCAAAAGTTTATTCACAATTGGGAATATTACCTGTGCTTATTATAATTACGAAAACAAACTTCATTGTGTAGTATAAAGTATCGTCAAGCTTACATGGATACAAATATAACCTTTTCATGAACATTGCATCAAAGTTGTCTAATTATCTTGCAAACCTTGAATAAAGCTTTGTGCATCTATAACTCAGCTCTCTTAACAACAAGAGTTTACTTTGTTTCAGTCAGAAAGTCTAAATGTGATTTTAAGTGTATGGATGTTAGTGTTATTGTATTTATAAATCTTTTCTTTGTTTTAATGTAAAAGTGTCATATTAGTAGTCTAAGTAATACCTCCCAACCTCCCACTCACTCACGCCCCCTCCGCCCCCCCCCCCCCATCGCACACACACACAGAAACCGGCGAAGGGTTTCTTTCTTCTCCTTTTTAAATTTTTAATTAATGAATTTTCAGGTTCGTCATCAAAATTTGTAAGTAATGACTATTTTGCTAAAGTAAAAATGCTGAATTAAACTTATCGGTACTACGATCTTAAATATGTAATTCATTTGCTGGTCTATGGCATAACACTATTATGAGAGAAAATGGAAACGCCTTACACTTTTTTTGAAAAGATAGAGCTCAATAATCATTGCAAAACTGCACTTCTAAGATGGATTTATTACATCCTATTACAATTACAGTCCTCTTTTCATTACGCTCACGTTAATAGCTTAAACCATTATAAACTTCGACAACCACTAAAATGTCTCGATTATACGAAGCTGTTCGCTCCACCCATTCCATATTTCGCATGCTTTCTACCAACCAGTGTTCAATGCAGTCTGTGAACCAGCCAACATGCTAGAAAACTTCATTCACATTTATACGGTTTAATATTTGAGTGACAATCTCATTTTTTTTTCCATTCCATGCAATCAGTGATCTCTCAAATCTAAATTCAGAAAATGTTCGACGCTTTGAATGTCAGTGCCTAATTCGTCGACTGAAATAGTGATTACTTCAAAACCAAAGCCGATTGATTCTACTGAATCGAAACACAGTTGCTAATCTTTAAATTCATGCTATCATAAGAGAAAACTTGGATTTACACCATATGCAGAAAAATATTGTAAACATCATGTCAAATTGGCTCCAGTTCTTTATTGAGACATAATACAATTAAGGACTAAAGAAATTTCAAATTTTGCTTGTCTCTTTGTAATTCCCTATTAACGTCAGTCTCATTTAGAAAAGAACAACACGCCAACATTCATAAGATGTGTCATCCTGATGCAGTGACATGTCTCTTAACGAACATCCGATTTTCTTAGCATTAATATAATTAGGATTATTTTATCACAACCACGCATCCAACGCTAATACCCCCCCCCCCCCCGCGCCTCTCCCAAATCGAACCCTACGAAAGTGTCCACGGTCATGATTCGACTATTGTGTCTCGACCTTGACTACAAAAATATAATTAGTGTCATGAGCATTGATTGGGTTGTATTATTTCCTTTGGCTTACATGGACATAATTACTCGTCCAATTCTCGTGTACTGTACGAAATCAGAAAGATGTCTTAATCAGCAAGATTTATGCCTCTGTCTTTTCTATTGCACATAATATGGAATGTATTATCCAGTTAAGACATTTAATCGTAAGACCATGCATTTCAAATTCACATCCTTTTTTAAATAACGTTCTACTCTTAATTCATTAACACAATTTATCTTATTTCTTGTAGTAACTCAAATAAAAAAAATATATGAATATTTCTCTTAATTTCAATACCCTGTGAATTACTAATAAGGTGCTAATGAAATCCGATGATATGGATAGCTCACTTATTACAGGATATGGTCAAATAATACACATGCAATATTAGTGAGCAAACTATAGCCGTATCTTGCAGGAAGGTGACTCATGTCCAAACTGTTGTTTGTGATCAGTACTAGCCACTGTTTGTGATCAGCCACTGTTTCTTTGTCTGCTTTCGTGACTAAGATAGTAAGCTTTAAAACAACAATTACACTGTTTCGTTTTCTTCACGAGTGCTAAGCACGTAGAGAGGAAAGAGCGACGCCGAAGGTTTCGATCTCAAATGTCTGGCATAATTCCACCAGGACAATACTGCCAGTAAAAGCCGCGTGAATAAATATTTCACTTCCTGAAACTATATTACGGACGCATGGAAGGGACATCGGATCCTATGGCATACAAGGAGATAGTATCTCCAGACCATGACATAATTAGAGGGCACGACATCATATATTTTTTTATTTTTTTACCGATGTCCCTTCCATGCTTCCGTACTATGAAGTTCAATTGCTTTGAACACATTTATTGGTTATAAACATCATTATGGCGTGCATCAATGTAATATATCTATATATATATCAATCCTCATTGAGCAGAAAGGAAAATTGCTAATTTGATGCATTCATCAGGGTTGAATTACACATTATTTTGATTATCTTTTCAGTTTGGCTTAGGTGATTCATGAAAAATAACAGATATTCACAAATTCTGAATGAACAACGTGATAATAGAAAGAAACCAGATTGATACAAAGTAATAAAATGTACAAATCATAAATATATTCAAGAAAGGCAAAATTTGGAAGGTATTTATGCTGACGTGTTGAAGGATGAATGTGCAGTGGTTACATTACAAAATTGGAGAGAGAGAGAGAGAGAGAGAGAGAGAGAGAGAGAGAGAGAGAGAGAGAGAGAGAGAGAGAGAGATGAAATTTGTGGGTATGAATTTATATTAAATTGAAAAGGTGCTTGATAGGTTTTGCACTAGATTTCTGAATCATCGTTCTTACTACGAGTAGAATGTGAAAGAGCATCTGTTTTACTTATTTTTGTAAATGTATTAATTACTTGATTAGGTTGCTCAAAATGGATAATAAATGATATCCAAGAAAATGTTATATTATACTGAAAAAACTGGATGAGTCAGGTAAAGTCACGTGGGTTACGGAAGTTAAAGATATACTATTCAGATATGGATTCGGTTTTGTTCGGTACGCACAGGAAGATGAAAAACGTATTTTACTCATTTTCAGACACCGTCTTACCGACAATTTAATTCAGGATTGGAATTCATTTGTAAACAGATCACATGAAGCATATCTCAATAAAAACTGGTAAGATACTTTGTTCAATTTTTTTTAACCATTGATTTACCTACCCATATATTAAATGCATTATCCAGACTCCGATGTTCCGCTCATAATTAAGATATTGAGAAAGGACGGCATAATGGCATACATCATAATCAAAATATATGTATGTTATGTGAAAAACGCAAAATGCGTGCTTAATATCGTTTCATTTTACAATGTCCATTTTATACAGACTTAGAAACAGATGCATTCCAAGTATCTTTTTTTAGCAAAAACACCCATGTGAGGAAGTCTTTTATTTTTTGACGAAGTCTAAGAATCCTATCGCAAAATTCAACGTGCACAATATGTCTTGTTAGCATTCCACAGAAACGAGCTGTTGGATATGTAACTATATTATTAACACATTTAGATAAAAAATATTGTTTCACACCATGTAATATGACAACTGTATGATGTTTTGAGAGATATCGCTTTTGTCGAGGCAAAATTATAGAGGAAACAAACATGACAAAGCATAGTTCAGCAAAATATGAGAAACTGACCAAGCACTTTCGAGATCTCCGGATCACTTTTTCAAGGCAGACAACACAACAAATTACCAATTACAAAGACAAAAATGGAAACAAAATATCTATTTACATACTGTTGCGTAGGTTGTTTAACCTGCGGGATATCGTTGTTAATGGTAACTTCGGTCAAGTTTGGGAACGGATAGTACTGTTCGATTCAGATTGAGAGGCCAATGGTTTTGGACCAACGGGCCTGCGCAGGAGCGAGGTTCTGAGGGATCTTTCATCGTGCATTGAGATTATTCATGATCGTCGTGCGGACGTCATGGAATAGCACTATCATATTTATTGACGAGCAATATATTTGGTTTTCAAGTAAAAGTCAGTGTCGTTATATTTATGATAATTTAGTGCAACATCATGCTTGCTGATGACCTATACATGTCATTATAACTGTTGATTAACTATATGTCTATTGATTATACCTCTTGACAAACTATGCATTTATAATATAAATTGATGAACGTAATTGCATTTGTCATATCTCTTGACAAACTACTTGTACATTTGTTCAGATTTGTTTTATACAAGCACTCTTTCAAGTATATTCCTTTTTTTTTTTTTTATTTTTTTGTTTATTGAAGGTCTGGAAAGGTTTTGTATAATAATTCAGAGAATTCAGCGCGTCATTACTATAATTGTATTTTTGTGGTGTATTTATTGATAAGGTTTTTCAGTCTTTTAGTTTAATTTGTTTGTGTGCAAGTGAAATAAAGTAGTGAGCTAGGGTGTCAGAAAATGCATATTCATTAAGTTGCATCATAAATAAACATCTCATTAACGTTCTCTTGTTGTGTGTCTTCGCCAGATCCGACCACACCCGGTTTTGTCCTGTTACATCTGGTAAGTCTGACATATTGTTTTCTCAAAGTAGTTATAAATTTAAGAGACAAACCCATTACACAAATAGACAGTTCATGCAAAAATGTACTCCCAACCCTCCATTCCCATCTCTAGACATATAGTTATTTTTTTCGTTCAAGATGACTACATCTAAATATTTATGTCTATCAAAACAATTGTGATTATTTCTCGCTTAAAAAAAAAAATGTAATCATTTCAAAATGTGTAAATATGTCGCATGGCTTGTTGACTTGGATTAAAAGTGAAATAGAAGTAAATGTTGTAGACGATGATTTGGGAATATTAGAGTGATGTCCCTTAAAGAGGATACATATGGAAACATACCATTAATGATCAGGAGGTAACAAATATTGACCGATATAATTAAAAAAATAAAATTAAAAAATATGAAAGAAAGAAAGAAAAGTGTTACGTTCGTTTCTGCGGCGTTATAATATATGCTATGAAAGTACAGTAAAAATCCTCTTTAATACCCCAGAACGGATGACCTGGAATAATTTCCGGTCATTGCATTCTCAGTATAGATAACATACAGCTTCCTTTAGAAAATAAAACTTGTTCACCTGATCCATGCAGCTGACAATTGCTATCTACATCTGTCGGTATGTACGAAAATGTTAAAAATCTACACAATTTATGTGCAAGCTGCGAAAGAGATTATACCATTCCTAATAGACAAGTTCGCTTATGTTTAGTTTCTCTTTAGGATCTACAGTCTCCAAGAGTTTAAATCTAAAAAATGGTTCGACTCCTATACATCAAGTTCCCAAATACGCTGACATTTTGTACTTTGCATAGATGCGTAGTACTAAATTTCTCTTTTAATTTTCTTATTCTTTTTTATTTTTTAAATTTGTTTCATTGCGTTGCAAACAGGCCATGTTTCAAATCAAATGATCTTTTAATACTTCATACTATGATCACACTAGTGGGATTGGTACTTATAATAATTCTGTAAATATTATGTCTCTTTTTTATCTATCTTTTATTAAGAGCCAAAGTATTGAATACTTGCTTTTTATTTACTTACAAACTGTCTAAGTATTCGCGTACTGTCGGAATAGAGGGCAATGTAAGAAGAGTAATTTAGTACTCACTGGCGACAGCAATGTAAATATACTTTGATACTTTACGCATGCAGTCTGAATTAGTGCTTTCATTTATCAGTGGAAAATTCCAGTAGAGTAAAAGCACTATTTCGAACCTTCAATAAACTCTTTCTCTCTCTCTCTCTCTCACACTCTCTCTCTCTCTCTCTCTCTCTCTCTCTCTCTCTCTCTCTCTCTCTCTCTCTCTCTCTCTCTCTCTCAAACCATCAGGTTAGTCAGGGTTTCTTCGTGATGTGTCCCTGGGTGTGATACTTTACTCTGATTTCCTCGGCATTAATTTATCTGTATGTGTTGCTGTGTTGCAAAACACCAAACCAAGCCAAAACCTCTCTCTCGATTATTTCTTCGTTATTGCAGTTATAAGAATAAAACACTGGTTTTACTTCAGACTAGGTTTACGGCCCAGAAACACAAGCAGGTATTTTAATTCTGAGGCAGCTGGAGTAAAGTCTTATCCAAGGACACACCATGGTAGCTAACCAGGGCTAATGTAATGGTAGATTCGAACCTGCACTCTTTCAGTCGCGAGTCCGGAACGTTAACCACTAAACCACCGCTGAACCCGCCTAATTTAGTCGGCTCTTACAACACATAGGAGAACGGATCGTGCCTATTCTACATCCTCGAGTCCATAGGGGATACTAATGATAGGAAAGATAACTGTTACAATAATGACATGCTGAAAAGACATTAAAATTTTATTAAGGGCAATGTGCTTTAATATTAGCGCCAAGTATTATATTTTCATATTTATAATTTTCCTCTAGACATTACATAGTCCAAAAAGCAACTCTGGTTTATTCTTAATTTTATGAATGCAAACGATAAATGCAGTAAGGTTTATTGATTTTGAAATCAGATAAATTCACTGCTTTTTAAAAAACAAAGCTTAGATGAATATTGCAGCCTCGAGTAAACTCTTTTGTGAGATATAAGCACGTTCTGTCATACAAAAACTTTTTGTTCAAATTATTCAAAGGAATTGATTTGGCACGACATGACACCTAAATGGAAATGCACATTTTCCTCATGAGCACAAGTAATTACAAGCTAGTCGACTAAGCCTGGATTCAGCAATGACCTAGTGCAATTATCAGGAGTGTTTGTGATTTCTTTTCCTCTGGCTAGACTTAACACCCTGCTGCAGCATTGTCACGTAAAAAATAAGGTTGTTATAATGGAAAATCATTAAGATTTTAAAACGTCTGATGACCAGCGATAACCTATTTTGATATGGTATCAATCATACTTTAATACTAACCAGGTTTGATTCTTTATAACATTTAACAAGCCCATACCAAAAAACGGGGAACGAAACTCCAACTGGAAATAAACTGCTATCAGATTGGAAAGAGGTATCATACTAATACTTCAAAATCAACACTCTCTTTCTTGCTCTCAAACACACACGTAACAGGTCTTCATTTCAATTGTCGAAGGATCGGGATATAATCACAAAATATACGGGTAGTGCCCCTTTAAGCTTAACAGAAATTCGAATGGAATATTTGCAAGTCTGTGGATGTTCAATTTAACATCATAGCAGCAACGAGAAACTGTACTATAAAATCTGAAAAACCATCAGGTGATGATAATACAAAAAAGGGCAATACAAGCGATATTTATTCATATTGATCATTGATGTCAGCTACAAACCCCAGTAATTCAATAAGTACATTCAAGAGTTGATGTTTTTATTGTTACAAGGGTCCTTTTATTGTAAGAGTTCCTCTATCAGGTTGATTGACTTTTGACCTTTTCTTCGCATCCAAGTACGCGTCTTCAGTATATTGATAATAGCCATTGGTAACCAGTCGGTTTATAGTTGAATATTGACTCGATTAACAATGGTTTTATGTCATCAGAGCTTCATACTAAACAGTTGCTATGATGTCCTCTTGATGACCAAATTAATGACCGTATCTTGGACACCAGATGATGTTATTTGATGCCAACAATGTAATTTATTCGTGATATGTCACATATCTCGTTTCTTTATCGAGAGTGAACTGAACCGCAAACTAAGAACAACTTTCGGAATTTTGAGCGTATAATGTAGTTATTGCTATTTTTGAAAGCCTTACGTATTACAAAGATCTTAACACTTTGTATGTAAATATGAAGTCTACTATTTAAAAGAACTGACAGATGGTATGGAAAACATCCTGAGATATTTTTACGTATCTTTTCAACTAATTAGTTTCATGTGTGCTATGTTTTACCTTTGGTGTTTGGTTCTAAAAACATCCGGCCATTTGGAAAGAACAACAGATCAGCGGAGCCTTTTGCTCTTAATGTTCAATACCCTTGTCTTTTAATCGAATGCACGCAAATCAATCAGTTGATGTCCAGTTCAAAGAACTTTACATATTTTCGGAAATGAAGAATAAGTACATGTAGATTTGGATATAAGTCGAAGGTTATTTCTTAAGGTGAAAATATTTTGGCATGATTATGAAATTTATAATTTGGTAGAAAATGGTTTTAGACGAAATATAAAGGTTTATTCTCACACTTTCTTTCAGGTATCACTCTAAGTTCTACAGAGCATCGCATAACATAGACAGGAAATATATTAATCGTATTTGATGTCAGCTTTTAGCTAGAGGCTGCCTATCTACCTGTATAGTTAAATCTTTAAACTTGATGAAGCAAATGAAACAAACAAATAGAATTTGCACCAGAGACTTATCAAGACGAAAACAAGAATCATTTTACGCACAGGCGCCCATTGAGTAATACAAGGCTTGTGAAAGAAAATACCAAACAAACAAACCAACGTTTTAGAATTTTGATAAAGTAAGAATTCTTTCAGACAGTTTCGCAGTTCGTTTTTCACAAAATATCGAAATCCAACTGGTACATTTTACTTCTTATACTTGAACTAGTTACATTTGATAAGGTTTACTTTTCAGACAGCGACATTCACAGATAACCCTAAAATCCGTGGAAAGTTGAAATTCGAATCTCTCTTTTTTTGACTATTATGAAAGATATATTCTACTTACATTTACATACTCAACAGCAGACATTATTCTCTTGATATTACATGACGTGCAAAGACAATAGAAGGACCCAGTTCTCAAACCATGACCGTGGATCTTTTTATAATGTGAATAATTTAATTAGAGTTAGTCGCTCAACCCAATACTCTCCAATAGGTTATTTTTGACTACAATAGGTTATCTTTGACTACGATAGGTTATCTTTGACTACAATAGGGTATCTTTGACTACAAAAGGTTATGTTTGACTTCAGTAGGTTATCTTTGACTACAGTAGGTTACCTTTGGCTACAATAGGTTACCTTTGACTACAATATGTTATCTTTGACACTCCTTTTTGATTCCTTTTTAGTACAATTGACTCGAAAACCTGATGTTTGTTGCAATTATTTGAGAAGACTTTCTACAGCTTATATTTAAGAAGTACAATATATATCATGGTAATTGTCAATATGTTATAATACATTGACAAGCAGCGAATATAAAATCAGATATGGTCCGATGCACCAAAGTATCATTATTGGAGAAAACAAACATCCTATCAAACAAATTGGAATATAATAGGTAAAGATTTCTGAAGAAGACTATAGTATTTGGTTCCAATTTATTGCACTAATCCTACAAGACTTTTAATGTCTAATACTTTCTTTACTTGAAGACAGTTGGAGAGAGTTGAATGAAATAATGAATCGTTATCACGGAACTGAACATCTGCCGGATAATAATTATCATACACAGGTAAGAAAAACAGAAGTGTGAAACAAATCAGAATAAGCAAGAATGTCGCGATAAATTCAAAGTGCGTTTATTTGAGAAGAAAAAAAAATACAGAAAAAATTCTCATAGCATACCTTTCATACGCTTATTGTAAATTGTAAATTTGGTTAACAACTGGACCAGATGCCTTTTCGTAAATAAATAGGTAGTTATGTTTATTTCGGTTTTTGTTCTTTCCCCGAGCAAAAAACTGCAAATTAATCATGGAAACTGGCATCTGATATAGCCCTCATTTTCACAGTCCGTATTTTCCTGTTAGGTAATTATGTACATCACAAATAATTCTTACTACAAACATCTTCATTTTGAGTGTCAAAGTATCATATTTGTTTCTTGTATCTAATTGTTGTGACTGATGAAATCGTTTGCGCTATCATTCTTTTTGTATAAATAATAAACAGTATACTCGTTATAATTTCCCGATGGACGGAGCGATGTCTGACTTATGTTGCCTTATTTGACAGGCAGTTAACTCATCGGCAAAAGAATGTAGCAATACATTATCTTCTAGTGAGAGCATGGCATTCGTCTAACTCTTCATCTTGTTCTTCGATGACAGGAGAGAAACAACCAGTTTCAGTAAATGGATATACAGTAAAGAATAGTTAGCTAACATATACATAATTTATTAACTTTAAGTGGGTATGCAGTGAAAGGATATTTAGCTAGAATATGCAAATAGTATAATTCATGCTTTGTTTTGTACACGATATATGTTTTACTTTTGAATAGGCAACATGTAGCGCCATTCTGTGGTAAGAGCGGACACATCTAGCTATCACAAGGGGGACAACCTCCCAGTGTTTCATTTTACAGTAAACATATCA
Source organism: Margaritifera margaritifera (assembly GCA_029931535.1). Classification (NCBI taxonomy): domain Eukaryota; kingdom Metazoa; phylum Mollusca; class Bivalvia; order Unionida; family Margaritiferidae; genus Margaritifera; species Margaritifera margaritifera. The sequence continues at coordinate 2,719,257 of JAQPZY010001562.1, forward strand.
TTATAATGACAATTTTTAGTGTATACATAGATCATTTGTAAAAGTATTAGTCCAATCTAAATATTGTACTAGATCAAATTGTTTTTTGTAGCTAGGTGTTCGTATATATGTATATATATATATATATATATATATATATATATATATATATATATATATATATATATATATATATATATATATATATATAATTTTGGTAACTGGTTTTCGTCTCGACATGTCACTGATCCATGATCCATACCTTCTCAGCCAATCCTTGTGACAGTAGTAAAGTGTACATGATTAAAATAAGGGTTTCGATTCCATGCAATTTTAACCCTTATTATAAAAACATATTTTGTTCAATGAATATTCAACTAGATAACAAATCTGTATAAATGCCAAGATCATCTCCTTTTAAGATTGAATTACATCGATTTCTTATTGCAATTAAGTTGAAACATTTTACAATAGAGATTATGAATGCATTCAATGACATCCCATATTGTAATAATGACTGTTTTATTACAATAGTGGTCGCGATCACATGCAATTTCAAACCCTATTGAAATAAATTATTTTGTTAGATGAATATTTAACTAGATAACCAGTCGGTATAAATGCTAGGATCAGAGGATATTACGCTCTAATTACATCGCTTTCTCATTGCAATGATTCTTCATTTTACAATCATTGTTACAATAGGGGTTATGATTGCATTCAGTCACAAGGCATATTGCAATAAGATCTGCTTTATGACAAAAGGAACAATAGGAGTTGCACATCTTGCAATTTCAACTCCTATTATAATAAAAACTTTTTTCCAAGCAATATTCAACTAGATTCAAACAATACCGACAAAAATGTCAGAATCAACAGCTTTTCAGTTCTAAATATCACGATTATTCTTTGTAATGAAGTTGCATCTTGTAATAATTATTACAATAGGGTTTACGATTCCATGCAATCATAATGCATGTTATAACTGAGTATGCTTTTACAATGGGGGTTAGGACTTAATTGCAATTTTAATTCCTTGTGTAATAAAAACTTTTTCGACGAATATTCAACTAGAACGCCTGTCGTTAGAAATATCAGGGTTAGCATCTATTTGTTTCTAACTAAAACGATTATTATAGCGTCAATGTCTAACTATCCTGATTGTAATTCCTACAATTTATGAAAAATTGGCCTATATTTCAAGGCGTCGAAACATTTTGTAATAAAGGTCGATTTAGTACAATATGGGTTGCGGTTTCATACGATTTCATCCCCAATTACAATACTAATTTGTTCCGAAGTAAAATAAAATCAGATCAATATCAATCCTTTATTACCATAGGGTTTGCAATTACATGCAATATCAACCCGTCTTCAACCCGTCTTGTTATAACAATTTTCATTTGAGAAATATTCACCTTTTTGGTATAAATGTGATGGTCAACAGCCACTCAAATCTAACTAAAAGGAATATTGTATCGTAAAGGTCAGGTTACCACGATTATACCTCGTACAATTTATTTCGAACCAATAGGGTTTGCCACCACATGCAAATTCATCCTAGTTTCTAATCACAGCTTTATTTATTGGAATACTCAGTTAGATCACTAAACTCTGTAAATATTAGGATCAACAGCAATTACGATATACATAAAAAATAATGTTGAAACGTCAAGATTACAGACATTGTATGGGCCGAGTAGGCTTGTGATGCTAAATGAGTGTCAATTTTATGCAATTGCAATGGATTCTATTATAAATATAGCTTCGTTACATTATTGGTGTCGTCTTCTTCTAATTTTAACCGCTATCGTAATAACAACTGTCTTTGAAGGAACATTCAGTCAGATCACTTTACGACAAAGGGTTCTACTGCATGCAAGTTCCACCCCGCTGTATTAAAATGGGGTTGAAACTGCTGGCAATTTTCAATCCCTGTTGTAATCAGACATTTCGTTCGAAGAATATTCCATTAGATCATTTATTTTTATAAATGTCAGGGTCAGCAGCTATTCATATCAAAGGAAAGAAAACATTATACCGTCAAGTTCATAATAGATTTGGCTGCTCCGCAAAAGATACAAAGAAATTTCGTGGCAATTACTTGCAGTCTCAACACATTGTGCAATTTAGTTAATTAACTCGTTGTGATTTATATATGAGTTTCTATTGAAGGCAATTTCATTATCTTTTTAGCAACTATTTCTCTCAAGGCAATTTAGACAGATTTATTTTCAATATATATGTCAACATAAAGAAGTATTTACATTTCGTAGGAAGGTTATATTACAAGGTCAAGGTATTTGAGTAAACTCCAGTGGCTGCGCGAGGAGGGGGCGGGTCGGGGAGGTGTCAATTGCCACGTCGGGAGCCTTTTTGTAGCTGTAACCGAGGCGTAGATGGAGGGGGATTTGAGGTTGGCAACTGACATAAAAACTGTTCTCTGTGGCAAAGTAGGAGCCCCCGAGCGCCTCGAACACTCGCGCCGCCACTGATCAACCCATGTCAGATTGATTATGGAATGTGTTGTAATCTTATGCAGTATTATCACATTTGTTTTAGAAATAAATTTATTTATTTATTTTAACATTTATTGAACTCTATCTGAACTCGTCCTTATGAATATAAATTGAGCAGCCATTTGATCTTTTACTCCTTTAAAAAGGTAGCACAATAATTGAAATACAGTTGCAATGAAAGAAGACGTTTTTAAGCTACAACATACATCAACACTGTTCAAATACAACGCAGAATGTCGCTTGTACATATACTCGTATCTTAGATATTTGTGTGATTAAATGACGTTTCTTGTGTCAAATTGCCAAAGACACATATGCTGAAAGACAAGTTTTACTGGTGGACAACAGTGAAGAAAAAGCAGCAGGTCATAATAAAACGTTATAATGAGGTACAATATGCTTTGCAGAATTAATTGAAATAACATTACTGACATAATCTCAAATGCTTTCAAATATAACATTGATTATTACATTATAACGTGAAACCATTATTACATAAGATATTCAGTTGTTTGTGAAAGCAACCATTTTGTAACCTCTGTAAAGTTTTGGTTTACAATTGTGTGTAGATTCATTTACTTTTTAAATTAAATTTGCTGTTAAAATTAATACTTCCCCTTAGAAAAGTTTTTTTTCTCAAACTTTAGTATTATTACAATATAATTGGTCACATTAACATATATTATGAACAGCTGGTATCGCATATTAACAATACACTCACATATTGAATGAAATGGAATCAATGTTAATTTACTAAAAGTGATACAGCGAAACATTTAAGGACTCTTGAAAAAGTGTTATTAAATAATCAACAATCACATTATCTGCTGACAATATCGAATGGAAAATCTTGACTTTAAGGACTAAAGGCACGGAAATGAAGAAATTCATTAATAAAGGCTGGGCGGAAGAATGCTGTTGAATTATTATAAACTCTCAGCTGTTAGTGACATCGTGTTATTATCAAATTGTTGGGATACCATGTCATTTCAAAACAAAGAATTAAATCTGAAAAAGTGCAACCGGTAGCTATATTAAAGACTTCAAATTACCATGCCAGCGTTGATATGAAATGATATGGTATGGTATGTTATAGTATTTATAGGTTACTGCATTTGTATGGGAAAATATGAACGAGTTTTTCTGAGCTATACTGTACGACTGCAAATTTAGTAACCTTTTTATTATATACTCATTTTGCTTTTCTACCTAAGGCTGAATAACAAAAAGAACACACTGCAAGAAACAAAGCCACTGAATTTCTGCTATATTCCAAAGTAAATACACAACCGTAGTTAAACAAATACACATTAATAGTATTCATGCGCACATGGCACCGCCCAGCAACCTTTGAATTTGGTAGAGTACCCCGGGCTCAGTCATTCGTTTCAAAAAGAAATTTTATTTTTGTCTACTTAAAATTGAAATTCAGAGTCATATTGTGAATGCCTACGCCTTGGAACAACTTTCCCAGTTGATCTGGAATGGAGAGATGTTGTTTTTCTGTCGATCCAACTAAACTCTGCTCTTTTAGTTGTCGTGGACTGGAGTTATTAGCTGGGTTGTTTCCGTACGATGTACATGTAGCTGGAGGGACAGGCCTCGACAGCAAACTACACATGTGTTTCTGTCCTGCCATTGATAGTTTGGAATCATAAGGTGGACAAAATATAAAATTCTTTGAATTGAAATTCTCAAGAAGATGCAGGATTAAATATTTTTGTTAGGGAATATCAAATTCATTTCCTTTTGAGTGCAGTAAATTCTCATTTGGAATGTGATTTCTGTTGGAAATGTAGTCTAGATTGCAGTGCAGTTTCGCGCCGTGGACCTGAAAGTACATTTTGAAGAAATTCAAGATGCACAAAGGTAAGTACATTTATTGCCATTATTTGTATTTTACTGTCACTTGCATGATCTTTGCTGAATGGACCCCAGCTACATGACCTATATGACTTGTACTATAAATCCAAACATTTTCTCAAAAAATTAAAACAGGCAAAATTGCAAAGCGGCTGGGGTATGAGAGCCTATTTCGTCAGCGGAAAATAAGGGTTCTTGGCTATCGTGACTTACTGGTTCTTAGGCACTTGCTGTTATACCAAAACGCTCCTTCTTTAGTTGTTTTTTTTAGCGCTTGGACTGACTTGTACAATGGGCGGTTTCTGAGAGAGATGGAATATCCTTTGGCCTTAAGATGCCTTTCTATGCTATTTTGTATAGACTCTAGAGAGCACGGTTTATAGTCTGAACCATAGTCAAAATAAGTTTTTAAATGATCAGAATGATATTTTCAATACTGCATGTTTCAATTTTGTTGTCATAAAGCCACCGCTGGATATTGTGAATATCACGTTCAGCCGCTTGCTTGGTTGAAAGTTTCTTTTGTGACTCAATGAACTCATCCACATCGTCAGCTTTATCATCTCTACTCTTACACAGCTTGCTTATTTTTGTTGTTTACAATAAAAAGTAGTTCCTAACACGCGATACTATTTTTAGACACACGTATCGTTCAGTATGAAGCCGTGCAGTATGGAGAAATACTGCACTATTCTGACAATGCAAAGTTAATGGCGAAAAAAATGAGTATATAATAAGACATGATTTGATACGTTATGATATGATATGACGGGATATTCAAGCTGTTGTAATGTTGTTACGTAAGTTGTATCATCCAAGAATATTTTTTTATAGAATTGTAACCTAGAAATTGATGAAACCCACGGCTTAGAATAATAAAAGATATTCCATTATAGAAGAGCGGTAAAAATATCTTTAGTTGTCTAAGGTCAAAACTGAAGAAGAAAACAAAATGATGTTATCGATTAGTTTATATTTAATGCATGTGGATATAGACATGAAAAGAATCGTTTGTATTGTAAGACAAATATATGTAATATCACATTAGAATAAAATCAGAGAGTAAGCCAAGCTCGCGTGTTCACTATTACCGCCATAGTTTTCCATTGACGAATTCACTAATGCACACAGGATACGGTAGTGTTTTGTGCTACTTGTGCATTCAACACCTTATTTGGTATGGCAAGCTATACTATCAATGCTTCTTTTTTAATATTTTCCTTTCTTTCCTCCTTTATTACAGAATGTCACAATATAGTTCCTTTGACGAACAAGATGTAAATTTAATTTCAATAGTTCAATACAATACATTTTAGTTTATGAAATGATACAAAACGTTTTGTGATTATTTTCCCAATCATAGACGGATAGAGGTTTATGCCTGGAAAATATAAATTTGAAGCTCTGAGTCTTTGAGTCTTGTTCAACTAAAACCAAAATAAAGTCACTAATGTGGAAAAATAACTTATAATAAACTTCGTTCTCTATTGTAATAAAACGGACATTATTACAAATTATAATGTCCTTGCTTTTGAAATTGGAACCGATTTTATAATAAACCTTAAGTAGTACAACCAATTAACTCTGACCATGACGCTTTAATATTCTTTCTAATTATATTTAATAGATCTTGACAATTATACCAACAAATGATCTAATTGAACATTCCTCGCTACATATATGGAATGACATTAAATGTATTCTCAACCCTATTGCAACAGTAGTGGTTGAAATAGAATGCAGTCAAAACCCTAGTGTAATTAAGCAGACTTTATTACAATGTGCATTGTGATTCCATGCAATTCTAACCCCTGTTGTAATAATTATTTGATGAGTAATTAGATCTAATTAGCTGTTAACATTATCATTAACATTTATACAATTATGTGATCGGGTTGAATATTAGTTGAACAAAGTTGTTATTACAACCAAGTTGAAATAGTATGCAGTCACAATCCCTATTATAATAAATACTTTATTACAATATGGGTTGTGATTACATGCAAACGTAACCCATTTTAATAATTGATACAATTTGCAACTTCATTGCAATGTGTAGTATAACTGGATTTGAAATTGAACGCGGTCTTAACCCACATTGTAATTAAGCAAACTTTATTGCAATATATGTTCTAATTGCATGCCAGCGTAACCCTATTGCAATAATGATTACAATTTGCAACTGTATTGCAATAGGGGTTGTTAGAGTTTTTACTAACTGAATTATGAATGTTGTAGGCAGTTTCACCCTGATACTTCAATACTTATAAGTCTAGTTCAAAGTAAAAGTACAACGAGGAAGAAGAACAAATCTGCTATAAATTCACTGTTATTTATGAACTACAAAGTACGCAAATATGATAATATTTTCATTAAAAAGTTATAATATTGTTATCAACAACAAAACATCAACGATAACATGATACTATTTGGCACAGTATATTTAGACCATATACTGTGATTTAATTTATTTTTGTGGTAATAAAAATTCGTGGTTTTGTACAAAAAGTATAAAAAGTATAAAATGTGCTTATTGCATATCAATGTGCAAATTTATGTGAGTCATGTATATTTTGTTTAAGGTGTCAGTCAAGATGACAAGTCGGGTTTGGCCTAAATCGCTGACAAGGGTACTAAATACTGGCAATAGACCCTAGTATACAGCTCATATATTAGAAATATATTGTTTTCACGAAAACCTGGTTATCGCGTGACTACTGTTTAATTTACATTATTACACTCATATCAAAATTTGTATATATGTCACGCGTGTAATAACACCTCATGACGTCACAAATTACGTCCCAATACAAAGAATAGGCGTTACGACAGAGGGATCCGAATGTATTTTAAAGTTTGTTTACTTCACTATTCTGCGGTTTTGTCAAATAAAATCAATACTTTTTGTCATGTGATAAATAAAATCTAATATGCGTGCTAAGGAAACTCGTGGAATAATTTCACTCTTTTGCTCGCAATGGCCGCAAAAGATCGAAATTATTCGACACGTTTCATAAATTTAATTTCAATCGAACACCCAAATAAGATTCCCTTTGCGTTGTAAGTTGACACATATTCCTGCGAACATTTAGCAATACAATAGTTCTTTTGTTAAGGGCGCCCACTGCTTATACCTTTTTTTTTAAAAAAATTAAAAATTATTATTATTATTACTGCCACCGGTTATTTCATCCAGTGCCACTATATCATTAACTTCTTTCTCAAGGATACAGTTTTGTGTCCGTCACAGTCTCTGTTTAACGTTTGAAAAATGTATTTATCTGTCCTACATATAAAGATATACATTCTAGAAGCTCAAAGCTGGGGGGAGGTGGGGGAGGCATTCTTCACAGAAACATATAAATGCGTTTTGTGTCCTCAGACCACACATAATTTTGAACCGGACAGGGAAAACTAACTGAACTTTGTCTGCAGATCAGGTCGCAATTGATTTAATTGCACATGATAACTAATTACACATTGAAAATAACATCAAAACGATATTTATTGGACGTTCTTCAAAAGTGATACATACAATACTTTCAATACTGCGTATGAAGGACTTCTTGTTCCCTTTCTATTTGATCTACAGAGACAATTTTTGGACTATGTGACAAATCGACCTGGTCCCATTATGTTCCTTTTCATGCCCCCTGCCCCAGATGATGTATCTGTAATGGATGGATACACCATTTTGTGCCCTAATTGCCCCCACCTGCGTAATAGGAATATATATATCCACATATAATTTGTCATTGTGTGGGGTATTAGTTGCCTGTAAATTTAGAATTGAATGCTTCTTGCTTATAGTTGCTATTGCTCAGACGTTTCGAAACGGCGATGCTTTATGCCCATTTTTTCATATTTAAAAACAAAATATTGCAACTGGAAGGTAAAACAAAATATGACTTATAAATATATATTGGATTTGCTTCAGTGTTTTTAAATGAATCGTATGAATATTACATATAACCGGTATTAATGGTGCAAGTACTGGAAAAAAGTTTTAACTTAATATAAGTTTCAAAACAAAACTGCACAATGATTCGCTTGTATTGCAATTATCAATCTATTGAATAATTCACTACATGATGAAACCTTAGTGAGTGATTAAATAGAGACAATATAAACATTCTCTCCAGCACCTACTCTTGGAAGGAAATATCACTTGTCCATCTAGTATCGTCTCTTGCACAACGTTTGCTGAGCAAGATGAATTACTCGAAGTGTTGTCAATACACTATGGCAACAACGCATGGGGTCTCTTAATATTCACATAAAACACATCCTGAGTCGATACATAAGATAAAAAAATAATTTTATTGCAAAGAAAACAGATCAATAATTCCGATAAACTTCCTTTCTTTGCCAATACAACATGACGCCCAACATGACACATATGATTGGCATTGATTTTTCACATCCTCTTTGGTTATATTTTATCACATTGGTATCTGTCCCTGGGCGATCAACCCTGATAGACCATAATTGTGAGTGCACGTCATTGTTAGAAATCTAGCATATTGACAAATTGATGCAGCCGTTGCAACCACTCGCTTCATAACAACTGGCGATAAGGCTTTAATTGTTGAACATTTACAACGAACTCTACATTATAATGGTTTGAAGGTCTTGCAGAAAACACACTTGAGCGCATACCTGAAACTGTTTGAGTGTAAAAACTACTAGTATTTCAATAATCATGACCAGGTTCGATTTGTTGTTATAAACTCGTTGGTTTGTTCCTCGATAACCTGTGGAAGGGTTTGGAATACACTGCATTTCTTTTGACCGAAGAAATGCAAATGATAACTTTCCTAAGGCAACCATTAAGGGTCATAGTATACGTGTTAGGAGATTACAAAAATGACGTAAATGCACTATCACATGCAACAGGTTCTTGTCTCAGTATGCGCCAAATTCATGTTTTACCTTAATTATAAAGCATCGACATAAAGAAACCACGTAAATAATAAAATTAATATTTATATCTCAATACAAATCATTCTTTATATTTACGACATATCAATTATTGATTACAAGCCACATTCTAGCAGTATTAAAATCTGTCCAACCCCGACAAACATTTGGCACAAATTAATATTTAATAATTATTCACTTAGAGACGAATTATTTATAATAGGTAGCCAATAAACGGATCCGAGCATTGATAATACAACCACTATAAAGTAATTTGTTGTTTTTAACGGCACACCAGCACAATCCTGGCTATATGATGCTGATTAAAAGTAATACTAATACATCTAGAGCTATTAGATTTTGGGTGCATCGTAAAGGGCACGGCACACTATAATTTGCTCTGTAAGGTATTAAAGGGAAGAACTTCTGCTGCAAAATCAAATTTAGGAGAAGATGGGCATTCAGGAACCATCGCTGCTATAAATGATGACACTGACAGATTTAAATCCACGTCCTTCAATGACAGACATGAAAAACATAACCTAATTAGCTAATTTTAGGATTTTGTGTTCAAGAAAAACTTCTAATATTTCCTTTGAGTATACATATAAAGGGGACTTGTGATATTCTTTCACATTTTTCAGCTTTTTCTCTAATCAATTGTTTTCATGCAACACCACATGTAAAAAGATTTGAAGTTTATCGTCAAGGGCTATAACTCAAGAAAATTGAGTTGATGAGACAAAACCCATAAAAATATATTGCTCGATGAAACAATGTTCACATGAAATTTCATCTAAATATGTTGCATGGTTCTAAAGCTATGCTAATTACAATCAGCATCCAATGCAAATATATTAAGTTGATTGACAAGGGTCGTAACTCAGTCCAAAAAAGGTGTAGACGAGACATAACCCATAAAGGCACGTCTATGTCTAAGAGACAATGTTCTTACCATATTTCATCAGAATATGTTGAATGGTTCTTCATCTATAACGATGGCATGCAACATTTCCAGTTTTCATGTTAAGATACGACGTTATTTGTCAAGGGCAGTCACTTCAGCAAAAGGCACATCTAGCTATGTGAGACAATGTGCATACCAAACCGTATGTGTAAGGGTTCCAGAGCTAATTATCAGCAACATCCCATGTAGGGATAAGACGTTAATTGTCAAGGGCCATTACTCTATCCAGAATTGTTGCATAGTGACAAGAAGCGTGTACAACTGACAGACTAACGGATAAGGTTATTACTATAAAGGTCCCCGCATCTTAATACTGGCCCTTAATAATACGGATTTTTCTAATCCATTCAACTCATATGACGACCATTTATGGTAGTCACTCTTTTATTAATAAGGGTTTTCCTTTGCTTTTCTTCCTCTATAACCTCTAGATCTTGTTTTAATTGATAGTGACGCATTAATATATATAAAGGTATATTGTGGTAAAATTGACAGTGACGCATTAATATTTATTAAGTATATTGTGGTAAAATTGATAGTGACGCATTAATATTTATAAAGGTATATTTTGGTAAAATTGATGTTTAAATCCTGGAACTTTTATAAAAGGAAACATCATTAATGTTTGGTCTCTCAAGATACCAAGTTTTCAAACCACTCTCGTGTGTAGTTTTACATGATAGATGAACCAACTTTCTAATTTAGACATGTATTCTCCCTTGAATGCAATAATGGATATGACCATCTCTTTCTTGAAATAAAAGCCTAGAATTTGTTTTACTTTGCACAAACGTATTACACTCTGCAAAAAGCAATTTTAAAATTGAATTGGTATAATTAGTTCTCATCCCATGCAATATCGAAAGATTTGTTCATATCTTTCCTACAAGAAGGCTAATTATAGTCTAGTATGTCTGTCTGTGTGCATGTATGTATGTATTAGTGTTTAACGACACCTCAACACAAAAATGGCAATGTAGTGCCAATAAAAGATTAAGTTAACAAAATTTGAAAATGAATCGCACAAAAACTTTGGGAATCAAGCCTTCCAAAAAAATGTAAAATTAAGTACAACGAGATCAAATATAAAACGTAACGATAACACTAAATATTTAAACCATGATTAAAATATGTCGCACAAACCGCATTTCCTTAACAAGTCCAAGATTTTCTCGGGTAGTACTTTCTCGTACAGTTTCTTTTTATTATTCAGCCTTGTCTCAAAGGTTGGAAATCGACACACTCGACAAAAATGTGTTCCACTGTCATTGGACACTGGCAGGGTACACATTCCGGTCGAGGTTCACCATTCAGAAGGTATGCATGAGTCAGGTATGTGTGCTGGTTTGACACTGGTAGACAAGGGATAACATTTATATCCATATAACGCATGATCTTTATACAGATAGATTAGTTATAACGACCAAAAAGGACCGAAAACGACCAAAAACGACCGAAACAACTTGATCGTTATAACGAGAGCTGATTATTGTTCACATTGGTCAGTAGACCTGCTTAATTTAACTCATTCAAACGTGATCAACATGACATCAATCATTTGATTTGTCTGGTCGTCCAGGAGGCATGTTTGTTTAGGCTAATCCCATTGTCTTTATGCTATGACCAGTAGAAACCTATTGTCTGACAGGTTATTTTCCTTTACTAAGTCGCTCCGATTATTCCCGGTAAAGCTAATAAGATTTAACACGATCAATGATGCTTTCTGTCAGAATTATCTGCAATGTCTACTTGCTTCTCGTCTTCACATGCACGTAAGGACATTCGTGTCTGATAATGAGCTGTCAACATTAATCAGAGTAAAAACTTGCTATTTTTCTATCGTATCAACTGCGATTCTATCTGGTGAGAAAAAATTTATATAGAAACTGTCTTGGAATAAAGGATATCCAATTAGTAGATGATTGGCCTAGATAATTGTGTCAGTATAGGCAAGAATGGAACTTAGGATCCATTTTTGTTTTTTGGATAGATGATATCAAATTTCAAATATATTATGAACAAAACAACTGTGGAGCAAGAAACATGTGCAAATGGCACGAGATATGTTTTCTTCATCGATACCAAGGAATCAAGAAGATCATCAACGCAGAGTCCGCAGCCACTTTGGTCAGGGTTTCTATTGTTAAATAATGTCAACAAAGGTGATATTTTGCTCCTTCAATAGTTTTGCAATCGCCTTTATATACTTCAGTATATTAAATTTACATGCTTGAGCCTTTTATAGGGTCACAATATTGTTTCTTCATGGTGCTAGACTTCTATATATATGTTTATGAAGGTTGTTCTGAGAGAAAAGAAATCATTCATTTTTCAAATAAAAATTATTGAGTAACAAGAGGTAAAGCCCTGATAAAAATGTATAATTAAAAGTCATAGAAAATTACCTTTCATTACGGTGACAATTGCGACTATTGCATGGACTGTTGGTTGTGCTAAATGAAATGTCAAGACTGCCCATTACTTTCCAGATTTGTTTAAGATTCAAGGTTAGTAAGTTATAAAATATATGACCCGGGGTCATTTTCTACGTTCGTGCTAACGGTACAAAGCGGAAGGGATAGGAGAGCGAACCGATGGTTCTACACAGATTTATTGGGCATGATTCCGATTTTTAACCTGTGTCTTAATCAGTCATCGAGGGTAAACATTCTGTTCTTGACGAATGACGAGCGGCACGATATAAGTGATTTATAATGTATATCATTTTGAAATAAGACAGGACACTGTTGCATAGAACGAAGTAAAATTTTGTTCTGATGTTTATTATCATACTATTTTTCCGTAACAGTCAAAGGAGATACTTTATTATATTCAACTTTACCATAGACCTGTTAGTGGCACCAAGACATACCAATATAGAAATACTAACAAGTCATGTAGTTTCATAATATCCCAAGACATCACGATAATACGTTATTATTTCATATGAAACATTTTTAACCAAATCAGTAGAACATGGATCACAGGAGGGAAGTTCAAAGTTTCTTGAGCAAAAATCATGATAATAAACTAACTGCAGCGACCAATCCTCGAAAATATTTTTATATACACTTGTGCTTTCAATGGTGCCTCTCTGTTCTGAATTTTTGCTAATTTCATCCTATTGCTCAGGCTATTGGCGAACTCTTCCTCATCTTAAACCGTTTAGAAAAGAAACAAATCAGTTCTTCTAACTTACACTCAAAATATTGTCAAACATTACTAATTTGGATCCTTGATTGCTTATGTTGTTTTATTTTCATGTGTTCCACATATCATTCGCATAGTCTGGTAAACTTGGGTATGTACTCTATTTATAATTAAAGCTCTAGTCGCAGTATGGGTGCAAATCTAATTTATGATAGCCATTTTGCAATACAGGGCTTTTAATTTCTACCGCCAAAATCCAACGTATTTACTTCTTACGCTACAATACAAGACAATGTTACAAATATTGAATAGTTGTTAGTGTTACATTTTTCTTATTATTCATGTCGATTAGGTGAAACAATAAACAGCAATAACGTTATAATATTCCAACCGGCGGATGGACCGTTGATTTATCTTACCAATCACAAAGCAATCGCTGGAACAGAAAAGAGCAAACAATGCTTATATCAACATATTCATATGAATATTTAATTTAATTGGAAATTTTATTTCTGTCTAGTGTCGCGACAGTGCAACAGGGAAGAAGAATTAGCTTAGAAACATGTCCAGTTTATACCAAGTAAAAAATTAATTGTCTTCGTTTTGTAGAAGCTATTGGCTTTTATTCCTTTTAAGAAAACTAACAGCCGGCATTAAATGTTCTATTTCAGGAATATTTGGTAGAAACTCGATGAAAATGTAGGGCAATGTTCTTTCATTATTATCTGTTTCTTAGTGGATCGTAATTAATATCAATTTAATTTCTTGTCAAGACTATTTTAAAAAATTCAATATATTGCATTACCACTGACTTTATCTTCGTAAATTATTGTTTAATGGTAACATTTAAGATCATGTGGTTAGTACCTCTTGATCCCAAAAGATGCTCAAGTGACTCTGTCAATATCTAGGGTTAATTGTTTTCAAGAAGTTAAAACTACTTAGAATTCGAGCACTTATTATATATAATCGATCGTAAGCTCTAACAGTAGTTTACCAATACGGCGAGGTCAAGTGGGAAATGTCGATTAAAGTTATAATTAAGTAATTGTTTATGTGGGGCATAACTCGTAGATATCAGATTATGCGCTATGGGATTAAATCTAAAATGCTGTGCTGTGGTTTTAAAGGATCATTCCGCCCTATCGCCGGATCTATCCAATGTGCAGAAGTTTCTTTCAGTTCGATTTTATTTGATTGTCATTAGCTGCACTTAATGTGAGAACTGTGATATTGCCACCTTCTTGCTAACCTAAAATCGACAAGCCATATCTAACAAGAAAATACGCTTATGTCTGGGTCCTCTATTACCACACGCTTGAATTCCGACAGATTTATATGTCTCTCGGACTAAGTGGTTTGGCACTAATTGGATCAGCGACGATGGCTGATCATACAGGTGTTGGGTTGACCACATCACCTCATTTTGATAGGATATCGGCTATCGATAAAGAGGGCTACGAATTATTGAATTATTATGTCCTCCTTGACCTTAATATATGTACAAACAAATCAAGAAAGATTTTCCCATAGTACCATTTCAGAAAGCCATTTCAAATTTGCTTTGAATATTCAGAAATAGCAGGAAAGCTTAAAACAATTCCACAGAGACAAAGGTTGGTGGAAAATATTGTTTTTATCTTAACCGACTTAGGATAAAATCATGTTAACACTTCAATAGTATTCGCAGAACTTTAATTTCTCTAATAATATATAAACTCTTGTATCAGGCAATATCAAATGAAACAAAAGTTCCGGATATATTAATATATATGGGATGATATAACCGCAATTAAACGCTTATGTTTTTATCGACAATCAAACTGTTTTTTTTACGTCCAAATGTTCCGAACGTCATTGTCATTTAAATTTTTTAAAAAGACCAATTTAAGAAAAGAGAAATATATTATATAAAGTACGACAGTTCCTCCTTTCATTATGAGACACGAACTAGATTAAAATCTACATTGTTTCATTAACAATATTAATCGGCGGATCGTTAGCTGATCAAGATTGATAAGAATTATGAATTATAAATGTTCGTGCTTTAGAAAGAATGAATATCATATACTTTTTACTCATCCAAAGATCTACAATAACAAAATAGTGCTACTTGGTTTCAAGTCAATGTTTCAAAGGCTCGAAAGGTGAACCTGCGTTATCACATTAAGACACGTATAAAAGTAAAAGATTATCTTTACAAAGGTGACAACTGTAATAATGCTACGTTTTAACACTCATGATTGTTTCAAGACAGAGTTGTAATATACTGTTGTAAAATTATATTTACCCTATTTGTCGAAGAGCCGCGGTGGTTTATTAGCTACAGTGCTGGACCAGCTACTGAAAGGGTATGCGATCTAATCATACAATCGGATCAGCCCGTTTTGGCTACAGTGGAGTGTCCATGGGCAATTCATATTACTCCGATTGTCTCGACACTAAATACCTACCTGTTTTCGTGAAATGTACGAAAATTCCCAAGATGAACACGAGCTATATTGGAAAGATGTGACCGTGATTAACCTCTTGTAAGCTCTGATCCTTGTGCTATTGATAGTAAGTTGTAGAGAAAGAGCTATGATACGATAGCTTAAAAATTTGCAAGCACCCTACTCGCACTACGGTAGACAAACCCAATGTATTACTTCGAGTCAGTAAATCTTTAACTACTGGAATCAAAGCTCGCCACGTATCAGTGCCGGTTGCATTTAAACCGTTGCTTAAAACTGCATTCCTTTGCAAATCCAATCTTTGACTAATATCACAACCGTGTTATTTGTACCTTTTAATTATGTAAAACAATTGTCTGATCATCAACATTGACCCAAATCATGCAGTTAAGCTACTTTAGTGTTGCGGACTTTACACAGTATTGACTACACTTAATGACGCGGTTATTTTTTTAAATGAGACTCGCTTTCCCGAGGTTATAAACATGCACTTTTGTATATGTCTTTCTCTGTGATTGATAAATATATACCAGAAATTGTACAATGTCCATTGCGGACAACTTTATTTATACATTGATTAATGTATTTTTCAAAGAAAATGTTCTAATTAGTCTCATGCTGAACTGTACGAAAATTGCCAAGATCAACACGAGCTATATTGGAAAGATGTGAGTGAAAGGAAGGAACGTTGCTACTTAAATCAGACCGTTGCTCCTTGTAGCAAAGACCTTTCGTGACTGTGTTGGATTATGCATATATATGTAGACTGTGATTACTTGCACTATGGGAGGCATTACCAATGCATTACTTTGAGTCAGTAAATCTTTAGGTATTTGAATTAAAAGCTCACGACGTACCAGTGCTGGCTGCATTTGAACCCTTGCATAAAACTTTCATTCCCTCCCAAATCCAATGTGTAACTAATATCGTGGCAGTGTTATTTGTACCTTTTAACTATGTAAAACAATTGTATGAGCATCAAAAGTGACTCCAGTCGTCCAGTTTAGCTACTTTAGTGTTGCGGACTTTAAACAGTATTGATTACACTTAATGGCGAGGTTACTTTTTTTAAATGAGACTCGCTTTCCCCAGGTTGTAAACATGCACTGTGTTCCAGATGATTGTTTTGGTTTTCGATTGGGTGTAAGACACGTCTTTGAAGTAGAACACGTTTTAGGTAGGGAACAAATCGAATAGTACTGACACTGGGACAGTTACAGCATGTATTTTCTGCACTTGGCTTTCCAAACCCTCGAGTTAATTATGGATGGACTGTGTACAGTTACATGCTGAACTTATTCGTCACTTTATTTGCTCGTGCTTGACGAACAACGTATTGGAAATCAACCTAGCTCAGTGGCCTTTTATTTCGTCTGCTTCACAGGGATAGAGAATGAATTTATGACTTAGGTGTGCATTTTTACAAAATAGTTTTCTATATTCTTCTTCATTACGAGAGGCACATAATTGTCATTCTTTTTTCTAATTTTACGGGGGGGGGGGGCTTGACTTTTTACGAGGGAATGAAATCTTGTATCTAAAATCTTAACCAATGACTCTCAGAAAACAATTACATTTTTATTTCTTTATCTACGTTGAAGTTACATAAAACACGAGCTTTTTGGAATAGCTTAAAAACAGTCGATGGCGGATCTATGATTAGGTGTACAGAGAGGCTTTAGCTGCAGCATTTGGTACCACAAAAAGGAAATTTTAATTGTCACAGATAAAAAGTTATGAACTTGTAATGTTAATAGTAAAGAATTGGGCACTTTAGAAAAACAGGAGGATGAAAATTATTTAAACACTTTCTGCTGATTGTAAAAATAATTCGTTTGTCCCCACCAGTACCCCACTCACCCCACTTTTTTACAAGGATAACATTCCTCATCCGTGCAGCAATATTTCCTCTATCGGTCCACATGGCTACTGAGCAATGGGTAAATCTGATAATATGCACCATTTCAAAAAAATATAATGCTCCGTTTAAGAAAATAAGAATGCAAGGGGAACAAAATAAAGAATTAGGAAAGTTCAGAAAACGCAGAAACGATTAACTAGATTACTGGAGTGCTTTAAAAGGTATCCCTACACTAACTGGGCGAATCAGCTGTTGTTGCATTCTTTTGTAGTCCCTAAAAAAATCATTATTTATTCTCTTTTCCAGAAGATTTGCTAACCATCGAAGAATGTTGCTTGCATTAAAAATAAACCAGCATTCAAGACTAAACATAAAATAAAATGTTTACTGAGTTCACCCTCTTGGTTTTTGGCATGACAATGAACAGGTGTGATGCGGCCGGTTGCAGATAGGTCACTTACGCTACAATCTCGAGTTCTTTTTATTCAAATGCAACTATTTTTAGAATATGCTACAGAACTTACGTTGTGTTTTGTATAAGTTCTGTCCAGGTTAGTGCCTAGCACAAGTAAGATGGTTTTGGTGCATGGGAACTCATAACTAATGCACTGGATTTCAACAAAAATGTAGCAAAAATGACGGAAATATATATGGAACTTATTTGGTGTAGTAATACCTAAAATAGAAGATTGGGGACAAACGTAACTGCTCACATGACTATATACATTTGTTTACACACAGGTCTGATTACCTAGAATGATAGTAAGAAAGATTAGAGCAACGTTAAGCGTCTTTTATTAATTGGGTTGAAATGCTCAAAAATGAGAATTTCTATATGTCGACGATTTTGTTTACCCGCTCTATGCGTGTCAGATGAAGTACATATAGCTTTCTCGGTGTGGTGTATAGATCGACCTACATAACCTGCCCGCTGTAACCATTCATTGGAATATTGGCCTGTTCCAACCAATAAACTGGTACAGAAGTGTGCATGAACTGTGTATGTTTCATGTGAGCGAAACAATTATGCCTTACTATGCACCTAATATACATGCGCAGCAATACCCATTTTTCGAGTGGACCAGACCCTTTATGAATATTCCACTGAAAGGACCAACCGACAGGTCATTCATCTGGACCGCCATCTTGGTGTTTGTCCGCTGGTATGTAAATAAGGAGCAAATAAAAGTTAATACTAACAGAAAGGACCAAATAAATCATCTCCCTGTTTTTCCCTTGTCACCATTTTCTATATATTTGAAACTCTTTCATTGTAAAGCATGTCAGAGAATGAGAAAATAAGTATAAGCATCACTTACGTAACATTGAATAATATAGGAAAAGACTCTTTTTAAACTTCTGGAATATAATTTTGGGGATCTATATGTGGTGATGAAACGTCGGATGAAAATATTGGACTCCTTGGACTCTTGAATACATATTGGACTCACATTCAAGAGTCCAGCATTTCCTTATGTTGGACTCTTGAATGAGATTAACACAAAATCAATGTGCAGTTTTCCAATTGCAACATAAAATGTATACCATGTGTATGACGGTGGAGGTACACTTGCTCTAGTGGCATCAGCGTATTATTTATCATGTTTCATGAAAATACAAACGTCAACAAAAGGAACTGTAGTGTAGCTTAATAATGACTTTGCGAATGATTAGAGTAAACAATTTCATGCTTCGTTAATTTGCAAAACAGATTCCTCAGGTTCCATTCTTTTATTTGCTTTAAAAACAATCGTCTAAGACTTATTTTGGTTTTAAGCGTTGAATATTCAGATGGACATTTTAGTCTTCGATAAATCAGATAAAAAATGAGAAAACAAAGATAAAAAGAATAAAGAAAATAAGGATCATAGGAACGTTTTTTAAAAATAAATCAATATGATAATTTTCATGTTGAAAAAAGTACATTTCTTAATAAGCTTTTCTGTAAAAGGGTTGGTCTTTTAAGACGTAATACTTATTTGTCATCAGGTCTCTAAAATAGCTCTCTTGTCAACTAAGCGTACTACCATAATTCAATATTTCAATAGTCTCTTCATTCAGGTTCTTTTTCATGTTAATGGAAGAGGGCCACTGTTACACCATTATTCAAAAGGTCCATAGATCTGATCCGTCAAACTATTGACCAGTATTTGTTTTGAGTGTTCTTGGTAAACTAATGGACAGAATTGTTTTTAAACATGTATAGTATCACCTATAATCTAATCAACCTATTTATAAATACCAACCTGGTTTTATCCCCGGTCGTTGTACTGTTCATCAGCTAATTCAAATGCATCATAAAATCTGCAAAGCTACTTATGATAAAGACACGGCATGTGTAGTCTTCTGTAATATTTCAAAAAACATTTTATAGAGTCTGGCATAAAGACCTTATTCACAAACCTCTGATTATGGCATAAGAAGCACATTACTCAACTGGTTCATTGCTATCTGTCAAACAGACAAAACGTGTTTGAATTACTTTCACACATAAAAGAAGTAGCTCAGTATTTGATATACAATAAACAACGATTTAGGAACTCCGCCCATTTCAACAATCGTTATCAAACTTGGAAAAACTGAATCCTGAAAAAAACTTTCTGTATGTTTTTCCTGTCGTAATAATGACTTAACTCCTAATTTGATGATGAATTAAATCAATATCAGCATGGCTAATTACCACTTAGATCTTTTCAAAAGTCTGCGATCTAATTGTAAATCGACCGTACTTCATACAAAATCTGATTAGTACTGCACACAAGCAACTGGCCATGCTTGGAAAGTTTAAATATAACATATCAAGATCAACTTTTAAAAAAAATTTATTAGACATTCATTAGACATATACTTGAATATGATTACAAAGTAGGCGATACTCTTTATGGTTTGGAATTACGTAGACTAGAAAAAGTCAAACTCGAACATGGACTTTTATCATTACATGCAGAGTGATGTAGTACTTAGCTGCATATGAATAACACTCTTAAGGGAGAGAACTCTTGATCAGTTGTAAAAAATTGAAGTCCAATCCCATTGCTCCTCCGTAGGTAAAAGCAATATAATCGTTGAAATGAAAGCATGCTAATAATTCGCTGTATTGAAACTAGGAGAACAAGCTCTTTTTGAGTTCATCTTTACATTTGTATCCTATTCTGTGAAAGCCTGCAAATACCTTTAAATTAAAAGCTTTAACATGTCTGTCATAATATTTTTAAAAATATTGTACAGAATATAGCAAACAGTTTCATCTTGTGTGGGAACAAGTTGCATTCTCTGAATGAAGAGAACATATTTGTCAGTAAGTTGTTTCATTTCGATAAGAAGGAATCATAATCATAATCACATGTATTATCCCCACAGAGCTGTATTTATACCAGTTACTGCCTGTAATAATAGCATAATCAGATAACAATGTATTGATTATGGCTAACACCTTTGTGATGTTAGAAGGTAATTACCGTTGCTTGATTACCCTTTGATCATAAAACATGGTCTGAGAGGTTAATGGAAGAAACATGTACAGGAATAGATCTTCCATACGACTTTTTGAGAAAAAAATGCAAGTTAATGAAAAACCAAAAACACATGCAATATAACAAAATATCAGGAATTAGCTCTAAATATATATTCACATTCTCACTTATCGTCTTTACTTAATTTTAATTATAATGAACTAGCTTGCACATGTATTTGACAACCATAAATGTACATTTGTTGATGTACTAAAGCAAAAACGTTATCACGGTTAAAATATTTACAATCGTATCTTTTCGTGATTAACTTGTACATAAAACATAAACATGAATTGAATGTAAAATAAGAAACATCATCTAATGTAAGGCTGTAATAAACAACAACAATTTCGGGGAGTGCAGCACATATGTGTATTATCTACAAATACTATACCTAATACCGCTACGTACGATACCATTTGTTTTGCCCGAATCGGAATATTATATAAACAACTGTAACAATAGGAAAAAGGATATAAAAGATGAAAACAAATAATGTTTGGTCTTGCATATATTTAGTTAACAATAAGTCGCCTACGGATTCCTTATCAGTTGCTTTTAATTGACGCGTTTTTTTATCTGAAAGCGGTTTTGGATATTAGCGACTGAATACTTTCTTAACGCATTATCTGGCATCATTAATAAACTTAGTTCTCTGTAGTTGATAGTATATACCTTAAAATACCGTTGCTAAAAATTAGCAAATTATTCCAAATATGATTACAAGTTTACTATCAGGCAACATATATTTCTGTGTCTGTTATTTTATAAACGTAACGGTTCTCCAATAGAGGATATTCTTCGCCGTTCCAGATTAGTTTATATTACAAATAATAAACAAACTCTAACTGGGAGATCATCAATTTTCATGGCTTGGGGAAAGTCATGGCCCTGTCGATTCTTATTATAGTTTGTGTCTGTGCTATATTGGTTTCAGTGTTAAGCTGCTCACATACTTGAAGTTTCTTACTGGAATTGATGAAATGTTTGGTTGGATGAGAATCACTGCCCTGTTGTTACCTTGCATATTCAGTCTTTAATGCGTGTTTCTTTCATTTTGTCCAGTCCCTATATTCGAAGTTTCTTAGGGACGTTTATAACGTTTCTTGTCGTATTATTGCTATTGGCGTACTAATACGATGTCGAGTTCGTTTGTAATACATTTATGTTTAAAACCTTCAATTTCTTTAATATTCAGAGGTTCATTTGCAGATCAATGAAGTTTCAAGTGTTCAAGAAATACATTAAGAGAAGGATAATATGGATTAAAGTAGTCGATATAAAACGCATCTGAGAGATTATCTTTACTCGATTTGACTGCATTCCAGTTAATATCTTCCACGCCTACACATTTATCAGTTGCTTAGGTTAAAGTTAGGGTTCGAGAATCAATATAAATGTCATGTCATGTGATGTATTAAAGAGGTATCAGTACTTTTCCTGGAATCGGTTATGTATTGTCATTGTTAATATCTTAAAAATATTTGAGAACCGCCGGGCATTAGTATAATAATGTATATATATATATATATATATATATATATATATATATATATATATATATATATATATATATATATATATGTCTGATTGACTGTTTATGTGTGTACTTGTATTTAGATAGGACAGATGAGTCTCTGGTATCCACATGCATCTGCACAAATTTAGGTCTTAATAATGAAGACTTTAAAAGTAAATAACAGAATATCACGAAGATTGCAATGATTTCAAACTCACTTGCTTCAGTTTTTGTGAGTTGTTGTTGTTATCTCTTCTGTGTTAATAAGTCTGTGTTCGTCTTTGATTTGGTTAGTGCATATGTAAAGAAAGAGAAGAAAAGGTTTCATAACAAGTACAGAACAAAGGAATGATGAGTCTTTATACCTCGACCCAACATGATATCGTCATCGCGTACGTTTAATGTAGCGCTCTTAATGTTTTGAACTCATTACGGATATTTGAGATGAAGAAGAATCCATTGCAATTTTTTCATCTGAAAAAGTCTGATAAAGAGTGGAAAAATATATGTTTTCCAATATAATTAGGAAATCATACTTCAGCTTTATACCTTTAGGAGCACGGTGGTCCTATTTTTGCACTCTCTAAAATTGTTTGGTTCAAAAGATAATTTAGTAGAATTGGCCACATATGATGACATTCATGGATGGAATGGAAACATAATAACAACGGTGTTTCGTTCCACGAGAAACAAATGTTATAAAAGTCTTTATATTTGCTGCTGTTAGTGATTATATCAGTTCCTTCGACGTCTCACTAAAGAAAGCGATAAACGTCCTCAATCAATGTTGTACGCCATTATTTCAGGGCAATGACAATGCTCGACAAATTGCAATCTCAACACATGTATCGATTGCACAATTTTGCGTAAATCTTATTGATGTTTTGTTTCTTCTGAATATATATTTGGGCTGCAGCCGGAATTAAAAACCGTAAGGGGATACGCATGATTGAAGTTTATTTAGGGTAAATAGAATTATTACATACATACATACATATTCTTTTTTGGCCCATTCCAAACATACATAATATATACACACCATATTTGCCCATTTAAGATAAGAAAGGTTAAAGGCAATGGCGTTGTTATTTTGTGTATTTGCTTTGATGTAAATTAATATAAAATATCATATTTCACAGTACTAATACAAAATTACACGTACTTTTCTCTCTTGACAGAGCATGATGTCCCCAAATTATGATATATTTTTTCTTATATTTGGCACGATCAAATCTCATATTCATTTGCATCATGTGAAGCACAAATTTGTGTGGAAAATGTACACTAAGTTAAGCATGTTTGGCATTTCTTATATAAACATGCAGAATGGAAATCATACGTCGTATGTCTTGTTATAAATACCAATAGTGCTTATGATACTCAGAAAGTTTGATTGGTTGATACAAAGATAGATGAAGACCAGTATACCTTTATTATAGGTTACTTTGAATTTGTACTAGATGCTCCACCTAGGTTCGAAAAATAAATTTCATTCTCAGGAAAGTGTCATACAATCAATTTATATCTTGATTATTGTTTTATATTTTTTCTTCTCACTACAATTTCCATGTTTTTGAGAAAAAAGTATGGTATTCTAGCCTGGGTTTTATGTTATGGACAGGGTTTTTATTTTTGCACTCGATGGTGCTGATATAGAAAGAGAAAAAAGATGTTCTCTACGCTGTTAAAAAAATGGCTTAACCATATCTTCTGATTCATCTGATACAATATATACTTAACATATATGCCTAAGGAAACCTGTTTTTGTTCGTATGTGAACAAATAACCGTGTATCCTTGTTTGTGGATGAAGCACAAGTAAAAGAAAAGACTCGAAAGTGTTGGGGTATTTAACTTATTGTCTTCGAGATTTCTCGTTTCCTCTATCATATGACGGGTAAACCTCTGCGTCACCAATTTAACCGTTGTGTGTAGGAGACATGAACATCATCATCTACCCACGCCCACTTCAATCACTCTTCTAACTTGAACATTTCCTTGCAGAGTGGAATGAATCAGGTTGTTCAGTACTTCCAACAATGTTTAAAACCCAAGTTGTTCGTTAAAAAATTTAGCTTATTGGTGTTTTAGAAAGGATTTTCGAAGCGTGTAATACCATTTAACGTAATCACGCTTTACGAAAAATTTTGCATTTTATTTTCAAGAGTTACTTTTTCAAACTTTTACATCTTAATGTTGAGTCGGCATTCTATAGCCACGATTGTGCCGATGTGTCTTTAAACCATAATCATGCATGCATACATATATATAATTTTAAAGAGGCAACTGGCGCTATTTGACTGACAATAACATATTCTCGAACTAGGTATTCTTTGTAATCGTTGGGATATAGATTTAATTTTTGTTGTGCGCTCGTAAAGAGGTTCGCATACATATCAGGCTATCATTCATGGAAGTCAAAGTTGTTTTATTTCTGTGTTATGAAGATACACTATACATATATATATATATTCCAAAAATTCATCACAGAAAGTAGAGATTCAAATTTCATGCGGGTGTAGGGACAGGGATAGTTATTCAGGAATAGCTGTGCTCCGATGAGAACGACGAGAACAATAACAGCACGGGATATAATCACAACCCACGGAAAACAATCTTTTCAAAGTATTAAATAACCAATTTAAAGAGCATGTGCGATATTGATGCATCCTAACATGCACTATATGGGCAAACATCTAGCGCCAAAGTGGTTGTTATGAACTGTTTGTGTCACAGAAGATAGATGTAAG
Source organism: Margaritifera margaritifera (assembly GCA_029931535.1). Classification (NCBI taxonomy): domain Eukaryota; kingdom Metazoa; phylum Mollusca; class Bivalvia; order Unionida; family Margaritiferidae; genus Margaritifera; species Margaritifera margaritifera. The sequence continues at coordinate 2,744,749 of JAQPZY010001562.1, forward strand.
ACAGCAGAGGAAACATTAAGGTCTTAAATTTTTGCAAAATATTCATTTCGTTGACATCTAGCAATGGAACATTTTTCTACGTAAAATTTTCAGGGGCCTTGTTTTCCCTGTTTTGCTATAAGTGACCCCCATCAGAAAAATCATCAAACAGCGGCAAATATTCGGGAATATACATTTCACAAAAGATCAGACTTTTATCGCTAATAAGTAAATAGTCTATTGATGAACTGGTTGGTTGTTTGACATGAGCACGCCTATCCAATTTCGCCTATTAAAACTCTTTGTATGAACATAAAAAGCACTCGTATTGGAAGAAGAACCATACCCATTCAATTTTGTACCTGAACGTTCCAGCAAGAAATACCTACAACGCAAATTAATTTTGTCTGCGAAAACTTTGCCACATGAATTGTTATTTATTGGTATATCTCATGTTTATGGTGTGTGTATGTGTGTGTGTGTGTGTGTGTGTGTGTGTGTGTGTGTGTGTGTGTGTGTGTGTTCGGGGGAGGGGATACAACTGTCGTTTTTATATAGGTATTTGATTCATGTGCTTTCTCTGTCAAACATATGAATTAATTAGGGACGATATCACCGACATCATTACAACCATAAAAAATACCGTTGGTACTAGATGACTGAGGCCCTGAAATATATATATATATATATATATATATATATATATATATATATATATATATATATATATATATATCTATATATGTGTGTGTGTGTGTGTGTGTGTGTGTGTGTGTGTGTGTGTGTGTGTACGTGCATTCTACTAAGATTTACGAAAGTCATACTATCTGCTTCGACAACAAAATTATTGGGGCATAAAATGTGATTAAGGTTAAGAGATCATGCGATAGATTCTGAGATATTGTTGTGTTGAGCTAGATTTATGTTCCTACGAAGACCCATTTATTGTCCACTCACTTTTTCAATGACACTGATTCTACAAAAATAAATGGTTCTGATTGCCATAATTTGTCTCGTTTTGTCAATGATATGAATGGACAGAAGTAGCTTATTATCTTCTTAAGCCTATGCACTCTGCAAAGTTTTTCAACATTAAAATTTACCATAAGATAAAATGTTTTCTATTAACTACAACACTATCACGGTTTCTTGTTCGAAATCTTTTCAGCGGACACTGGGGCTACATGTCCTTGGATAAAATACAAGTTTGCACTGAGGAATATGGCTCGAGGCAAGGGCTGAAATCTGTAATGAATAGTTGTTTGCTATGCAATAAGTCTTTTGGAAAAAGAACGAAACTCGTTCTGAGAAAACATAAAAGATTATATAAGTTTATTTTCTTAATTTTCCCCTTTGAGGTATTCGAGACGTATCGCTCGAATTACCAACAACAAAGATTTTAAAAGTTAATCATTGTCCAGTGAAGTCTTACATATTTCGTAGTTGTTGTCGACTTAAAATTATAGTTAGTTTAGATCTACATTCTTAAGTAGTAAACGTTTGACGGTGCTTGAAAAATGAAATTTAATGACACTTTATTACACCTATTACTACATTACAACTATATACATTTTACAGAGTACTTTACTGACAATCCAATAGGTCGATTTTTCTTACAATTTAAATCATAGTCAGTTATATGGGCTTCTAATAAAAACAGCACTTTGTACAAGTATATGATTGATACAACAATATTTACACAGAATATGCTTCTTTTAATTACCCCTAATGGTAATGATTTATATTTGCATCAAGGATGGGAAACACATGAACATTAAACTGTACGCTAAAATGGGTAAAAAATATTGTCCTTACCTCATTCACATCGTCTGTTGCAACTAAAATCAGCATCTGCAGCAGTAACATCAATACAACCAAAAAGGAGAATGAAAAGAAGGCAGGATGAGTGAATAAGCTAGACCAAGAACCCAATGTGATGATTCATCACTTACGCAACTTTCAAATGGCAATGAGAAATATAACACTGTTCGCAGTAATAATTAATGGATTTTAGCTCCTCACTTAAAACTCACTCATCATATATTGTAACTTCCTTGAGTGCTCGATCAGTAAGCTCTCTGTAAGCTCTCTGTACATACATTCACGTCCATGATTTCTAAAAGTGTATATTTGAAAAGACAAGAATGTTACTGATTGTCGAGATTTTTATAATTTAGATCATATATTATTATTATTTTCTCAGCACACTAATAGAGTTTAATAAATTTATTACCTTTTCGACTGTTCATCTCTTTTTACTGCATAATTGTAGATGGCCAAAAATGCGTACACATGCAATGCGGTTAAACTTGTTTGTAACAAAATGTTAACCAAGAAATGTTAATTGTATAGTCCATGACTGTTATAGGAGCACATTTTTTGGGATAACGGATTCCAAGATCATCGGTGTATACCATATTTGTGAGTGTCGATAAAGATAAAGTTGTCCCGCGATCTGTTCCGTCGATAACCCATCGTACTGATCAATTTATTGCCATTTTGCATTAAATCATGACAACTGTATTGACAGAGAGTTCTCTTTTCGTTACACGCAAAAAATGTATATTTACGTTCTTTGTATAAAACAAATTACAAATTGGTCGACAACCTTAGGAATGTTTCCATGTGGAATATGTATCACAAATAAATTTTGATGAGTGATCAAGACAGGATACGTAATTTTATATTAAGAAATAAGTATCACTCTTTCCTTCATTTGTTGACAATGTACTTATTTGTCTGTATTAGAAAATTTACTTTCCTTTAAATGTCAAAACTGTCTTATACCTCTGCAATATAATGTATAGCTTTCAAAACATCGCGAGCTTGTTATGGCTGAAAACTTAATGTCAGAAATTTTAATTATTGCTTGTAACATTATAACTTATAAGACCCAATGTGTTAAGCTCTTACACAAAGAATTTATCCTCTGACAGAGTACAAATGTGTACCAGATTGATTTTCGAGGCAAAATTATAAATATTGTGAACAGTCTCAATAACTATCATTTTAACATTTATTATGAAAATAGTTATAATCTCCTGAAAGCAAGACAAAATTATTTAGTCTGTCAAGAAAGAAATGAATAGTGTAATATCTACATACATATATTAAGAATTGATTTTTTTCATAATTTTTCATTTGATAATTTGTATCCACTTTGTAAATAAATATACATAGGTTTGAAAACGTGTCTGGTAAGATTCTCTTCAAGAGTTTCTTCTAATTGTAATGTTTTACTTTCTTCAATTAGTGCAGGTTATAAAGACATGTCCTGAGATCTGCTGATATATTGAATTGAATTTGGTTTCAAAGGAAATGCACCGTACACTAAATGTTCTCAAATTATGATTTATTACATGATTGCATTGATCAGCAGTTTTGCTGTAAGAGGGCAAGAGCTTTCTTTTATGTAGCTTTGTTTGGGTTTTTGTACATTTTGCTACATTACCCTTGACCCGTACAAACAGGATATTTTCTGAAGAGAAAATAAGATACTTTTATCCGAAGCCAGGAATTTAACCAATCCATGCATATACTTCATGTACAGTGCAATGTGGGTTGCTGTACGTTATTTTACATACGTTTCAAAATGTCTATTTACGGGCGATTTCTATACACAAAGGCACATGGCCTTCTATACATTGAGAGACTCACTAGTCAAAAATGTTTCCCTTTTTAATTTGCAGTATTAAGATATTCAACTTTATGCAAACCTGCATAATAAAGCAAGCACGAGGGGACTAGCCTTACTGGTCGGGATCACATCATATTTCTGTCATCACATACATTAAGTAAAGGGTCTGTAATTTTTCAGTGAAATACCTCCATTGACATTATATGTTGTCTTAAAAGTAAAAATATTTGGATAATACCCACTAGTTCAATTCATTTGGTGACAAGCTTTCATTTTCTTTCATTACTTGTTTTAAACATATTTTATTATCATTTTATTAAACAATATGGGATTGGACACGAGCTGTCTAACTCATCTAGGTCCTTTCCCAAAACATACAAAAATGATCCAAAGATGACATTCGTTTTACATAAATTCAAGTACATCCCAAAAAAGGTCAAAAATTACGTATATTAAAAGACATGAAACATTTCAAAGGAAAAGAGAGTAAACATATAAGTATGTAGTTAAGTAAATAAGCAATTAATGACAAAGACGGGGGGGGGGGAGAGAACGAGAGAGAGAGGACTTTGCACAAGCTACAGTCACATTTGTCCATTTCGTTTATTTTATAAATGTGTTACTTAGAATATTACTGTAAGCATTAAAAACGTCCAGTTTCGTTTATATATTTCTGATCATTTTGGAATATGACAGAATTTGTTTCTTTACTTAATTCGACTTCACCTTTCAATAATAAACCTAGAGTTACACATGGAGTTTGTTGAAAGATAGAGCGAATGAGCTGGAATCTTTGGGTATTAAATAAGGGACATTAGAAAATAAAGTGCTCAGCTTCTTCATTAACATAACCACATACACACATGGGAGAGTTCACTAAATTCACTCTGTACAGATTGAAGTCTAGTATAGATTTGTGTGCAACTTTGGAAGTTACGAAGACAATAATGAGATGCCTCATATCGCCTTTGTGAAAGAAGGTGGCGTAAATAGTTGGGTACTTGATTATTTATAATCGAATTCGTTATGCATAATCTCTTCTTTTTCCTTCGTTGTGCAAGAGTTTTCCAACCAGTTTCCGCATAAAGAGACTCTAGAGTAATAAATGGGCAGACCTGTAACGATTCCTGCGTTTTCGATTTGAATTTGTTTTCAAGTCTTTCCGAATCTTCAATAGAGCAATTATCCCAGAGTTCAGATGCATATGCAAAAATTGGACGTATGAATGGTATATATTGTTGGCCAAAGTTGATTTGTGAAAAGAGTTTTTAGTCGCGCACAACATAGATATATATTTATATGCGTTCTGAATAATCATACTAATAATGATCAGTCAATTTAACATCAGAGGATAATGCTAGTCCTAAGCATCTAATCGTTTTAACAGGAAGTGAATTCATATTATCAAAAGAGAACTCCAGTAAGGAAAAGTAAGTTTGCCTGTTTGTAGTTAATAAAATGCGTTTTCGAAGTGTAAAAATGTAACAAGTCAGTCGTTTGCCCATGTTTAAGTTTTTCAAGATCATTGTTTATAATCCTTTGAACTTGTAAAGACGTTGCAAGAGAAGTATCGTCAGCACATATCCTCGCAAGCTCAAATTGTCTGTTATATCATTGATATAAATAAGGAATAGTAAAGGGCCTAGCATGGAACCTTGGGCAACCCTAGCAGTTAATTGACATGTTGTTGATACTGAATTGCGATAGAAAACTCTCTGGTTGCGATTTGCTAAGTAGTTTCAAAGCCATGATAGAAGTTTACCGGCAATTCCATATTTTTGAAGCTTATAAACTAACCTTTTAATCCATACTCTCTCAACAGCTTTACTGACATCAACACGTGATTTCATTTGAATTTAGTAATAAAATTCAATTAGTTGTTGAGTTGTTGAACGGCCTGGAAGAAATTTATATTGATATATATATATATATATATATATATATATATATATATATATATATATATATATATATATATATATATATATATAATCATTTGCATGCAAACAATTATATAGATGTTTGAATATTATTCTTTCAAAACCTTGGACACACGGCGGGGAACATACTGGCTTCAAATGATTTATTGAATAATATTTACAAGGGCAGATACATTTCTTCAACTATTTATTTTAAACAGTGTATAAATAATTTAATCGGGTCCAGCGGATTTCTTAGGTCAAGACTAGTTATTACAACTATAATTTCTTGTTTATGTATAATAATGTCAGAAATAATAGTTGATTTCTTACTTCAAAATGCGGTAACTATTTGTAAATATTTTTTTAATGATGTAACAGAGCAAAAATAAGAGTTAAGCAGCTCACACTTTTCCTGATCACTTGTTGCGAAGTCACAGGATCGGTCGGTAAATCTTAGTGGAGGTAATAAGTTCAATGCCTTTGTAGAATGTATCTGTTGCCTCATCATTTTCCAATAAAGTCGAGGATTTGAAGACTTCAAGGAAGCCAGATTTTCACCAAGTTGTAAAAGAAATGTTTCCTTAATTGTTTTTCTATTTTCAAATTTCTAACTATTTCTATGGTCCTTATATTTTTTTTATAATGGTTTGGGGTTTTGGTTTAGTCCTCAGCCTGTCTCTTGTTGTCATTTCTATCCTTAATTTTTGATGTAAACCATGGTTTATCATCGGGCCTAATCGTGACCCTTTTTATGGGGATTTATCTTTTAGCAAGATTTAGAAGAGTAGATGTAAACGTTTTGCATGCCTGATCAACAGTAATACTGTCATTAAAACAGTTGAGCCCAATTTTCTATTTTAACAAGATCACGTAATCCGTCAAATTTTGCTGCTTTGTAAATCCAAACATTTCTCTAAAAAGTACAACTAACCTTAACAGGTGTATCTATTACGACAAAAGGCGGCTTCATGATCACTAATAGAAGTTTCGATAGTGACCACACCCGAGTCAATCACATTCCTGTCGTGTCCGAGAATCCCGGGATCCAGGAGTGTGGTTCTAGTCTGTCATATTCGAGTTGGTACACTAATTATGTTATGCAGGTTATTTACGGTTAATGCACCAGTCACAGCAGACGGTAAATCCACATTCCAATCACCTAGAAGAATAATACGGGTGTTTCATCTAATGCTACACTAAGAGTTCGTTCAAGCCTGGACCACACTAGTCTATCCGAATATTTCTGACGATATATAGTACAAACTACTATTTTCATGGTTTTCATTAAGATTTCAATCCAAATGATTCCATCGCTTTATGATTCCAGCTCGGTTCCTCGACTGGATAAGGATTTCATGCAATAAACTAGTATACCCCCACCATAATTTGATCTATCAATACAATAGGGCTCACTATATCCGTCGATTCGGATACTCACTGTAGTTACAGTGTGATCTAGGCGAGTTTCCGTGAAACAATGTATGTTCATACCGTCGGCTATGTTGAGGATTTGATTTAATTTTTTTCTAATACTTCGCGTATTCAGATGGAAAATAGAAAGCCCATTCAAAGCAGAACCAGGGGTCTATTCTTGTTTGAATAGACCTCAGCACGCTTTCAATAGCTTACAAACGTAGCGATAATCTCTGCGACTCCGTTTTGGGGCCTAGATAAGAGATGTGATCTGGAAATGTCTGATTTCATGAGGCATACACCTATCTGTATGCAAAAGTCTACAACATTCTTCGTCAGTATGTTTGTTGTCTGGCAGCATAGATGTTGGAATATTATTAAATGTTAATCAGCCTCTTCGTGAATACAGCTCCAAATTATCACCTTCAGACTCCAAAGATTCAATGTTGGTCTCTAAAGCTGCCCCTCTAGATTTCAGCTAAGCTATCTGTAATTGTTGTACTTTATTCTCCTCTTTCACAGGTTGCAGCAAACTCTCAAAAGAATACTTTTCCAATGAATTATGGATAAGCGGAATCAAGGCTTCAGCAATAGATTTTGTCAACATTGGAATAAAAGCATGTAGAAAGGCCAGATCAAATACTGTGGCGTACACCAAGTCAGAAATATTAAATGTAGTGCCAGGTTCCTTTCCCTTAATGGAAACAATATGTTCCGGTCTAAAATAACATTCAGAACCCCAACGTCTATGAATTCGCTGAGCGGGTCCCTCAGGACTATCCTCTGATTTCCTCTTACTACCTGCCATGTTTACTTCAAACAACGTGGAACGTGTAGAATGGGTGCATATGAGTAATATAGTGGGACACTAACACAAGGTCAAAACAGCAAATAATGGGATTTAGTCACGATGTGTACACAAGTTAAACTTTCCTTGAGTTTCCTAGACTCAGCAACTATCACTCATCAGGAAATAATATCATTCAATGAATACAGAATCATAAAATATACATATGCCTCTGCACTCAAACTTTTCTCAACCTGTCATCTCCAGGCTCTGTATAGAGTTACTTTCCTTGTAATATATCATTGCTTCACTTATGCTTACCTCATAAATTATAATATTCCACGATATGCAGTCGAATATTTTTTATTGAACTGTGATGTAATGACTTCACACATGACGTATTGCAAATAACAGTTAAGTTTTATGTTATTTTTTTACAAAATTGTGATAGCTATTTGTTTTCAAATGTATTGACATATAGAGCTGGAAGCAATTTTTAGTGGTGTAAATGGTTAATACTTATTCTAACCAATATCACCATTACACTTTCTAAACGCCTCATAAGCTATATGTTTTGCTCCAGAGACCTCTGTATTGTGACCACATTGTTATCACTGGATATGATTTGCAGATTACTGATTTCTTTTAAAATTGTAACTTGATGACTGAAATTGCAGTAATGATCAGTTCATACTAAACGTTTGCATCTTGTTTTATACTTTTATTAATGCCTGCAAGGCTGACAAAAACAATTTAATTTACTCGTGCCTTTAAATTCTGGAGAAACGAATGTCCATTTTGGAACTTATATATCCTTGTCATTCATCAGATATGTTTATGCAAAGAAGACAGAGTCATGAGAAGGTATATTCTAGTTTATCAATACAATAAGCAGCTGACGCATCTATATTATTATTCTCAATACATTGCTAAAAGGGTTCCATTTTGCGATATGTCGCGACTATAAGTACTCTGATTGCCTATACGTTCAAAATGCAAGGAGTGGTCGCATGAAGACCTATACTAAGACCGAAATCGTGCCAATTTATCCCACCCAATTTTGACACAGTTTAATTAATCGTTTTGGACACATATACAAAAGTAAAGCTCTAAAGCAAACGTGTACACAAACGAGAAGGGAATATGGAGAAGCGTGTATTGTATGACTTTTATTTATATCTTTTTAAAGGGAAGAAAGTTAATTTATATATGAACATGGGATTGGCGTTGAAGCCTTGATGCTACCTAAACGAGCAAGTTAGTATTGCCGTTATAAACGAAAATAAGAGAGTAATTTGTGCAGAAACATATCTGCTATTTACCGTCTGCTCGATATGGAGATTAGAACAAGTATGTGACACGACATAAGCACTTAAATCAATTGTTAGCATGTATATATTGAGGAAAGTAAACTCATCAATAGATGAAATATAATAGTAAAAGCCATAAATGAAAACAAATAGATCAGCGCGGAAAACAGGCAATACGTTTTGTCATTCAGCATGTTTGTATTGATCTAACACCTCGCATGTGGCACCCGTTTCACTTGCAAAAGTGCTTTTCCTGAACATAAATATGGCAGAGACAGAGACAGACAAACAGAGGGAGAGATATTAAATTTCCCTCAGATGAAATATTAAACTATACTTTTAATCCATCTTCCTGGTTTACCCAATGTTGCATATGTATGAAAAAAATGTCGCCTCATTTGAAAAAATTCATCCTCTCAAGCATGTAATTCCATGATAATGTCGCTTTCATTTCAGGACCTTTTATTTACCAAATTGCATGTTAAGACCTTTAGTTACAATGAACAGGTATGTGTTTGAATGGCGCAGGGGATCATTCGTAAAATCATGCTTGCACTTAATGCGTGTATCTAAATTCTGAAAGTTAATTACTTTTCTGCTCTGTTCAAACCCACCAGTAGCATGAACATGATATGAGAGTAGCTGGTTTGAAGTTTAAGAAAGACATTTTCCTAGAGATCAAAGGATACATACAGTTGTACCATTAACTTTTTGACCTTTTTGAAAGGAGGATGGCATTCTAAAACGTATTAAAAAGATCATTTTCTTGTTTACAAATTTCAATATTGCAGATATTATTAAATTTGATGTGTTTTTCAAGAACATTCGTATCGTAAGTATTAACCTGTTCCTTTTAGAACTATCGGTACTTAAGTTTTACTTTTGGGGCATGTTTATAAATACATAATCATTTACAACTTGAAATCCTTCTAAAATTTACTATTTTCATTTTTTAAAAAGAGGATGAATGCTGATTTAAAAAGGTTATTAAAACTGACATCATGGATGATTAGAGTAGTTATGATTACACTTTTTTCCCCCATGACATTCTTATTAATATTAATAAAGTCAAAAAAGTGTTTCAAATGGTCAAACATATGTTTTGTTGAGGATGCATCTGCAGATGAGACGTAATGATGACTGAATAAGCATATACCTTGTCTTTCTGATGTAAATGTAAATTAATATATTTTCGTCATGAACATATATACAAAGTTCAGACTTCATATAATCTACTAACAATTGTAATCGACAATTGAGCAGTATCAAACTTTCGAAGTCCAACATATTTCTTTTGACTGTGTATGTGCTGAATTTTATCACAGTTCCTCACGAAAATCGTGCGTCCTGTGGACTCGAATGCGAATATATAGAAAAAACAATGTATGATTTAGTTATCCTCGTATGCATTTTGTGAAATATTATAGACTTCAAACTGACAATTTAGTTCTCGTGATTTAACATGTATTCCTCAAAATACCGCGTATTCCAATCGCGAGTATGTTTTGTGACAGTGAGATTTCAAAAAATGGAATCCGTCACTGCATAAGATTAACATGTCCATACCTGCCATACAGACCTACATTGGGTATCATAAATGTCACAGCCCCAGCGATACAACATTAACATTAATTTTAATATAGAGTGTCGTTACAGGAACAAGAAATGTGTATCATCTGATTAATTTCGTGGTAGAAACCTCATAGAAATGAAATCATAGTCACAAACACTGGCGGAGGTTTTTGTGGTGAATACAACGAGGAATGGTTTCTAAAAATCAAATTCAGTTGCCAGTGATAACTGAAAAAAATTTACTAAGGAAAAAATGACTAAAGGGTCAACTTAAGTTTGAAACAGTAGTCATAATGTCCAACTTTGTATTGTGAAGTTCCACTTGAGATGTATATAAATCTCAAAATGTATGACTAGGCAGCGGTTAATAGAAAATGGTTCCTACAGTAGAGACATATCATGGTTACTAGTAGGTAAACATTCATTCAAGGTGACGTATAATGGCTGGCAAATTTGTGCTTTGCAGGCAGTTCTGTTATTGTAAACAAAAAGCATTAGGAATCAAAGCTAGTCACTCGAAATTGTCCTTTCGTCACCATAGCCTGCTTTGCATGTAGACGAAATTGTGTCATTCGAATGGATACAGCCATCCTGTTTTCAAGTTTAATGCCTATAAGTACTTACAAATTATAATTGACAATTAAACTTGTAAAGTTTAACAAGACACTGATGTTAAAGATAATTTACTATGATTTTATAATGCAAATATTGGTTTAAAAAAAGACTTGGTAAAATTGACGTCACAATGACATACAACCTCAAAATATGCCAAAAATACATATTTATATATAATACCTTATATTATATATTTTCAGTATCTCATTGATTTTAACATTCCATGCAGATACACCCAGACTATCTCCCCCTCTCTCGTGTAGGTTATGTTTGCGAAGTTTAAGATCCTGAAGGCTCTTTAAAGGATCTCAGATCTCTATCATATAGTCTGTCTGTCACCTTAGTTACAGACCTAAATAAACCGCTCATTTTACAGTCTCTGCTTATTAGATCATTTTCTCTCTCTCCTTCAGAACGTCTCTGACACTGAAATCGACGACTTTCTTTGTTTTTGGCATACCTATCAAGTATTATTTATTGCATTTTTTATTTGTGTTATATATATATATATATATGTATATATATATATATATATATATATATATATATATATATATATATATATATATATAGATTTATAGATATAACATATACCATGCCTGCTGACTTATATATCTCCGTTTTCACAGGAACACAGGTTGAGGATTGCCTTTATTCAAAAGTATATTATTTTTGTTTCTGTACTAAATGATTCATTAACTGTGTAAATCTTTATTTTACAGCCCTGGCCGCTTTAATGTTTTTCGTTAATGTTTTTTTCGTCAATATTTAGCAATTATAATGATAGAATTTGTTATTGTACTTGCTTGAAGAACATTCCATGTATTAAGAAAATTCAGGAGTTTAATCAAGATAAAGACTTGTCCATACATTTAGCCAGAACATAAGCAATACTATGTTAATGATTTATATGAATGAAAATAAGCACTGCGAATAATTTAGTTAAATGATATGCATGCAATGATGTACAACAATTATGTTAATATTTTGTTTTAAATCAGATCTGTTTAGCAAACGTGGAAGCGAAATAATACATGTGGAATATTGAACTAGATAATCTTTACACACTAGCCTCAACGAATTCACTTTCCGCATCACATCTGTGTTAAACTGCAAACGTGAATAGATTGGTAAACGTCTGATTCAGTTCCAGATCACATCTGTGTTAAACTGCAAACGTGAATAGATGGGTAAACGACTGCTTCAGTTCCACATCACATCTGTGTTAAACTGCAAACGTGAATAGATGAGTAAACGACTGCTTCGGATGGTTTCATGATATGTTCTATTATGCGAGGACTCAATTTGTAATCGTTATCAGTATATGGGAGGTTTTTTTATGGCCTGACCTGTCTCCTTTGACATTTGCGTTCGTCGATTAATGATTTGTTAAGAAAGCCTCCATTTTCCGGTGTTTAACGCACTTCCCTACTACATCAAGGAGTAATGAAGTTGAAACTGTTAAATGTCACACTAATTAGCTAGCGGTGACTAGGTATATTTTCAACATACTGATAAAATACAAAAGTGGTCCGGCAAGAGGGACAGTACTTTAAATGGCTTTCTTTTACGATCTTGAAAAGAAGGACATATTTGACCTGCATGCCTTTCTATATCTGTATGACCCAAATCTTAGATCTAATCAGGTTTTCTAATGAGATATCTTCAACTCATGGGGAGTATAAATTATATCAATTCTTTACTTTCAGCGAAATCTTCGAAAACGATCAAAATGCTTTTCAACAATTGTTTTCAGGATTGTTACATAGACTTACTAACAATATATCGCAAACAATTCTGGCGGAGTCTTATCCATACTGGAGCTACAGACTTTGAACGGAGAAGAACTGCAGAGGCAGTGCAGAAGCGTGAGCAGCGTAAATCTATGAACTGCAGCACGTCCTCTGTTGATCAAGCAAACCCAAACGGCATCTCCTGTCAAGTGTGTCATAGACAGCTCAGAGCATAAATTCTCCTGATCAGCCATTCACGTACTCACAGAAACCAAACCAAACTAGTTAGAGATGTCATGATCATCAACTCAAGGACGAGCAACATAATATAACCTACTTAAGTGGTCTGTTATACATTATCAAACTTTATCAATATGATCTTTGATTTTGTAAAAACTTTTCCAGCTTGTAAAACAATCCATTAAAAGAGAGCGAAAGAAAGAAATATTTATATCAATACAATTTTTAAGTCAATAGGTAAGATTCCTAATAAATGCTAGTCCTTGAGTCAACATTTAAATTAGCAACATAATTGCACGTGTTCGTGTAGCCGTTATATTTGCTATCGACACGTTAATTTTCAAATTCCATTTGGTTTTGGGTAAGTCATGCATAAAATAACAAAGTTAACTCCTGTGATGCTTAAATGTAAACCTTAAGAAACTCTTAAACCCTCACAGTTTTCAATTAGGAGAAACAAGATTTGTAATCCTGATCTTTGAATTAATATATATATATATATATATATATATATATATATATATATATATATATATATATATACACTCAAGTTTATAAGGAATCCTTTAAAAGATAAGAAAGGAGATAACTACATATAGAACATATGTTAAATCGATAAGTATAATTCCTAATAAATTCTAGTCCTTGAGTCAACATTTCAATTAACTACATAAATGAAAGTGTTCACTCAGGCTTTAAATTTTCTATTGACATATCCATTTTTAGATGCCATTTGCTTTTAATATTTCAGGATCACTCATACATACAATAATTGCCTTGTTTGAGTATTTCTTGATGATATTATAATGGTACCATCCTGTGCCACAAAAAAACATTATTTGCATTCTGTGGAAAGCAATTAATAACATCCTGCATGGAACAATTTGTTAGATTTAATTTGAAAATGGAATGTATTTCAAAGCAAAGTTACTAGACAAATATACAGGTTTTTTTATAACGTTCGATACATCAACATAAACAATATTATAAAAAATAAAGTTATACAAATCTTCCAAACAAGCCATAGTAGTAACTACTGATTAATAGTCGAAGCATGAAAATACCCATACAAATAAGCATCACAGGGTTTTTCCAATGTACCTACCAAGTGTTTTGGTTTACTTGTAAGGCAAATATGCAAATCATCAATTTCCACGTTTTTATTTTCGATTATAATACTATTAAACTTCAGCAAAAGAAGAATTAGTCGTGTTTCATTAGGCGTGTAGTCAGATAGAAAGGAGATATAATGAGCCGTTTTGCGTCAAAATAATCGTTCAATGAATGTGTGGGATTAAAACATACATTTAACTAATACATTCACAATAAAGACTTTTTAAATTTCTTCAGCAACCATAGCAACGTTTATTTTTATGATATTATATTGTAAGATTGAACCTGGTGTTACAAAACTATAAATGAATGTGCTTCTGTCCGTTGCAAACGTATAACTAAGACATCTATAGACGTGTTGAAAGTATGCACATTGATAAATGATGTCAACATAATGTGGTATTTTTACAAAAAGGTTTCGTTTCAAATAAGTTAAATCTATTGTTAAAAATTACATACTCCCTAACTCGGCCGCAATTTACAGACCAAACGTGTAATAATCGGCTCCAACTAATATCAGAATACCGTCTGGTTAACCACCATACACGTTTTCTTGGAAGAGAGCTTCTCGATCCGTGAGCATGCATGCAGAAAAGGCATTTGTAAATAAGCGAATGTTTAATCTTTTTTGCTATGTTAGCGAGTATTAAGGCGCCTGTCCATACTGTTCTCTAAATTTCATATTACAAATTCCCTTCCACTATAGTGGAAAAGGAAAATGAGTATAATAGATGACTGTCTGATATTGCTAGGGTGCCTTACGCTGTTAATGTGATAAATTATAAGTCTAAAGTAGTCTTGCATTTCAATCTGACCACATGCAGAAAAGCGCATGGATCAATTCTTCCACCACGGAACATTTTGGTTTTAACTTATTCACTTATTACAACTTTTCTTCAAAAGGAAGAGATTTCCCTTTATTATTTCTGTCTGATATGAATAAATTGCATGCACATCGTTATGAAATGGCATATAGTATGATAGAGAATGATATGCTCCACTGTCCTGTTTGCAAGCAATAAACTTCTTCAGTTTTTATGTATCAAATAGCTATTAACTTAGAACTAGATATCTACCGGAAATTTAAAGAAGAAGTTTGATGGTGGTTATCGTGGGTGGTGGAGGCGCATGATCTATACATACTCATCACTGAGATTTGTGAGAAAGAAAGTGATATAGAGATTTTGTCACATTTGTGAAGCAATAAACACACATATTAACATATAGATACGTAAGAATGTGTTCCGCTTCAAAACCATTCAATAACTTGCCACGTTTAAATTTGCTATTTGGTGATATTTTTCATGTTTTCTCCAATTATTGTTATTATTATTATTATTAGTATTATTATTATTATTATTATTATCATTATTATTATTATTATTATTTTAACAATTGTAACATTTAAAACAGTTGTGACATTGCAGAAAAATAAGCAAGACCAAGAATCGTACTCTGTACTCAATGCTCCAATAGTAAATCGGCTCATCACATTTGCATTGCACTGCGTTGTGTTTGTTACTAATGCGTTGTGTTTGTTACCAATGCGTTGTGTTTGTTACTAATGCGTTGTGTTTGTTACCAATGCGTTGTGTTTGTTACCAATGCGTTGTGTTTGTTACCAATGCGTTGTGTTTGTTACCAATGCGTTGTGTTTGTTACTAATGCGTTGTGTTTGTTACCAATGCGTTGTGTTTGTTACTAATGCGTTGTGTTTGTTACCAATGCGTTGTGTTTGTTACCAATGCATTGTGTTTGTTACCAATGCGTTGTGTTTGTTACTAATGCGTTGTGTTTGTTACCAATGCGTTGTGTTTGTTACTAATGCGTTGTGTTTGTTACCAATGCGTTGTGTTTGTTACCAATGCGTTGTGTTTGTTACCAATGCGTTGTGTTTGTTACCAATGCGTTGTGTTTGTTACCAATGCGTTGTGTTTGTTACCAATGCGTAACTTTAAATTATCTTTGCGAATGCTGTACTTAAAGGACAATATACTGTACGAACATCACAAAAAATAAGTGCTGTAATTTCCCGGTAGGTAAAAACCCGTCACATCATAAGCTAGCATATTTCTATAAATCTGGGACACTTTTGTTACCGCAGCGTCTAAGCTTATGAAATTTTTTTTATAAGTTTCTAACCGACTTTGTGAATGGTATTCTTAAGTCTTTTGAGAAATAATTTCATTCACAAAAGGACAACAGAAGTTTACAAGTTGTAAATCATTATTCAGGTTCAGATTTCTTTATTTATTTTAAGCATCACATACTTATATATATATATATATATATATATATATATATATATATATATATATATATATATGTGTGTGTGTGTGTGTGTGTGTGTGTGTGTGTGGTTACTTTCCACCCCAATGCCCCGAACTTACAACAGATCATTCAGAAGCACTGGCACCTGATCGAATTTTCCAACGTCTGAAAAGCATATTTCAAGATAATAAAAAAATCTCAAGGACCACCTGGTACGTGCCAGGATAACTTCAAACAAGACAATAGGTTGAGGCACATACAGCTGTAAAAACACTCGTTGCCTAATTTGCAAACATATGCCTGAGACCAAATCGTCCAGACTTTCGACGACAGGAGTTAGTTTTACTATCAAACAGAACTAGGATGTAGAACCAAAAATGTAATATATTTCCTGACATGCAAGATCTGTGTGATTCAATATGTTTGCGAAACCGTTGATTTCAGAAAACGAATGTATAACCACAAGAGCCACTTTCGCAACGAAATCAACCCGAAACTCGCCAACCCCTACAACTGGGCATTGAGTTGAGTCGCTCTAGATGCTACCGATTGAGTCGAACCCAGAGTGGACCGATATGGAATGCACACGTAAGGAACTATACTGGATACTGCACTTAACAACTCATGGGGAATTCGGCCTAGATGAAAAAGTCTAATCTTCCCAATGCGGTTCTATCACAATTCCAGTAAGGCATCAGTTTATCATCCGTATACAATTCTTGAGCTAATATTTACCCAAGTAAATATTCTGTAACCTTTTACATGAATAATAATAATAATAATAATAATAATTATTATTATTATTATTATTATTATTATTATTATTATTATTATTATTTGTTCAGTATCCGGCTACAACATTCTCATGAAATATTTCCTTTACTACCTCCACGCATAACGTTGTCGGGATATAATTTCTTTAGTACATATTGCAGATGCCGCTGTTCTTCGTCACGCATGGTTTCCGTCATTTGTAACCAGCCTGGAATTAGGTGAAAACATTTTGGTTCTCTATGCGATAGACACGATCATTCCACTTTTGATTTTTGTCCTAAAACTATGTTTGTCTGACGGCAGCGCAGAATAGATATGTAGTTTGCCCATTTTAAGACAGTTTTTCAATTATAAAAATCCAGATCATATCGAAACCCGAAGCTTCGAGTCATGAACCTGATTTTCTGATACTGACAACAAGATATGATATAGCAATCAAGATCGAATTACTATGATATTATATTTTTCTTATATACCTATCAATTTTCAGATAATTTTAATAAAATCTCTATATACAGCTGAAAAACCAAAGAAATTGCTTATCATTTCAACCTTTTTAATACCAACTTCATCTTAAACCATAAACCGAATTGCATTGTGCGCAGCTGATATTCGCATGAGTATCACAGTTTTAAGAATGAAGCGCCTGTAGTAACAGCCTTGTTTAAGAATACGGTGATACGGAATCAGAAAACGTCGGTACCTTTCTCCTACTTCTAGGAAATGATGGTAAAATTCCGGCTGTTTTTTGAGAAAAACATTGATAGGTATATCATAAAATCATGAACATGGAAAGTATTGTTAAGACAATTTTTTAAAAAAAGAATCCAAATACAAATAAGAATCATCTATTAATATACTGAATATCGGAGAAAGTAGCATAAGAGATAGCGATTTTATGCATGGCAGGTGTTATTTCTGCAGCAGATGAACAGGCATGGCAGATCAATAGAAGAAAATACTTTTTTAGAGATTTTGATATGCCTCTTAACAATGCTATGTGTATACATTAGTTGAAATGTCATCAACATACCTTGAAAAGCCTTGAAAAATCACCAGCGCTCTAATCAACTTGATAAAGCAGATGATTCGCCTGTCTTTCACCAAGCTTAACATCCAAATCAAGAAATATTCGTTAGTTATTGATAGCAAATCATATAATGGTTCTTTACCTTACACGATTTAATATGATGCATTTGTTTGCAGTTATCCGCAGAATCTTATTATTCTAGGATGACAAACAAAATACTTCAATGCGCCATATATAGCATTTGCAACGCTGTCAATCAATTGTCTCGTTGTTTCTTGTTTTACAGATCAATATCAAGATGTGCAGTTTCATTGCTTGTACCACATTCAAGTGAAGCGAATATTTATTTACAAAGAACCAATGAGGACACACAATCAACCATTATACATTTATTGAAAGAGCTTTGGTTCACCTGACGAATAAAGGCTTCAGAGAAAATATCATGAATTGCTATGAAACTGCTTCAACTTTGTAAGCGCTTTATTTGTGTCTTTTCAAAGTTTACCTTTAAATTAATTCTTAAGTGATTGACTCATTGACGATATCCGCTGCACAAAAGTATTCACGGAAATGTGGTCGAAACGGAATCAGTTTTCATAAGCAGATTTCAACTATTCATCAGAGTTGTATGACAAATTTGGAATATTGTGAGTGCCAGTGCATTAATTCCACTCATCGCCTTGTTAAATATAATGCACGATAAATCTCTAATACATATTTCCTATAAAACATAAACAATATACTGACAAAGAATCAAAATAATAACAAAGTACAGATCTTTACTCACTGAAATAATATCTTTAACAAATGGTTTGAAACTGTCGATTTTCAGTTATTTAAGGTCACTGCAATCAAAATAGAAAATGCAAGAAGAAAGATCAATATGTTCTTTATATTTTAGTGAGGTATTGTTGTAATTATGACCGAAGGAACACATTGACGGCACATGGCTTAGGGTACTCTTTTAAGCATTATACAACACAAACCATGACAATATAAGTTGATGAATGAACAGTGACAATATCGAGACAGACACGATATTAGGATTTTAAAGACACCAGACAATCAGATAATGTCACAATCTATTAAGAAAATGGAATAACTATTTCGTGACATTTCACAAATAGCATTTCTCAGATCGACCCCACTTGTAAATATATATTATTCAACACCATTATGGGACTGGCAACTCTTGGAATATGAACTATTAACACGAGTTTTATTCTGTCAACAGTTCCCACGGTAGAAACACAGTATTGTTCATAAAATCACATGGGAGCATAATTTAATATTTTCCATCACTTGTCGACGTGTTGTGATATATACCCGACAAGTAACATGCCTACCAGTATAGTTTCGGTTACATCTCTTGTTCGGTTGTCAAAGATGCTTGCCAACTACAATTGTTCATCGTCCGGTGTATAAGAAATCATCAGAAAATTAATTATGAAATTTCTTTGAAAGCCACAACATGCTGAAGATTAGTTTATGTGTTACCTTAGAGACCAAAAAAAAAAAAAAAAAATATTGATTCATAACCCCTTGATGATTCTCGGTTCGCTGAGAAATTACAATAATTTGATCTAGATTTGCATAATTTTTGACGGTTATCATCACGAAGCAATAATTGTTGAGAATATATAACATTCACTTAATCTTTTTCTTTGTAGTCCATCCATAAACATGAAAATGAACAAATAAAGGAGACCCATCCTTATGGAAACCAGTGTGAGTTTCAGGGCTTGCATAGCAAAAGCGAAGTGTCTGGGTAAGGGCAGTTTGATCATCAGCCAGCTAGTCGTGAAGCTGTGGGTGCAATGATCAGTCGAAACAGCAAACTTTGCTCAGAGTGTCACAACGCACCTTACATATCTGGGGGAACTTTTATCTCGGGATGAAACTGACATTAGTTGGCATCCTAACATTGTTTCCATCTAATTTATGTATCATACATTGTCGACACAATATAGACCAGACTGTTTTAAAATATATGCTACAGGAACGGACCCACGATAGAGTTTGCCCTTCTGTGGTCAGTCAAAATAGATTGTTATCTGAGGTAAAATTGCAGGTTTTATCGTCCATTCTCTACGCAATATGAACTATCATATATCGGCACTTCATCAGTCGTAGAGTTAAACATTTCACTTAATTTAAGTCATTATGTCTATCTTAAAGTAATTGTTATGATTTGCTGTCAGTATATTTTGTTCCGAAAAATATTCTTTTAAAAATAAAACAAATACCGTTCTTATCAATGTTGTATTAATTCAATACAGTTTAAATGTTTGCTAATATGATATAAATATAAAATCAAGGAACAGTGCTTACCATAGTTAAATCAACTACTCAACATCTTGTTTATGTGAAAACATTTGGTAGACTTAAGTACTAGAAGTGGACTTATGGTAATGAGAATATTAAAATTGCAGCTTATTACAATTATTTGGGAGTAATGTTTTCTAGGAGATAGAACTGTCCAAAAGCGATGGAAAGACTTCTTATACAAGCTTATAAAGCTGTAAAGCTTTAATACCAGAAAGGAAATTATTAAGAAAACTCATATCTCCATTACAGAATATTGTGTTAAAATTATTTGATGCTCGTATCAAGTCCATTCTCTTATAATAATCGGAAATTTGGGACTACACGAATAGAAATTTGTAGAGTAGAGAAATTCCATCAACAATACTGTAAATTTTATATGTCTCTTGGAAGACAGTCTTTAAACATGGGAGCTCCTGGTAAAAGTGGACATATATTGGTTATTATAAAAGATGTATACAATATTAGTGTAAATTGTAGCATATGCCTAGCTAAAGATATCCCAGGAAATGTTACTTGATGTTAAAGGCACTGAATGATAGTGAGAGAATAACATGGGCAACTTATATCAGACAACTACTTTGTAAACATAATTTTGTTTTTTTTGTGGATATCACAGGATATTGGCGATGGTGATTTATTTCTTGTGCAATTTAGACAATGGTTAATGGATTGTAACTTGCAAGAGTGGCATGAAGAATTAAATTAATCAACTCCTTTAAAGAATTATAATAGCAACAATAGTCTTAGATAATGTGAAAAATACTTGTATATTGTTGAAAAAAAACAAAACGACGGCTGTACACTCTCTTCAGATTAGAAGAACTTCCTATTAATATAGTTACAGGCAGACAAAAAATGTCGATAGGTCACGTAGATTATGTCATTTATGAGACAGTGGGGAAATTGAAGCTGAAATTCATTTTTTTATTAAAATGCCAAAAATACTTAGAATTAAGTTTCAAGTTTCTTGCAAAGTACTATTACGAATACCCATCTAATGCAAGAAACAAAGAAATGCCTTATCTGCCCTCATTTGGTACTAACTTTATTACTAGAAGGAAGCCTGGGGAAAAGTAATTCCAACATCATGTGAAAAAACGGTCACTTGGATTTTCATTCTGATATTATGTTGTTTCTAGTTGTTGCACCGGGCAAGAAAATACATTCTAAGCCTAAAATAAATTGTACCGATCTTTGCCGTAATACGTTCAGATATATATAAATTGGATGAGTATGTTGAATTGATTGACTTTTATTCTGTTAAGAACAAAAAACCAGCCGATCGTAATATGTCAGAAGTGCCATTATGGTATCTGACCTAGGTCTTGGTTTCATTGCGATTTATCTTGCTCAAGGCTTTCCTCGGCATTTTTTTCAAATAAATCAAAACAGTTATGAAATATTATATCAATATAATTGATATAGCAACACTTAAGGCGAAACGGCATTACCTCAAGCACGTGCGTTTAGAATAAGAACAGGAGCCTATAATCACTGACCATATTTCTTGAATAACGTCTCATATTAAGTGTATAAGCAGGAACAGACATTGTCATGATGATGATGACGACGACGACAAAGATGATGATCATGGAACAGAAGAAGATGAAGAAGCAAAATAAACTTCGGTCTATCCTTAGATGCCATACATTATGCGTGCAATTGTATGTTAAGTCCATAGGATAAATGGAACACGATTTACATATTCAATGGAATGACGTTAAACACATGATGAATGTATCAATTTCATTCTGCCAAAGAAATCTGAAACGTTCTATAAATGGATTCACTTCAGCATGAAAAGCAGTTTTCCGGAAAATGGTGTCGTTTCAAAAACAATATAACACATAATTTTTTTATAAACCCTGATTACAAATCCATTAAGCTTATTCAATAATTCGAATTTCAAAGTCACATCTCAATTCAATACTTGTGCTAAAACTATTTCTCGGGTAATGATTTCTTAGAAAAGCAATATGGTGTATCTATATTGCGCCACTGAATTTGCATATTTCCGATTTGGAAGAAGAAGAAACTGAACTGGCAAACCGATGGATATGCATTTGTCAAAATATGTTTGCATTGATAGAGATTTAAAGTTATCTCGACATCAACCTGATCAGCAAGTCCACAATGCATTTAGAACAAACGTTTATGTAAGCGTAGATCTGTTTTTAATTGATGGTTATTTCATATCGGTGCAATTGTTTTCAAATTTACAAAAGTTTTAAAAAGTAAGCTCTTTTTGTTCACACACAAATGCACACGGTGGAGTCGGTGCAATATATGTTATGTGCATAGCAGGGTCCTTTTGTTGTCTGATGTTTGTGTCCATCACAGTCTCTTGGTTGTGGTTTCGCCAGATTTAAAGACTAGACGTGTTTATCCATATTCTGTTCTAGTCATATTTTTAATTATCTCGCAAGTTAATTTTATTTTCACTTCCTATATCTGTTGCAGAGGAATTATGATCTGCTGTGATAATGAATAACTAGGATACAGAAAAGGAAATGTACTGGTGCGCTCTTTGAAATTATATTGTACAGTCATGCACAAAATGATTTCATTATTAAACAATTTCCTGATCAGATATAAATTTCATCCAGCATACATATAATCTCTGTTGCAAAAAACAAAACAGCGCTCAATGATACTTGTTTTCATGGTGCATCTGATAACTATGCACTCTGTCACTTGTTATATCCGCTGACTTTGGAAAGCGTTATAGACGTGTAATGTACATTATAAATTAAAAGAAAGGAATATACTGTATTAGTACGTTATACAGACAAATACCAAATTAATTTTTGTTTCTCTTGCTTATAATATCATAGTCACGCAAACTTAAATGAATTAAATTTCATATAGCACCGGATATTGCATTGTTGAATTATAAAGTAACATTTATTGTACACTAAATTGTACAGACTGCAAACTTTCAAATGCGTTGTACCTTAATTGACCCATGGCCAAAACAAAAGTACCAAAGGAGAAATTTATAGTTTCTAGGATAAAAATAAAACTGCTGTTCTTGTCCTGAAAAAATAGTAGTTGCTGTTCGAGGAGGAATTTTTTTACAAAGCACAAATTGAAAACAATTCTAAGTCCATTATTATGCCATTTACATTTTTTGCGACCTGTGCGTGGCAATATTTCATCACTGTGTATTGTAATAATATGTTGCCAGTGCATCTGTATCAAATATAATATGATTTTTCTCTGAAATGTTTTCTTTCAAAATCCAAAGGGCTAAATATTCAATTTCGCCTGAACACGCTATATGGCAGGACTGCTTGTTTAAAATAATAAAAACTCTATTATTAATAAAACGAAATATTTCTCAGATGGATTAAAATTTGCGTACAAAACGTGCAGTTATTGTATTCTACAGTTCTCAGACTATCCCTGATCGAACAGATACAAGAAAAAATAAACAATCTGGGTGTGTTCAATTATTTAAGAAATTATATTGTGATTGTGTTCGTCAGAGGTTTCTTTCAATTTCCCAGCAACGTTCTGATAAGACGTAAGCAATTAAAATTAATGGATTTATTTTTAATGGAGGCTAATAAACGACACAATCGTCGCTTATTGTAAATGGCGGTTTCAGTTGTTAGAGGTGATGGGTTTTAAAGAGCCAGCACCTTTCTGATACTTGTTTCATTATTCTGAGTAAGTGTTCCATCAGCATGCGCATTTTTCCTGTTTCTTTGCATCCATACAATTGAACGGCATTTTTGTCAATGTAGATTCTTTAAATGATATGTGTAAAGAGTACGTGTAATCATCTGGCAACTGATCGATTACCATTCCCATCTCAAATCTAAGATGCTTTGTTCTTCTCTTTAATATTTTTATTGTCACTTGGTCTATCGATCATTCAAGAAGAAAAAGCAGCCTAAGAGGAGCTTTTATTGCACACTTTAGAACTAAATTGCTTGTCTCAATAATAACTTCCTGCGAGAGAAAATGAAAGGCAACATTTTGAATAAAAAAAAGAAATCTAAAAGTTCGAGGAGTTGCTCAGCAATAAAATCAATTATATCAGGAAATGATGATGTAACCGAGTACATTTACACTAGGCACCATCGTCATTTCCCCATATTGTTATTATTTTGCAAGTTCATTTCATATCAATCTTTATGTTTTGTGTACAGAGATAATAAACTACTGTTATAATGCAGTTAAAATTTTTAAAATGAAATGCACCGGTGGGCTCTCCGTGTGAGACATTTTCTTTCATTACTATTCGTTAAATTATTCCATAGTTCAACAATTTCCTGATGAGATATAAAATTAATCATGCGCACATTGGGCCTCTGTCACATAATTGCAATGTAATAATGACACTGATTTAATATTCGCATACATCATCTCATAAATTTTGCACCAAATCATTCCGTGTATTCGCTTTCTTTGAAAAGCGTTTTAAACTATACAATGCACAAAGAACGGATCAAAGATAAAATAGAGATATTTCCGTCATATTTATGAAATTAAAAATTCTGTTAAACTTTTCTGATGACACATATAAGTATAAACTCTTCACGTTTCATCGTTTTGAATATAATTTGTACAACTTTACAGTTCTTGAGATGTAATATGGCACGGATTGCGACCTTTATAATTCGTCGTAATATTCTTTACATGTTCCTGTTGCATTACAAAATACGAGAGAGAGAGATGGTTACTCATATAAATATCCAAGAACTTGAGCAGGGAACACCTTTTACAAACATAAAGAGCATTTCGGTCCATTATATAAATCTAACTTTCCTAAGCAACATGAATGTTGATGAATCCCATCGCGATGGATATAGTTAGATGACCCTAGGCAGTACACGTATAAATTCCTTTGAGTTTGTCTCTTAGATTTATTTTACATGTAGTAATGCAAAATGTGAGTCACAAGTCGTTACTAGATGTTCGTTCTTCCTTTAACGTGCTAGTTGGCAAGACGGTTTTGTTCTAAATAAGTGACACTCGATTATTATAGAGACGAAATAGGTCTCAAATCGGCTGGATTTGTAATACGTAACATGTAATATTTGTATCCTACATTATTCAGACTATTCATAAAGCAAATATATACTTCATCGTTAAGATACATGTGCATGCAAATTGTCATTAAATACTAATGTATCGATATCTAAACACGCATCTAGAGAAGAATAAACAAAATGGTAATTTTGTAATCTATGATATTATGCAATATGAGACTGACCAGTCTTTGTTGTAATTTCTAGCTGTGTTCTCGGGAGATTACATTAAACAAATTTAATTGAAACTATTTGATGCCTGTTCATCGTAATTGGAGGTACCTTTTATAAAAGATGGATCAGACACAAATGTAATGCCGACTAGACCTAAGTTTAAATCAGCATATGATTTACTGTAACATTCGCATCGCAATTCATTTACTTTTTTGCATCTTTTGCATTGTAGCTGAACAAATATATGAAGGAGAAAAGAAACGAAACGAAAACAAAAGCAAGACCAAAGGAAGGTTCAATGGTGATAAGAATGATGACGACAAAGACATTTCAATCCATTGGTTTTTTTTGGGAATCGTTGATTGTACGCCTTATAACCAAGTTACATATTTTAGTAAAAACGACATTTTACAAACTGAATATAGAAAGTAAGTACTAAATACATATAGGAAGAATATGAAAATTGTAACAGATGATCAAAAATAAATAACTAATATGTAGTTTCCGAAAATTGACTTCATATTATGAACAAAAAGTCTGGCTATCGTATTTCAATACGATAGCTAGTATTTTGCGCCAAACAATAGAAATGAAAGTCGCATTTTACATTTCGAAAGATGTGAAGGCTTCTTTGCGCTAATGTAGTTATATAATATCCATAAAAGATTTGAAAATTGACGAGTTAAGACTAAATTTGTTTTACTGCGGATCAAAGGAAAACGTGCATTAAGTAGATTTCAGCAGAACAATCTATAGGAAGTGGTTGCGCATGTTGTAGATATTATTAATATTAATAAAAGTTTGAGAACATTACCGTCATAAGCAATTACCTTATTATGTTAGAACTCGCAGTCGAATCTACTTCTGTTTGGTTTACTTCCAAATTTATAATTATTTACATCTTATAAAATTTACGAAACGTTTTCTTTTTTAAGCTTCGTTAGGAAAGACAGTAATTATTTGTTTTTAAGTCTAAGAGAATATAATGGCAATTCCAAATTACACAGCTAACCGTAACACTAATTGAAGTTGCTGTTTTTGCGAGGTTTCTACCAATAACACACCTGTAAGCAATATTTCGAGACATTATTCGTATTACAATAAATGTGACTTGCCCTTCCCCAACGGATGTATATATATATATATATATATATATATATATATATATATATATATATATATATATATATATAAAGAAAGAAAGTCTTTCTGAGTTTCCTCTCGTTTCGGCTTTCGGCTAATTTCCCTGCACCAGTGGATCGACTGATGAAGGCGAATTAGCCGAAACGTATGAAAACCCCGAAAGACTTGGCTGTTTAAAACTCAATATATATATATATATATATATATATATATATATATATATATATAGAGAGAGAGAGAGAGAGAGAGAGAGAGAGAGAGAGAGAGAGACAGACAGACAGACAAACAGAGAGAGAATCAAGAGTGAAGATTACATGGGGCAATTCATTTTGACATTTTGTCTTTAAGTATTAAGAACAAGGGACTTATGCATCCAAGACATATTTTTGTGGACGACCAAGTTCATGAATGTGTCATATTTTAATTTTTATTTAATGATCCCGGCTGTTGTAATCTTATGCTACAGGAAAATATGCCCTATGATGTATTTCAATCAACATGTTCCATCAACATGCGTCATGATAGGTGACCAAACTGCTTCCAATAGTTGAAAAACACTACAATTTAGCTGTAGTAAGAAAGTCAATACAGTACTGTAGTTTCAGTTCTTTATGCGCAAAGCAGAAAGTCGGCATCTTGCCAAAACCAAATGAACTTACTATGCCTCTACATCGAAGAAAGCACGCCTCAAACAAAACACAATTATATATATATATATATATATATATATATATATATATATATATATATATATATATAAAGAATTACGAATGGCATATTTTGTGTAATTAAAATGTTATCTAAAGTGTTGTTGGAAACAAACATGTAAGTATCATATTTATTGTAGAAAACAAGATAATTATCTACATACATCGTCGTTCTCGCTTCCATTTGATTGTATACAAATGTTGCCTTTTTAAAATTAATCCCGTCGATGTATTTGTCAACGTTTCTTTGAACATTTTGCTTTCTCTATTATGGGATAAACAGATTGATGTTGTTGTAAGATCGTTTTCAACATTGACTAAAAACATGAAATGCAAGCAGAAAATTGTATTTGTCTTCGGTTTTAACACAGTTTATTTTCTTCAGAATGTAATGTAAATTTAATTTCATGTCAATGCTGTGTTCATTACATTGAGTGGAAGTTTCTTTAAAATATGATATAAGAAAACCCTTAACTTCTAATTGTAATCAAATGGTCGAGTGATTTATCCATATTGTTTGCTGCACTATCTTTGTTTCTCCACCATTCAAGAGATTTTTTTAAAATATTTTTTTCGTAAACAATAGGACTATTAACTTATTCCTTGTGTTCGTAATATTTTCTAAGAGAATTGATTTTTTGTTTTGTTTTGGCGCTTCTGAGAATCCTTATTCAATTAAAGCACAACTTAAAGAAAAGTGACACATTTGATTATTATTTTGTATCTGATCGAAACACAGTTACAATTGTTGCAAAGTATGAGCTGTTTGTATGATCTAACTGCATACTATTTGATTTTGCGTACTTTAATAAATACTGTTTGTTTGAGATGCGGTAACACTTATGTAATCCAATTTGCAACTTAGGAGTAAAATCTAAGGTAAACCGAAATGCAAGTTTCTTTCATTATCAAAATTACCCATAGTAAGTTTTATTTTGTGTTAGGAGGAATTTTAATTATGTCAAGGAACTAGAAATATCCTCAGAACAAAATCAGTATATGTTGTTTAATGTAATACAAGTTTTCAGGGCTTATGCAAGAGGAATAAATCAGCTTTTTATAGTTTAAATCAAAAGTTCGTGTTTAGCTCATATGCAATTTTAGTCTATTATTACGTATTGATATGAGAAGAAAGAAGATAATCTACTATGAGCCCGTTTCGTTCCCCTATTCAAGGCATGGAGAGAGAAAGGTATTTATGCTGGACGATTGATACCTTTTCGGAGGTCGCGTGTCACCAACAGCAGCGCTCATTATGATATAATAGTGAAACACCATCAGAGGAGCTCTCTTTTGTTTTAGCGAGACGTTTGCATCTTTTAGTACTGGACAGAGAGAGTCCAAAACCACGTAATGAGGTCAAACTTTGTTTATTTTTCATGTTAGAATCAAAATAATGTGTCAACTATTGACATAGAAAATTCTTGCATTTATGTGCAAATCAATCTTTGGTAACTGTATTCGTTATATCTTGCGATGAATACTGGTTACACATTTGCCGCTCAATTCAGTTCACCTTTCGGAATGGTATAATCCAATTAATTGTATAATATTTTTCTTCGACACTTTTAAAGCTTTCTTCAAACAACAAAAGCAAAAAGGCCTAAAAGCAAAAGTTCCATTCTCGTAAAAGTCAAACTGATTCTCTCTAGCTAGCCTTGAAATTAATTTATCACATTTATGCTTTCAAGCCAGCATAAACATTGTAATGTCCTCACATCGTTTTTTAAGGATATATATATATATATATATATATATATATATATATATATATATATATATATATATATATATATATATATATATATATATATAATCGTGTCTTGACGATCGGTCAGACATTTACATTATGAAATGTGTGTTCCATCGGACTTATTATTTTCAAATGAATTTGCACGAAATAGCTTCGTCTATCAAATACATGTGTATGGTATTTAATTGTAAATGGCCAGAGACCATTATTGCAATAATTATCAAGAGACGGAGAGATACGTACTTTGTCTTCTTACTTAATCTGAAACTCTGAAACGTATATCTTATGCAAACATTGAGACGAGTTATTCTGTCATAAAATGAAAACAAACTCTCCGATTTGTATGTTCATATTCTCTAGTTACCGAGCCATATACCAAGGTAAGAAACTAATAACATGATTAGATTGAATAGATTTATCTATCTCTTGCATTTGTATTTTTAGAAAATATACAATTGGGATGAAAATGCCGAGTTTGTTTACTTTATATAATAGGTAACCGTTACAAGATTATCTCGATTATATTTCATGTTTTCTCAAAATTGTTATTTTCATATTTGAGGAAGGCTCTTATTTGATTACAAGATATCTCTCCTAGACCATCGTATATACAGAATTGTGCAATCGACTACCTAATCAGAGACTGTATTTACAAAAACATCAGAAGTCAATACAAATATAGCCAATGCCGAATTCATCCTTGGTACTGTACGGATGAATTCGTCATTGTACGTTGCATTATAAAACACTTTGTTAAAATGTTTACTCCAATGAAATTCTAAGGCAAGATAGATGAAAAAAAATCATTGACGTTTCATATTTACACAATTATCTTGAAAGATATTGACCATATTTCACGATATATTCCTACTCCATCTGAGAGCAAAAAGATAAATAAAAATAATTGAAGAAGAAGACGAAAAATAATAAGAAGATGAATACGATGAATACGATGAAATCATTTATTATTTTAACCGAGTCATTGTTTCATGGATACGACTAAGTAGAATTGTAGTTTTAAACGTTCAGCACTTTGTGCGTAAATAATAAATGGAACTCACTTTATTTAATGGAACCCCTTTATTTCTAGCTTTATCATTGTTCTGTAAATTTAGCCACTGAAAATAACGATGCATGGAAATTAGGGCATTTGAATGATGGGCAGACAAAATATCTGCTCTAGACCTTCAAGAGCTCCAGATTCTACTAGCAAGTATTTTTCAAAGCTAAATACACCACGGCAGGTGTCTCTTGTAGACAAACATTGTAATCTATTAGTCCCAATGGGCTATAAAAATGTTTCGACAGAGTAAATAATTATAAAAGCGCCATTCGGTGAGACCTGAATTGAAACATACATGTCTGCATTTCAAGTAAGTAAATGAAATAAAAAGGTGTAATTGGATTATACTTAGATTCCATGGATGCCGATGTATACATATATTTTATCCTTGTATATATTCTTAGGCCGCCTCATGTAAATATTGCTGGGTACGTCAATGAATGTTGAAACTTGTTTTGCACGGTAACATCATTTGCTGTAGCTGTGGTTTACCTAGAATCTGCAAATTTTAAAGAATGGTTTTCATTCTGACACTTCACATACTGCTCGTGCAAGCCTTTTTTTTTTTTTTGTCTCTCAAGTGTGGTATTGGATTGGATGAGGTGCAATTTTCCAGTAGAAAACTAAAAAGAAATGTTGCCTACTATGTCAATGATACTAACATTTAGGCAATAAGTTCTACATATGTAATTTTGTTCTCAAATCTCTGTGATAATTTGTATTGTTCAAAATTTAATTTGCTTTAAGCACTGATGGCTAAACATCATATAATTTAATAGACGAATAACCGCAAGTAATCACATTTATATACAACTTACGTATCAAAATCTTAATGCTGATTCTTTCAAAGAATAGATCTGCATATCTAATAAATTCAAAAGGAAAATGAAGATAAATATAACAATCTCACCTTACATTTACACTCATATGTGAATATATTCCTTATACTGTTTCGCGTATCCATCAAGGAAAATATATCCAGTTTTATAGTTTTATGACTTCACAATTTTAATTGAATTTAATTTCTCAGAAGGTACCAGATCTTGGTTATAATTATTGTAATTAGCTTGTTTTCACATACAATTGGAGAGTTTATTTGTGAATGAATATTCACAGGAGTCTTACAAAGCTTTGGAGCATTTTGTACAATATTTCATAATGTAATGGATTTAGCAAGACTATTGATTTGTTCTCTGTATATTCTCCAGGAAGCAGCTCTCTTCTGTAAAACTGTTTTGATGTGTCTTTCAAAAGGAAATGCAACAGTTTGTTTTCCGTCAGGAGGATGCTTTTTAACTTTGACGCAGTACTGGCCGCAATTTTCAGCAATTTCATGGTGTGAATATCAGTATGCGAATTACATACTTAGTTTTGCATTTCAAATAAATCCCGCATCCTATAATAGATATAATTAGTTTCACTATGACGCTGTATCAATGTTTGAACGTAAAATCTTTAAAAAGCTTGCATCTTGTGGGTCTAGACATCTCTTGTAGTTTTCAAAAGTCTAATAGATTCTGCCAACAAGTTGAAAGCGTAAACAAAAACAATAATATCAATATATGTGTATTTAATCATACTGTGAATCAACCGTATCTTATGATTTGTATCTCAAATTAAACAAACTACTATCTGACGTTTAATGTGGATTCAGACGCCAGAGAAGCACAATAGACCATCTTGTCAGACTTGAAGCATTTATTAGAGAAGCTTTCATAAAGAAAGAACATGTGGTTTCCGTCTTTTTGGACTTGGAGAAAGCTTATGACACCACATGGAAGTACGGCATGAAGTTTGACCTATTTAGCTTAGGTCAAGGGGGCCGCATACCGAACTTTATCTCCAATATTTTGAAAAATAGGAACTTCAGAGTTAAGATAGGAGGTATCCTGTCTGAAAGCTGTCCTTAGGAAATGGGTGTACCTCAAGGCAGCATTGTGCATCTCAGGGCTGCATATTATCAGTCACGCTATTCAAAATAAATATTAAATAATATAGTGAAATGCCTTAATCCAGGAACTGACTGTTCACTGTATTTTGACGAATTTTTGATCTGCTATAGAGTATGTATACAATTGAACGTCAACTACAGATGAGCATAAGCAAAGTTCTGACATGGGGAGAAGAAAACGGAATCAAATTTTCGGAATCAAAACTTAACTGTATGTATTTATGCCGATTAAATCGTATTTATGATGACCTAAAGCTCAATAGAAATGGTTTTCTTGTTCCTGCTGAAGAGGAGAGAAATGTTTAGGCCTTATTTTCGACGGTAAACCAACTTTTCTCCACATTTAAAATAGGAGCACGTGTCAATAATCCATGGTATGAATACGAGTCGTGGGAAGCACAGATTGGAGAGTAGGTTGGAAGGTCTTGCTCTATATATACAGGTCATTAGTAAGATTGGAACTTGATTATGGCTCGATTGTGTATGGATCCGCTTGTAAATCATACCTGCTGATGCTTGATCCGACACACAATCAGGGACTTAGACTCTGTCTAGATGCATGTAGAACTTTCCCTTCAGAAAGCCTCTATGTTGAGGCCAATGAACCATCACACATTATCTCAGACGAACGTAATTGGCTCCTCAGTATGCTACCAAACTATCTTCTAGTCCCAGATACCAAAGCTGTACGTTCAGAAACCAAACTTTATTTCACCTTTAGGCGTATGAATTCGTCCTCACTTAAAGGCAGCAAAATCCATATTGGAAGTACTGCAAACTTCTGTATTTCCAAATCACCACCCTAGTTATCAAAACCTCCCAACATAAAGTTTGGCCTTTGCGAATTCAAAAAAGTCCTCAACAAATCCGCTCCTTTGTCATGGTACGTTCAATGAAATTTGAGCCTCCTATCGTATCCATACGTCCATGTATACAGACAGTTCGAAAGATGGATACAAAGTTGGAGCTGGCATTGCAGTACCCAATGGCAACATCCCGAGCCGCTTACCGGATAAAGTCTCAAATTTTCTGTAGACATTACAGCCATACTCAAAGCTCTAAAATACATTTAAACCTCTCAAAAAACAAATTACATTATTTGTTCAGTTTCCCCTTGACATTGAAAGCCTTAAATCTGACAACCGGTTAATATCCCATATATTACAGAAATATGATGTTCTTATGCAGTCTAGAAAAAGTATTCTGTACTGTAGGCTGCTTAGTCACATTGCTATAAAGAGTAATGAAAGTGAAGACAAAGCAGTCAAAACTGCCTTGCAGTCACCCTTCTCTGAATGGGAGATCCCATATACTGACTTCAAATATTGTATCAATCAACATGTTCGTCATACTTGGCAAAATATGTGGAACGAAAACTCCACAAATTTAGGAACATCAAACCCACTATAGGTGAGTGGTATCCCTTGTATAGAACGAGTCAGATAGATGAGGTGGTATTGTGCCGAAGGGTGAACCTCGAACGGAATGTGTACCCTATAAGTGTCCACTGACAGTGGAGCACATTCTTGTCGAGTGAGTCGATTTCCACCTTGTGGAACAAAAGTATTCTGACGTAAACCGGTTGAAGAAACTGTATGAGAATGTACCACGCAAGAAAAACATTTTTAGGGAATCCGGTTCGTACAAAAAATTTTAATTGTGTTTAAGGATTTTACACGTGTTACTTTAATCTGATATTTAGATACATTTTTCAGAATTTTAACATCGTTACGTTTTATATTTATATTGTGCTTAATGTTTACATTTATTTGGAAGGATTTATCTTCCAAAAGTTTTGTGCAACTCATTTTTACATTTTTCGAACTTTACTTTTAGTTAGCACTACATAGCCAACTTTGAGATGAGGTGCCGTAAAACTTGAATACATATATGCTTATGTCGTATCTATAGCAAAAAACTATAAACATATGTTCCTAAATATGAAACAATAAATATTGCATATCGGTGCTAAAAGCAATTATCTTGTTCATATTAAGCATTATATGAAGAAGAAGTTTCAGACATGGTCGCGTGAAAGGTACAACACTGATGGATGCTTATTACTGGACGTCTTTATGGTATAAATTGCGAAACTCCTCAAGGTGTACGATTTAAAAATCTCTGCTATTTAAAGGTCACAGTGACTAAATATCATATACTTTCAACATGTTCTATTCCCGATAGAAGGTACCATCAAACAGCTGGATACCTTACAACATATTTAAACTGTCATATATTTTAGAAAAATTAAATCATGATTGTTTGGGACATCTATACACAAAGAAGTTTAAATAAAGCTTAATCAATCAAAGCGTGTAACTACCTTTTTGACCTTTGTTCGTACTTCTTTAAGACTAATAATGTGATTAAGTTTTAAAACATTTATCCACTAAGCGATTCCAGACAAGAACGACATACAAGCTTCAAGTCTGTGAAGACTTGAAGAGCTTACACATAAATTCAATTTATAGGTATTTCAATTTATCAAAAAGGTTTTTTGTATATCATACAAAATATATAATACAAACTCAAAGCTTGATTAGTCTTATATACTTTCTATGACAGTTAATGCTCAATTTATTGCTACATATTTTGTGAAGAATACTTTCCTATGATCGTTATTGGTAAGATTATATTTATAATCGAGTCTATTCATTTGTTCCGTCTAGATTTGTCCAGACAGTGCTCTGCTGAGAAGATGAATACATTAATTGCTGGAAGTGAAATGTATCTCTGTGCTTTCAGTTTACTCAGCTTTGCTTAATAATCATGCAATAAATGAAAGCATTGCTCAGCAATTTCGTGGTGAGAAGTCAATTACATCGGTTTCGTCTCTGTTGGTTATATAATTTGTTGATTCTGCCACAAAAACAGTAATTCAGTGTCAACAAGTTTTATTTTTTAGCAAACAATATTCGTTTTGATTAGAAAGAACTACCGACTAGCCTGAGAAAAACATGATGTTCATGAATCCATATAAGTATTGCAACTAGTTTTGATACTGCACACTTTTTAGCACTTGTTAGCACTGTCGCAATTAAAACTACTTCAAAATCCCCTCCTGGTCAATTTATTGACCACACTTTTTTGATCTACAGGCATGCTTCTTTTCTCAGATCACACGGATGACAATAACGTTTGAAATATGTGCAATTACTGTAGAATTGGTAATATATATATATATATATATATATATATATATATATATATATATATATTTTACAGCGTAATCTTCTTGTCAGTTTTACATAGCAATTAAATCC
Source organism: Margaritifera margaritifera (assembly GCA_029931535.1). Taxonomy (NCBI): domain Eukaryota; kingdom Metazoa; phylum Mollusca; class Bivalvia; order Unionida; family Margaritiferidae; genus Margaritifera; species Margaritifera margaritifera. The sequence goes on from JAQPZY010001562.1 coordinate 2,780,566, forward strand.
TCATATCACCAATTGATTTGGATATTTCTATTCATTTTTATAATAGTATCAAGGGAAAAATGTAATAACTAAAGATATTAAATTAATATAATGGCTAAACAAACATAAAAGATAGTTTTTGATTCAGTAAGGCTTCTACAAACACTATATATATATATATATATATATATATATATATATATATATATATATATATATATATATATATATATATATATATATATATATATATATATAAGTTTCAATGGTTGATGCGGTGAAATACCTTGACAATTAAGTCATTGCTTAATACATTGTTCAGGTAATACTCCGCAGACTAATATATGACTCAAACCACATATTCATTTCTTGTAAATATTAATGTCAATTTTAGAGAAATATAACTATTTTTAATGACGTAGATGGCCCAGTTCACAACTTATAAATTTCTTGATTGATGTAAGCGCTATCATTCTAAACACTGTTTGCGCCATTTGTATCGAGATAAATGTCCCTATAGCTAGATATTGGTGAAAGCTACTTTAATTGTCTTGCGCTAGATAGGCACCGAATAACTCAGGAATGTGTAATGACAAATCTCCCTAGAAGTTTAGGGCTACATGTTTGAAAAAATAATGTAGCTGACAATTATCACAGGAAAAAGTCCATCCTGCTATTACAGCAAAATGGTCGTTCACCACGTTTTACGTGCGGTATGAAATTGTACCCACCTTAATTACCGTACCCCTGTTTCAAAACAGTTTATATTGACCTCAGTCCTAAAGTCACATAACAGTTCATGAATACTAAAGAAAACCGTTCACAACATATGGCATAACAAATATCTCATCGACGAAATTCGATATGAAATCATAAGCACTATTTTAAGATAAAGAACATCGAGTCTTCTTCCCTACCTAAAATGTTAAATTATCTCTATTTGCGGAGTTTAACTGTAGATGGTGATACCTGATTATTTAATAAAATGGTTATAAGGCCCTCGTCCAGGAAATAAGCAAGAAATCATTATATTGAAGAGTGGTTCTTTTGAAGCATCCGAACTGCGTGCTTCGTAAAAGCACGATAGTATCACTTATATGAAGCATACATTTATGTACAAATAAAGGAACATATTGAAGTGAAACGTAGTTTTAACAAGTATTATGTCATGTATTCACGTATGATTCACACGTTTTAATATCCTCACCCAGCATAAATGTTCCTAAAATAAAATAATTGTGCTAATGACAGGAAATATTTTTGAAGACGAACATCTGTGACCACCTCATATTCCATTTTTGAAATGTTTCAAAATAATTTTCCAAATGTTAGAATATCTGCCATCGTTGCAAATATTCCACTTTTGGCATTTTAAGCAGTATTCAGTATATGAAATATCTGCGACCACCGCATATATTCATTATTCACATTATTTGTAAAATATTTCGGGTGTAATATATTTACGACCAAGGCAAATATTTGGCTGGGAATATTGCACTAGCCTTTTCAATGGAAGATTGTTTTGAACTTTACAATTTCACTGTTGGAATACTTCTTATCATCGCCAATCCTCGACTTTCAAAGGTTGTTTGGACAAATATTCCGTATTCTTAACATTACACTGCGTATCAATTTGATAGGTCCATGTTTCTCTCTCTCTCTCTGTTATGTATGATGTTTATATAATGTTGTATATGTGTTTTGGGAGGTTATAAATGTTTCTTCACTTTAATATTTGCTTAAATCTTTATGTTTGTTAGGAAAAACATGTATAACTAGTGTCCTTGAATTAGGTTGTTTTGATCAATATGTTTTCTCAATTTGAAGGTCAAGGTTGATTTTGTTTACAGTTAAAATTCCATTAAGATGACTCATATTCTAGAACATTCTGTCATGTGACCAATCTTTATATATATCATGTTTGGTAGACATTTTGTTCAGTTCGACATTACCATCAGTCTTGTAAAGAGCTATTACAGTTGTGAAAATTCATTCCAAATTCTAAGAGAGGAATTATTTTAATTATTCATTGGATTATTAACAGTGCTCATAAACTTTTGGATTTTGGATTTTGATTGACAATTTTGGAATTTATGTGAACTTATTCAGAGATTTTGGATTACTTCATTTTGACTTCAGCACATCAAGATTTCTAGTACATCAGGACTTTGGAGACCATTAGCACATAATAACATTCAAGGACACATTCTATATTTAGGACTTGTGATTAGAACAATCATTCTTATTGGATTATTAGGATACATAAACACATTACTGTAAGTGACTTTTTGATTTTTCATTTTAATTATCTAGTAATAAATTGCTTGTTGATTTTTACTTGATTTGTTGGTTTCACTTTCTTTCTGTTACATTTTTCTTAGACCATAGAGTCGTAACACTCTCTCTCTCTCTCTCTCTCTCTCTCTCTCATTCAATTTGTCATCATTTTTCACCGATTTGTCGTTTTTTTATATTACCGATCATTAATGTTATCATTTTAATGATTCAGCTTTTAAAATGTTTTAAAGCAATTAGATATTTCAGTACAAAGTCTTACAGTACCATTCGTTGTAAAATTTACTTATTTTTCCCACATGAAAATCTGCATTCATTTAAAGAGTTGCAACAATATGGCTCTATGTATTGCATAAGGAAATCTAAAGCATTAAGCATTCATCAATTTGGAAGTGAATGCAAAAGATGTTTTCATGACAAAAGAATATTTTATTTTTTTAGGATAGATTACTTTTTCTTTTAAATAGAAGACTTTCTGCTGTGGTTTCCTTTTTATGTATTTAATTTCAGGAGATAGGTAAATAAATGTAACTAAAAAGGAGCTAAGTGGTGTACTCTCTGGAAGCGATAGATTTATACCATGAAGGGAAGTCGATGTTTGGGGAAGAGAATTTAAGCTGGAGATATAATTTGGGGAAACTATAATTAGTTTTGAAGAATGGACGTAAATATCTGATACAATCCTGAGACTTGGAGGGGTGATATAAAGATACAGGATAATGGTATCTTACTAACAGCTACTTTCTGTAGATTGCTAAACAATTTGTTGGTTTTATCGGATGGAAGATAATATTAGAACCGAGAATGAACCGACCTGGATCAGCATCGATAGATATAACTGCTCACTTAAAAACGAGAGTTACATTCTAAATGAAAAAAAAAAAATAAAACCTCCAAATTAAAGAAGCACCTTAAGAGCCTTGGTATGTAAATATATATGTATAGGAAAACATGCACGCAAGCTTTTATTCGCATAAAATAAAATTACATATTATAAAGTATCAAAGTAATCGCTTACGTAGTCATACATACAGTAATTTAAATGTTGATTATTGAACAAGAGGCAGTACAAATGTTGGGTGATAACTTGAGATCACTACATAGCCATTAAAGATCTATTTCTGCCTCTCGATTCCGATTATGCATTAGGCTGTGGTGCTGTTCTGGGATATGTTGGGAAGAACAAATATAGGACCAGTACGCAATTTCTGTTTTGATGGTTATAATATAAGCAAATAGGTAAAACAGAGAAAATATCGTTGTTGACCTCTAAGTTTTTTGCATGATAACATATAAGAAATAAAAGAAATATTAAGAACGTGCCGGTGTCCCAAACAGGCATCATAAAAGATCATTTAATTTCTCATACAAGAAAATCAAGGTTACAGTATATTTGTCATTATAGAAAGATAAAAAAACAAGAAACATCTTTGTACAGTATATAGGTTAGTTATTGGTAGATAGTTTTTAGGCACGTTTGGTATGAAGGGACATGTTTAATAAAATACCCATCCCCCATTTTAACTTCTTAACCAAAATGTGCATAGATTATGATTCATTGGCAAAGAGTAAGGACCGACTGACCATTACAATCGGATTGAGCATTATAATCGATTTTGCTTTGCTTAAATCTTGTGAAAGCCTTCAGTTTGAAAGTCTTAGAGTCTCTTATTTAATATATTGCGTCATCATATGCCTTTAGGCAGAAGGGATTGGTTTACAAGAAGAGGAACTATAGTATTAGCGAGACGAAATACTCTCAGAGATGTAATTAATGACTCTTAGAGCAACTAGACTATCCTGATGCAAATAAATATTGTGATATTAAACAATATCCATATATTCTTTCAAATAAAGCGCTTATCTGTCCCTAAATATATATCAAAAGAGATAGGGTATCTTTTTATGTACATACAAGTATACACACACCACACATTTTTGTTGGACCTGTTATATATGGAATCTAATTGCCTGCTTTTCACAGATACTTGCTTTTAGCGAATATTGTCCAGAAACCCAGCTCAATTGTTTCAAAATAGTACCCAAATACACCCATTCAAGTGATATTAATTTGTCTATGTGTGCATCCACCCAGGACCTGTCCCCATATAAATTAACCAAACCGACCTTTAATGATATTAGCATAACATTGTCTTTAAAAGAACTAGTGTTTCTTTCAATAATTACAATTTAACTTTGATAACAATAACAGTGATTGCTATTGGAATTAATATAAAAGACGATGCTAGCATATATAGCAATAATTGCAAATTGTTGAGGAAGAGAAAAACATGGAGATCATATTCTTTAGTTATAGCTCTCGCTCCCTTATTAAATCTATATTGAAGATGGCACTGCAAGTCAGTGGGAAATATAAAGGCAGCTGTATAAACACTGCATACAAAATCTGATGAAATGGTCACATCATTACCATAAATTTTAAGTACATTGTCCAAGACCTTCTTGAAAACCTCACAATTCTGAAACTTTCCGCCGTCTCAAAAAGCTGAAAAGGTTCCTTGAAATTTTAAATATGCTTACGCGGAAGATTTAAGCAAAACATTCCTTTTCAGAGCACGTTAAGATCCTCTTGATCCAGCTAATGACACTTCAGCAGGACCAGATTATATCCACTTTCGTCTTCTTAAACACTTACTTGATACATCTCTCAAAACACTGCTATACATTCTAAATCAATTTTGTGAAACTGGTGATATCCCACCGTCATGGCGAGAAGCAACAGCGATACCAATACCTAAACATGGAACCCTTTCAACTATAGTCTTTTATAACTAACAAGCTGTATTTGCAAAACCACGGAAAGAAATGATAAATGACAGACACTTCCGGTATATTGAGTACCTAAACTACTATCAGACTTTTAATGTGGATTCAGACGCCATAGAAGCACAACTGGCCATTTAGTCAATTGAAGCATCTTTTAGAGAAGTTTTCGTAAGCAAAAAACATATAGTTGCCATCTTCTATTACTTGGGAAAAGTTCATGGCACCACATGGAAAGAAGGCGTCATACTATGACCTATTAAATCTAGGTCTAACAGGCCGACTCTTATCTTTATGTCCATTTTTTTTAAAGATGGAAATCTCAAAATGAAGGTTGTAACCACCCTTTCTTTTCAAGATATGGGTGAAACTTGGGCAGCATACTGCTAGTCACCCTTTTTAACATCAATATTAAAAACATAGTGAAATGCCTTAATACAGGAACTGATTGTTCATTATATGTCGACGACTGTGTCATTTTTGCTATCGGTAATAAAATATCCATACAATTGCACGACAACTTCAGATATGCATAAACAGACCTTATAAATGGCAGAGGACAACGGGTTCAAAGTTTCGAAATCTAAAAATGTTTGCATGCACATCTGCAGATTACATCGAATTCATGATGACACAAAACTCTATCTTCATGGCTCTCTTATTCCTGCTATGAAGGAGACAATATTTGTGCGGCTTAATTTGACGGTATACTAACTTTTAGTCCACATATCAGATACCTCAATGACAAAAAACCCATGATTTAATACGTGTCATTGGAACACAGATTATGGAGCAGATCTGAAGGTCTTGCGCGGGTTATACAGACCTTTAGTATGATCTAAATTTGACTATGACTAAAATGTTTACGAATCAGCTTGTAAATCTTTCCTCTAAATGTTTGAACCGATATGCAGTCAGAAAATGTGTCTTGGTCAGACATCATTTAGAACGTTTCCTCCAGAGAGCTTGTATGTTGAGGCCATTGAACCATCACTTTATATCAGACGAACGAAACTGGCTCTTCGGGATAGTGCCAAAGTATCTTCTAATCCAAAAAATCCTGTATATGGTGTAGTCTTTAGGCCCAAATATTAAACCTTGTAAGCTCAGAAAATAAAACTTGAATTCCATATTTTGGCATACGAATTCGTCCCCAGCTAGAAGCAGCGAAAATCAGTATTGTAAATGCTCCATAATTATATGTTCCCACACTATCATCTTGGGTATAACACCTCCTAAATAATACTTGTTCCTTGAAAATTAAAAATAAATCCTTTACAATTCCTCTCGGCTTTCAGAGTAATATCAATGAAATCATAACATTCTATCGTGGCCATACGTCCCTGTATACAGACGGTTCGAAAGAAGGAGACAAGGTTAGAGCTGCTGTTGCAACACCCAATGGCACCATCTCGAGCCAGTTACCAGATAATACCTCCATTTTGAACTATATTGAAAACTCTAAAAAAAAAACAAAGAAATGTCATCATCATTAGGATTCCCTTTCCATTATGAAAGCCTTGCAAAACCTTAAATTTGACATCCCATTAACACCCGATATCTTTTCAAAACATGATTTGTTCATGCAATCTAAAGAAAGTATTCTGCAGTATTGACTGTCACATTGGTATTAAAGGTAATGAAAGGGCAGATAAAGCAGCCAAAACTGCTTTGCAGATACCCGTTTCCGAATTGAAGATTTCTCATGCTGACTTCGTATATTATTTAAATCGGCATGTTCTATATACTTAGCAAAATATGTGGAATGAAAACTCAGCAAAAGGTTTTGTAACATGAAAATCATCATTGAAGAGTAGCATCCCTCATTTAGAACAAATCACAGAGATAAGGCGGTATTGTGCTGATCGTGTATAGAACACGCATAGCTGAATCATGCATACTTCCTGAAGGTGAAACTCAACCAAAGCGCATACCTTATCAATGTCCATTGAACGTGAAAAACATTCTTGTCAAGTGTATCTGCTTCCATCTTGTGAGACAGATTTTTTATGTGAACTCAATTTAACAACTTTATGATGATGTACAACCAGAGAAAGTAATGGACTTTCTGAGGGAATACGGTTTCTACGACAAATATATATCGATAATACAAAACGAAGTGAAACTCCGAGAGACAGAAAGGTCGATTCATTTCCTATCAATATGTTATGATGAAGTAAATCTTTGGAACAACAGAAGCTATGCAAATGTATTGTGGAAAAGCCAGAATGTAAAAGTTTGATCTGGCCATTCTTTTTAAATGTTAGATTTCTTTTATTCGTTTCAGTCTAATAGAAAGAATTTGTCCTATATGTTTCTGAAATGGTTATTGGTGCATTTAGGATTGAAGGATATACATAGACATGAATTACATGTGGCTGCCACCTTTCATATAACAAATACGACCATAAAAGCACATGATGTTTTCTTACTTAACAATGACAACTCATAATGTCTGTTTAATTGTAGAAGTAATAGTTGATGCCTAATAAATATTCTGTTTTCATTTTGAATGGTAAATGTTTCGCTGTTTATTTATTAATTGCATAGTTTGTTTGGGATCGAGCAAAAGGCAATCCATAAAAGTATTCTCTGCCATGAGCATTATTTATATTCATATTAATATAATAGCAATAGTCACAATACATAAGATTGAATTAACTTACTTTATACAATTGCAAATATATAGACTGTTTTAGACTTACTAATTAACGGTAAGAATTGAGGAGGAGAAAGACAACAAAGAGGATAGGAGCAGGAAAGTGGTGTAAAACATTTACATTTACAGGATCTGTCAGTATATTATACTATTATAACAATATTTAATTTAACCTCAAAAGACTGGATACAATCATAAATTTTAACCTTAGTGCATGATCAAATTCAGATCATCGTACACCGTGTTCTTATGATCTAAAATGCGGCACTGGACGGTCCCGTTACCCGTGCGAACAATTTATCCCGTTCCTGAAACTGTCGACAAGAAATGCGGAGTCTAAGAGGAGTTCATGCGCCGTTGTTTGAATGGGTCATGATATTTACACTTTTCCATGCAGTGTCTCAAAGATAAGCACATATGCACGGTATTGGATGAGGGCATTTATAGAAAAATTAGTTATCAAAATACATCTGTGTTTATATTCATGGCCTTGGATTACAAGAGTCAATATCTTGTACAGATTAAAATCCGTGTTTTATTGGTTGCATACAAGATTTACATTAATAAAATAATGGGGAGATGGAAAGATAGAATGGAGAGTAAGTTGATGATTATTTTAAGGACTTCACTTAACATTTTCAGAAACAATATATTTACAAATCTGTTGATGTGTGTGTATATGTGTTCTTTGTTGATTTGGTTGCTATAGGGTTTAAAAGAGCTGATGTTTTAAGACAATGATTCAAACGGCATTGGTCACTATGCGAATACTAAATACATGCTTTCATAAGTGCTTTAAAATTTGTCATTTACAAATGGTGACAATGTAAATCTGGGAAACATGTACTTATATGAAAGCCAAAGTCGCGATAAATATAAAAGCTGCTGTGTAAATGTGCGTTTTATTGCTCTTGACAATTTTGTTTGTGAGATATAATTGCATCAGTTTACATGTTTATCAATGTTGGAGAACAAAACAATTAGAAGCTAACTTATTTTTTTTCTACCATACTGGTTCCATTTCTTTTCAAGATTTCATTGATCAATAAATTGTATTAACACAGACACATCAGTTGCCTCACTTTCCTTCACAGAAAGTGATAGAATGTGATTGTATCACATATGAGATGTGTTTCCAGGTCTTATTGGAGAAAAGAAATGCAATTGCTAATGATTGCAGACTGCCGCTTGTACTTGTGTGCTATTCATGTCTTAATAAATGGCCTTTCCTAAAGCTCAGCTTCCATGAGATATATAGTAAAATATATTTAATGTTGCGATGAATTATTATGTCTTGAAATCGATGTCAATTTCATTATTCTTCCACAAATACATATTGAAACAACATGAAAATATGTCTTCTCTTGAAGAACCGAAGGGGAAAATAAATATATCTGGGTTGGCATTTTGTGTCCCTACACAGTTAATTCGATTTTATATACATGTTAATTATGCTGAAAGATATACCAATAATTGATTAGAAGTAATAAACTATATATTTGATTCTAGTTTGAAGATATGACTGCATAATTTCAGTAAAATTATTTCAGTGGCAAAATAGTCGAATTAACGAAACATACATTTTTCTTCTCAGCATCTTAGTTTACATGAATGCGAGCGAATTTTATCAATCCGTCCAGAAAGACGAGTCTAGGACCTTACCCCCCTGTCAATTACCCCCTGTCAATAACCCCCTGCCATTACCCCCCTGCCATTACCCCCCATCATTTACCCCCTCAGTATATTACCCCGCTGTTTATTACCCCCTGTTCTGTTACCCCCCCCGGTCTATTACTATATAACATATAATTGTTATACCGCCAGAATAAACAATAAATTAAAATAAATTTCAAAAGAATTTATTGTAAATTTTTATTTTAGTTAATTAATCTCAGCCTTGAAAACATATACTTGTCCTGGAATATTCAATATTAAATTCATCATATCATAATGTTATGGTACCATAAAATAAGTTATATTGATATGATTACAGCTGAATGTTATGTGCGATCCCTCGCAAGTATTCAAAGTGCTCTCTATTAGCAAAGTCAATAACAATGTTCATAATCCGAGCATTGCAGTCACGATATTTCTTTCGAGTTGATTCCACTGGATGTCCTCCAAGTCGCTGAGAAATTATCACGTTCAGGAATGATTGCTCTCTTTGAGAATGATTGCTCTCTTTGAAGGATTGTCAAAAGGCGCCAAATGTTTGGATGGTCAGCAGCAACGGCAGCTTGCATTTTTCGGTGCCAACTTTCAACGCTACGAGGTAATTCATTTTGAACACGGCTGTGTACACTCCAAACTTGCGGAACAAAGAAAGGATTAGTTTGGCTTCGACGTCTTCTTCTGCCGATGTAGTTATCTTCAAAATAATTTAACAATTGATTCATGTCGTCGTCTTCTGTAAGTTCTTGAAGTTCTTCCTGAAAAATGTTAAAAACATCCTTGTACATCTATTCCTGCGTAGCATTCTGCAACAGAATTCATATCTGCTTTTTCATAATCCATCATAACTGCTGCAGGCTGAGCATTGGGAATTAGCGCCTTTATTTCCATGAAAAGACGTTGATAAGTTTCCGTAGTTTTATTTGGGAGCAAGCAGTAGAGGCAAGAAACGACATCACCACTGATGAGTGCATGTACCGTATATAATTGAAAGAAAAGCTCAGGCACAATAGCAAAAGTTCCATCCATGAACCAATTAGGAGATTGTGCTAATAATGATGACGTTTTATCAGTCCCAAAGATTAAACTTCTGTTTATATCTTCTACACCGCTATCAAATAACAAGAAATTCTCACCATTAGGAAGTTTCTTGTATTCATCTGGCAGTTCAACGGTTGCTCGATCAGTTGGAAGAGGCTGAGCATGAATAGCTTGTCGCTTTCGTCGAACCTGACGACGAAAATGTTGTATAGGAACCATTTGTACTGATGCTCCTTCACTTAGATTCTGCATTTCCCGGCCAAGAATCTGTTGAGGTGTTTCTTCTGTTTCCACTGCTCTTTTTGTAATGTTTTGTCAGATTAAACTGCTAAAATCATTTATATTGATGTGAATCTTATTGCGGTAAAGCCAACACAATATCAATTAACAATTAAATTCGTCGTCGCTCTTCGTCATCGCTGTATTTGCTTTAGTTCGATTGATTGAGCACAGGATAAAATCATTTTGAAGTGAAACCAAGGCAGCTCTTCGTCGTCGCTGTATTTGTATCTGTTCTGTATTTGTAAATGATGGTAATGGCAGGTTGTAATTAACCGCGGGGTAATTTGCTGAGGGGGTAACTGATGGGGGGGTAGTGACAGGGGGATAATCGACAGGGGGGTAATGTCCTGGTTCCCTGAAAGACATAGCAAAGCATCCATATATATATATATATATATATATATATATATATATATATATATGTTTGAGCCACGCCACAAAAACCAAACTACTTAGTTGCACCGGATACCAATTGTTTGGATAGTTTCATATTCTGAAAGGTTTATGTACCACCATTCGATCTGCAACACCTCCTCAACTTCATGTTCAATACGCTTCGCCCAGTGCGTTGGTGAACATTGCCACCTTTGTTTAGGTGAAAACGGTGACGTAGGTCAAATGACGAGTGTCATTACAATGATACTTTCGCTCAGTCAAGAGCAAATGAATATAGGAACACTAAACGCGAAATAAAACTGTGAAAGTTTTTATTCCAAAAACTCAACTGACTTTCATTTTTTGTTTTTTTTAACTCATGCTGTCTGTTTTAGATAATATCATGAAGCCACGAGAAAGGGGATGAGATTGTCTGAAGATACGGGGAGAGGAGAATCTAATAAGACGTTGCAATACAAAAATGTTTTAATGTACGTGGTTGAGTCTAGTTTAAATCTATTCGAGTCATGAAAAAGGAGGTGATATTTGCATGTGAACATTTATAACTGCAGACGGTCAGGTGCTCTGATCTAGGTTCATGAGCTCAGCAGCAGAGTATCTCGTTTCAAGTGACTTCGGCTTCCAGGCATCCCAAAATATCTTTTTCAGAGTACATCTGGACCATCACTGACAACTTATTACATGACGTTTGCTTTTTATCAGAATTTGGATCCCCAATTTAACAAGAGCCGAAGCAGAGGAGGCCATTTGAAGTCTGAGGATGGGGGTTTGTTAGTTAACTGTAGCGTAATTACTAAAGTGGAATGGTGGAACATCATTCCTATGTAAGCACGCCTTACAAGTGTTAAAGGTAATGGCTTATATCAAAATTTGTTCTTAATATTTCCCTTATAATATAGCGTGTCTATTTTCTGCTGCAGTCCTAAGCGTTGCGATCAAAAACGCCTTTACCCTAATCATCGTCATTGTATTCTCTGTCATAATCATCATCATCATCATCATCATCATCTAACCTCCTAAAGTAAATTATATATATATATATATATTGTTACGACTCTATGGTCTAAGAAAAATGTAACAGAAAGAAAGTGAAACCAACAAATCAAGTAAAAATCAACAAGCAATTTATTACTAGATAATTAAAATGAAAAATCAAAAAAGTCACTTACAGTAATGTGTTTTGAAATCCTAATAATCCAATAAGAATGATTGTTCTAATCACAAGTCCTAAATATAGAATGTTCCAAATTCATGGCTGTGTCCTTGAATGTTATTATGTCCCAATGGTCTCCAAAGTCCTGATGTACTAGAAATCTTGATGTGCTGATGTCAAAATGAAGTATTCCAAAATCTCTGAATAAGTTCACATAAATTCCAAAATCATCAATTAAAAATCCAAAATCCAAAAGTTTGTGAGCACTGTTATAATCCAATGAATATTTAAAATAATTCCTCTCTTAGAATTTGGAATGAATTTTCACAACTGTAATAGCTCTTTACAAGACTGATGGTAATGTCAAAACTGAAAAAAATGTCCACCAAACATGGCATATATAAAGATTGGTCACATGACAGAATGTTCTAGAATATGAGTCATCTTAATGGAAATTTTACTTGTAAACAAAAATCAACCTTGACCTTCAAATTGAGAAAACATATTGATCAAAACAACCTAATTCAAGGACACTAGTTAAACATGTGTTTCCTGATAAATATTAAGCAAATATTAAAGTGAAAAAACATTTATAATTTCCTAAAATATTTATAATATTATATAAACATCATACATAACAATATATATATATATATATATATATATATATATATATATATATATATATATATATATATATATATATATATATATTATGCCTTAGGAGATTAGATATGGTATGCGAGAGACTTTATATTTGATTCCTAATTTTGAAATGCGAAGGTTTAGAGGTAATGCAATTTTTGTCAACTTTCTCGAGGGCATTGTTCACAATGACTTTCGTTGAATGAACACTTCTATTATAGTATTTGAATAATGCATGCATTTTTACTCGAACAGTCATAAAACTGAAATCTAGAAATTAGAGAGGAAAAGGAGGTTCTTCCCGGTTATTCCAATAATGTGTGCGATAATAGGTGTTTTCAGTATCAAGTATATTTCTAAAATGTAGTTTTAAGTTGATACATGCGCTAACAACAAAACTACTTAGAGTGTAACGATGACCTCAAAAATTGCCATCTGGTCTTTTTAATCACTTATAAATTAAATATCAATTAAATAGGTAGAAAAAAAAACATTTAGAGATCCTTGTTGAAACTGAAAAATCAACTTTAAACAAAACATATGTAAGAACGGTAATTCCGGAGCAGAAAGACAGCGACTTAACGTACACAAAATGGAAGACTGTAACAGGGTAGACCGTTATTTAAACTAGATAAAAAGAGATTTTTGAACACAATACTTGAGGAACAGTGAGTATACCATATATCTAAATATGGTAGAAATGTATACAGAAGTCCTTATCATTCACACACAAACATATCCACACGCATACTTACTGCACACACACACACACACACACACACACACACACACACACATATATATATATATATATATATATATATATATATATATATATATATATATATAATTTCTATTAAACAAGAGTCGATGATACATTCAGTGTTGAAGAAACAATGTGAAATGCAGACGTTCTTAGGGGAGATGACAGTGACATTTATTGTTGTTTAGTTTTAAGCATTTGAAACAGAAGTTTTTCTAAACAATTTTTATCAAACAGTATACTTGTACACCTTTGAGACAGAAACGACTCCGAAAATACTCAGAGAGAGAAAGAAAACATGGATAGTATTTCTAACGCATTTTATACTTAAATGAAACACTTTGGAATGTAAGCAAATTACAGTTTAAGATGAATTAAGCTGACAATGAATAATTGACAATTTAAATTATCGAAGCAAGAGCTATCAGTTTCATAACGGTGGAGCCACATTCGTTGCACCGAGAGGCTTTTAACATGATCTTTCACACAGCGCCGGACTTTCCTCAAATGTAATACATACTTTCAAAATAATCCTTTGCTATGAGTATCATTTGGAGTATCGTTATTTTTACTGTAAATAAATATTACTGACTTTCGATTTTTTTACGGAGCACAAATACATCTAAACATAACCCTTAATATAAGAATTAATTTGAAAAAATATCTAAAGGAATGCAGCTATATTTTTTTGACAAGTTAGAGTTCACAAGGCGACATCCATCTCTTAAAACTGGTCACCATACAAATATCACAAATAAATCGCACAAAGTGAGAGCTAAATAATTAATAGCCACAAATCCGATATTTTTTTGAAACAAAACTATTTAAAATATTTTGTGTAATACCTTTTCTCCACATTTCTTCTAGATAACAAAAAGATTCGAAGACACTTTTTTGCTTTCCTTTCTCAGGCTCGTTCTATGTTAGCCCGAATTGATTCATAAGTAGCCCGACTTGATTCATAAAGTTGCTTACAGTGTCAAACTCATCTTATTTGTTTATTTATTTTAGTCTGCAATCCAATAATTGTGTTTCTTGTGGTGAACGTATTATACCTTGAAGTACACTATTGACTTAACGGTTTACTAGCTCTTTTATGTGATTAATGGCTGTGACTTGATGCCACACTGATACATGGAAACAATAATATAATGATTATTGGATATGTGTATATGATGAACCATTGCCTTACCTAAGGTTCATTAAACCCAAACATGGGCTTAAACACAGATTACCATAAAACGCAACAAGACGTTATATAGTGTAACACTGAAAGGAGCAATTTTTGTTTTATCTCGCAAAGAGATGTGTTTATATAGAGTTAAGGATTTTTGGCATCGTCTCAAGAGTTTTGAATACAAGATTTTATTAATGCGTTTTGTCCTGTTTAGGCGAGTCACTGTTTATGTGCGCATAAGCTAGTATGTTCTAACTTCTGAAATAAAGTGTCTTTGCTCAGCTGGGAAGTATCTCTTCAGATCTAGAAAATGAGTTCCCGGCAGACAACGTTTCATTGGAGTTCTTGTTTTATTCACCCCATCGGATTTATTTTTGTTGATTTTGTACATTCAGGTGTCATCACTGCCTAACCAGTATTCGTCCTTGAGCTTAAAAAACCCATGATGTTATACACCTCGGTTACTTTTCCTCCTTTTCATGTTCTCTCGCTCTCTCTCTCTCTCTCTCTCTCTCTCTCTCTCTCTCTCTCTCTCTCTCTCTCTCTCTCACTGTTATTGTGTCTGTGTAAATTTGTTGACATCAGTGGTTTATATCTTACTTTGTCAATAGTTACACTCTGTGCTCGCATTGGAAGATTTAGCAAAACTATTTCTAACCACGATCCACGATCTTCCATAAAAACGCAGGCCACCTACAAATATATCTTCTTCCTCTGACGTCAAGAAAAATGCTTTTTCATTGCCTGACTTGCTTCAGATTGGGGGGTTAATCACAGTTACGTTTGCTGTACCCATTGCATTTCTCCTGATGCCATGTCCCGGAATCTATTATATTTCCTTCAAGGTTTATGGTAATGTGCTCATCTGATTTGTTCGGGTTGCTTTTGGTTTTGGCAGCTAACCTTCCACAAATGCTGTATATACCCAGACAGATATTACTTGGCCTCAAGGTCAAACTAAATTCACAGGCTTGACGCCATCAAAGCAAATGCTAGAGGATGCCTGAGAAGAAATAGATAAATCAAATTATCAGTGTGACAATGTAGCAATTAGGACATCTAATGCTACAAACAAACAAAAACCACCAAAATCCAGCCTAAGAAAAGATCAGCAAACTAATGGCCCCAGTGAACGCAAAATCGGTGTACCACAGAAGACTCTTCTACCAAGAAACCGGTTAAATCCAGTCCACCAAAAGAGCAGCAGACTACATGCGACTGTGATAATGCGTGCTGTAACCCAAACATGGAGAAGCTTAAAGAATCTACTGGTCTTGTGTTAATCATCATAAATAATTAAACTCCTCACAGCCAAATTAGTTTTGGTACTACTTTACAGGCAGTAGCCGTTCCTGTGTCGTTACATACAATTATTCAACTTTGTTTAATATATCTCCCTCCACAATCTTTGCATTTGTGATGATAAGTCGTATACTTACCTGCATCCTACCACAGGATCCTACTTGTTCTTAGATTGGACTGTCCGCAGTCTATATCTTTTACGTGACTTCTCTTGGGAAGTTGGTGACGACCTATGTGGCATTATCCACTTTGCAATATGTGTAAGAAGTGATATTCACAAACTTCAAGGGATTGGGCAAAGATGGAAATTGAATGAAGCAGATTGGGAAATGTTTCATTTCTTTCGCGAGTCAAATCTGACAGATGATTGAAGTGGGCCCAATGCTCCTATTTGCAAAGATACTCAAGGATGTTGCTGCGGATATAATATCAAACCAAATACCTTCGGCGATTCCTAAACGTGTCAACAAACTATGGTGTGATGATACAAGCAAAGACGCCATCAGGGAATGGAAAAAAGGTCCTTTAACATTTTAATGATAATCCAACAACTGAACATCTGAATAAATGCCGTATATACCGAGCTAAAGCTCGTCATACCATTAAAGAGAACAAGTGGTAAACATGGAGATCCTATGTCTCTAGGTTGACTTCTCGTTCCTCTAATAAGTCAGTATGGAATATGGTACGAAAAATCATTGGCAGCAATAAAACCAGCTGTATCAACATCTAAAGAAATCTGATAAAATATCCACAAAAAGTACCAGAAAACTCAGATAAATTGGCGAAACATTTTCGAAAAACCTCCTTACAAGAGAACTCTTCTAAACAATTCCGCCGTTTTAAAAACCTGAAAGAAAAGGACCCTCTAAATTTCAAATATGCCAATGCTGAAGACTACAATAAACAATTCACTATCAGAGAGTTACAAGACTCCCTTGATCGAGCCCATTACACTTCAGCAGGACCAAATTATATTCACTCTCAACATCTGAAACACTTACCTGACACAGCTCTAACTGTACTGGTAAACATTTTCAATAAAATTTGGAAAACTGGCGACATCCCGCAGTCTTGGCGAGAAGCGACGCTGATACCAATACCCAAACCTGGAAAAGACCAAACCGACCCATCTAACTCTCGTCCTATAGTAATTAACAAGCTGTATTTGCAAACCCATGGAACGGATGATAAATGATAGACTACTCTGTTATTCCGAATCAAGCAACATACTATCTGATGTTCAATGTGGATTCAGACGCCAGAGAAGCACAATAGACCGTCTTCTCAGACTTGAAGCATTTATTAGAGAAGCTTTCATAAAGAAAAAACTTAGCTTCCGTCTTTTTCGACTTGGAGAAAGCTTATAACACCACATGATGTACAGCATAATAAATGACCTATTCAACCTAGGTCTAAGGGGCCGCTAACCTAACTTTATCTCCAATGTTTTTAAAGATAGAAACGTCACAGTTCAGGTAGGCAGCACCCGGTCTGAACGATATCCTCAAGAGATGATTGTACCTCAGGGCAACATATTGTCAGTCACACTATTCAACATCAATATTAAAAACGTAGTGAGATGCCTTAATCCAGGAATTGACTGCTCATTATATGTAGTTGACTTTTTGATCTGCTATAGATCAAAAGGTATGCATCCTCTTGAGCGTCAACTACAGCTGAGCATAAACAATGTTCAGGAATGATTATAATAAAACGGGTTCAAAATTTTTACGTAAGAAACTAACTAAATGCATTTCTGCCAATTACATCTGATCTAACATGACCCAAAGCTCTATCTTGATGGTTATCGTATTCCTGTTGTAAAGGAGATCAAATGTTAGGGCTTTTTGTCCACCGTAAAAACAGAATGGGGAGCACTGGTCATGAGCAAGATCAATGTTTACCTTTCTCTCAAACATGTATTGATCGGCTTGTAACTTAAACTCTGTCTGGGTGCATTAAAAACTTCCCCTTCAGAAAGGCTCTGTGTTGAGGCCAATCAACCATCGCTTTATTTCAGAAGATCAAAACTGACTCTTCAGTACGCTACCACACTATCTTCAAATCTATCTAGCCCCGCATATACTGTAGTATTTAGGCCCTGATACCAAAACTTATATGTTCAGAAAACCAAACTTAATTCCACCTTTTGGCATACGAATTCATCCTGTTATATATATATATATATATATATATATATATATATATATATATATATATATATATATATATATATATATATATATATATATATATATATATATATTCAAAGTCATTCTGGATTAAATCATTGTGTTATATCAGGACATTCAAGACTATTGGAACTCATTCTGAACATTCTATATTTTTGGACTTGTGATTAGGAATATTTAGGATTATCTGGAATTTGATTCACAATATTGTAAGTATCTCTTGAAGTTCACTTTATATTATAGGGAAATAAATTGCTTGTTGATATTACTTACAATGTTGGTTTCACTTTCGTTCCGTATACGTATGTTGTAAGACCTAGAGTCGTAACAATTCTCACTTAGAAACGGCAAAAATTAAAGTTGGAAATATTGCAAAAAATTCGGTATCCTCAAATCATAACCGTGGTTATTGAAACCTCTCTAAGTAATATTTAACCTTTGTGAATTCAAAACGTCCTCAACAAATCGTCTCCTTTTTCAGAGTAAATTCAATGAAATCAGAGCTACATGTCGTAGCAATGCGTGCCTGTATACAGACCGTTCAAAAAATGGAGAGAAAGTTGGAACTGCCATGGCAACACCCCATTGCACCAGCTCGAGCCATTTACCAGATAAAGCCTCAATTTCTATTGCAGAAATTAGAGACATACTCAGAGCTTTGAGCTACGTAAAAACTTCTCAAAAAACAAATTATATCATCTTTCGGATTCACTTTCTGCATTGCAAACATTGCAGAACCTTAAATCTGACAACCCATTAATATCCCAGATAATACAGAAATATGCTCTTCTCATGGAATATGGGAATTTATTATGTATTGTTGTATGCCTAGCCACATTGGCATAAAGGGTAATGAAAGGCCAGATAAAGCAGCCAAAGCTGCCCTGCAGTCATCCGTTTCCGAATGGAAGATTCCATATACTGACATCAAATTATGAATAAAACACCATTTTCGTCATACTTGGCAAGTTATATTGAATGTAAACTCCACAAACAAACATAAGAATATCAAACCGGCTATTCGACAATGGCACCCCTCGTAGAGAACAAATTGAATAGATGAGGTGGTATGGTGCTTATCGCATATCGGACACACAAGCCTGACTCATTCATACCTCCTGAAGGAGACACCTCTACCGGCATGTGTGCCCTGTCAGTGTCCTCTGACAAAGGAGCACATTCGTGTCGAGTATGTCAATATCCACTGTGTGAGACAGAAATATTTTGACGTGAACTGCTTAAAGAAACTGTGCTACTCGAGAAAAGCTTGGACTTTGTAAGACAATGCGATTTATGCAGCAACATGTTTTACCTGTATCTGTTATTTTCTACGAATTTTACATAATTTTAACATCCTTATTTTGTATATTTTGGATTGTTGTACTTAATTATACATTTATTTGGAAGGCTTTATCTGCCAACATTTTTGTGCAATTCAAGTTTTAGAACTTAACCTTTTGTTGGCACTACATTACCGCTGTTTTGCTCATGTACCTTAAAACACTACTACATTCATGCATCTTCTGTATTTGTTTGTCTGTATTCATGGTCATATGGACAAAATTGACCATAAGAAGTATCGAATGCATTCTCTTAGGGAGAGAAACTTTCTGATTGCTGATTTATAGTTGGCATTTGAGAGGGTATTTTGGCAGGTATATACAAAATTAGCATGGTTCTGTGTCGGACTTCTTTTGCAGTTTCCGATCTCCGGATTTGAAACTATCTATAATGCCTACTTGGAATGATCTTTTGTTGTTTATTAAAACAAAACACAATACAAATGGTGATATTGTGATACTTCAGCAATCATTTATCTATATGGAGATCCTATGTGAATCCACTGTATGTATTTATTAGTGTATCAAGTTGACAGTATACTGTGCTCACTTTGTCTTCTTGTACAAATCCATCTCTTCTCTTAACTTTTTTTTCGTTGTGTCCTTATTTATCAAGGTATTTTCCAATATACTATGCAAAGGTAATTGTGTGTGTTAGCCATTCAGTTGTAATTTTAAAGGTTGATGTGTATGGTGGCTGTGAATCTCTTGGAAAGATTATTTGCAGTGATCCTTATCATGAACGTTGCAAACCATCAAATTGCTGGAAATGACTTCTACAAACGTGAAGTAGTTTGTTATTTAGCAGTTTATGTAACAGTGTGTTTTTTGTGTGGAATCAAGGATGAATTTCACCCACCTGATTCGGAAAAAAAAACGAAAAAAAAACCACTTCAGGCACATGACATTAAAGAAATTTGCCTATAATGGACTGATCAGAGCTGATGCTTCTTCCATTGATTTGATACAATTTTGAAGCTGTAATTTCAATAAAACATTTATTCTAAATTTGTGTTGACAATGGCTAGTGCAATCAACCTTGCCGGCGTACTTATCATGCAAAGCAGATGGCATATATGCCAGTACATCGTTCTCCAGTACAGATGGCTGATATATTTGGTGTCGGTCTCTAAAATAAAATAATATAAAACATCTGCAACTGCCTTCCGTTATATATTTCTGGTATACGTTCCGGTTGTTACCTTCATTAGGCCTTAGATCATATTTGTACAAGTCTAACAAAGGTCAAGGAATTCAAATGTTACGTAGCAACTTTTTGTATGAGACTCTCTTCGGTAATTTTGAAGATGGCACTTAAACAGTTAAATTAGTATGTACTCATAAGCTGACAATTGTCTGGTGTGCATTTCATTTATGGAAGGCAGTTCCGTTTTCAGAAAAGCTACATTTGCAGTTTTGCTGTGAAATATACTAGTACACAAAACATTATTCACTATGTTCTTGTACAATGAAAAGGAAGACTGCGGTGACGCCACACTTTTCACGTGAAATTATGAAGTTACAATGTCATCAAACATTTTCGTGGACCACTCAGAGTCATTTAACGGTGAAATAAGTATCGAGAGACACATGAATTTTTGCATTTGTTTCAAACTACCTTCTCGAAAGCCACATTAATGTAATCCCAGCTGCTTCAAAATATTAATTTGCTTCTGTGTTTTCTTCTTGTCACTGCCACATGGTTTGTTTTCAGGAGCTGATATAGTTTATTAGTAGCTATATAATCACCATCATGATCTTGTTCAATTGATAAACTGCCAAGAGAAATTGTCTGCAACAAGCATATGATATATTCGTGTTGAAACAATGATGCTATTGTACATGACATGTAGTACTTGATGCATCACAATATTAGGGCATCATATGGCACTGTCTTTAAAGTAAACAGACGCTCATTAACAATTTTATTTTCAATAGTATAGCTCTGATTTCAAAAGTCTGGTGTGTATGTTTTTTTGTGACAGTGTCGTTTATGCCACTAATACAATTTATTTTATTTTATAAAATTAGAAATTGGATAAAATTTAATTGATGTTCATGGTAAAGTAATTACTTTAAATTATAAATTAATATATAAAAATCATAAAACATGCTTGACAGACCTTTAAACGGAACCATTACGATTTGATGAAAAATGTTGAGACCTCTTCTTTATAGATGACCTAATAAATGTATGACATTAATATTATGTGCATCGCATAATTATAATGTCTCAAATGCTAATGCATAACAGAAAGCAGTACCATATTATTTCATATTTTAAATTATTTCAGAGTGGCATGGCATGTTCAAGTCCAGGAATCAGTCTACTTATTCCATTCATGAATTAATAATTTTAATGTTTTCTAGGTGCCGCCACTTTACACGGGAAGAGGGATGGAGTTATATAGTGTAGCACCTGTTTTACATTTATTATTAAAAGACAAACACCTGTAGATAGCGCAACATACAGACAGAAAAATTAAAACCCAGGTAGTCAGATA
Organism: Margaritifera margaritifera; assembly: GCA_029931535.1. Taxonomy (NCBI): domain Eukaryota; kingdom Metazoa; phylum Mollusca; class Bivalvia; order Unionida; family Margaritiferidae; genus Margaritifera; species Margaritifera margaritifera. The sequence continues at coordinate 2,802,752 of JAQPZY010001562.1, forward strand.
GATAGATAGGTAGACTTTCTCACTTACCATTTGTCATCCATTCTGCATCTTCAGCACCGACTAATATATATTTTTATTAATATATTAACAAAAAAAGCATTCTTAAAAATACTGTATAGAAGGTGTGTGTCTCATTCAAAAATAAAAGTATTAATGTACTAGATAGATAGAGACTTAGGTTTAACTAAGATGTTGAGTCAGCGAGAAAAGAACATTACAATGGGAGCCATATGAGGAAGTAATTTATCATAGCAAATGGGAGCCGACACTTATTTAAACAAGACCTAGGGAATATCTTAGACACTTGTGAAAACTTTTGCGATCTCCTATGGATTATTTCCTGCAATCTTCATTTTAAAAAACCAAAAGACAATAAACAATAAGATACCTCATTTCACGAACATTCTTTGAAATTTGATTTTTTTTTTTTTTTTTTTTGTGGTCATTAAATCCACTTGTTAGCATCCAGACTTGGAACATCACTAAAGAAACGAGCGGATCTAGCGTGTCTTGGCGCTCTAATCAAGGAATCTGTTTAGACCGAGATTTAGTTAACCGAAACCAGGATCTTCTTCATGTGCAAACACGGGTATACGAGGAACAAAGATGGAAACACCTTGTCCACCATCTTTCCAATACATAAACTACAGTTAAATGTGGTGGCCTCTTTTGCTTGCAATCTTGCTTTTGTGGAACCAAGTATAAATCTCAGTACAGACTGGTCGGATCAATGACGTCACACAACTAACGTCGCTAAAACGGCCGACTAAATATCAAAGTAAGACTGTTTCCAGGTCAAAATACCGCTAAAACATAATCCTCCATGAGGTGGAAGCTTTAATTGTCTCTTGGTTATCCTCTCTGTATGAACATGTGGCGTACTTTTTATGCCAGAACAAATTACTTTCGGTATGCGTGTCCTATAAATCTGCTAAGCTGAAAATAAGAGCATTTTATCTAAAGAAAGACAGAGTGATGACCCATTTCAAATGGATTATGTTTCAATTATAAACATAATTAATGTAAGCAGTTCAAGTTTCAATTAATATAATGATTGCACATTGACAAATATTGTAGCTAATATTAGAGATAATAAGGCAAAGGTTATGGCCACAGACCTAGCGAAAGATTCCAACAATGGAACAAAATTGTCCTTGGTTAACATATTGCTTAACGTTAACGTCCTTTTTACTTTTAACGTTCTATCTTAGGTCTCTGGTTAGTACCGTTTCATTGGAATATTCCAGGAAAACTCTGGAGATAATGTGTATGTTCATAATGCAATATAGCTGACATAACCTATTTTGTTCTGGAAAAAGAAATTCGTGGAAAGTTAAATCAATGATCTCAAGCCACACTTAACGCTGAGCGTCTTCATTACGAAATTACTGTTTGTCTCAGTTCTGTGCAATGACGTTTGTAAAATGTTTCAATTTTTCCGCGTTTACTAACGTGATATAAGAGAGTCAATCCACCAACCGATATACATTTCCATGAGATTATTATTATTATTATTATTATTATTATTATTATTATTATTATTATTGACACTTTGTATCGTACATGCTGTTTGACAATTTATTTTTACGTTATCAGTTTTCCTGGAACCAGTCTTCATATAATATACAAATACTGTTTAGCGAGACAATTTTGTGGTCGAGAAAAATTTTGCGATTTAGCGGTCTCAGAGTTAGATCGCAGAAATAAATGCCTTGAAAATTTACCACCTTAAATATTATAACTGTCTATCTTCACAATAGCCAAAAGTAAAATACCCTGTCTTCAACTAAAATCGGCAAATGTACGTCCCCGAAAATACCCGCCATACGGTATTAGACAGTTAGCTGCTACATGTAGCAGTGCCTAGGACCAGGAACTTATAAGGGTTACATGCCTTGTATTCCCAATTTCTTTTGATTTTGTATAGAGCAGGAAGATTTTTTTTTTCTTCATAATTTGAATCAATACACGTTTCATGCATGCTCGCTTTAGGCAGAACTATTTTGTTCCATGTCACAGCTGATTTTAAGCAATTTCGATCAGAGAAAAGCAATTAATTTCTGAGAAAGCGACTATAGCAAATTGAGGAAACGCGCTTTTACAATCAGCAAGGGGAATATATTCCACATATTTACCGATCAGTGACATGATCATTTTAATATGTATAGGTCCACGTGGAATACAACGGATGTAAGAGTGTTTAAAATTCACTGATTTTATAAAGCTTGAGTCTCTTTTTGTGTTTTTCT